>JAPMOQ010045993.1:4942472-5062474 GCA_026543055.1 Argiope trifasciata
AAAAATATTCAGTTGAGTTTTGTACCAAATAATCATAAAGTTATATTGATTTTTTGTATGATTTAAAAAAATGTTTTCAAATTCATTTTTTCATTAATAAAAAGTCTTGCATAAATATGAAATGTGCCATACATATGATTTCAGGTGGTATTATGACTCTTTTCAAATATTTTAAAGTGTTTGATTTCAAAAGGTACCTATTATGTGAGAATACTGTTTAAAAGTGAAACTTTGTTTTTCCTTCAAATGTTAATTTTATTTTATTGAAGGAATTAATTTTATTGCATGAATTTCAATTTTTCTGAACAAAGTAAATCACTCTTTTAGTGCTGAAACTAAAGAAATGTATAAATATTCATGTGATCAGTTTTTAAAAACTTAAAATCCCTAATAAATTTATTTATATACATACATAATCATGCTATTAAAACATATCAATATTTTATGATCTAAAATTCTGCTTTTTTGGAAACTTTTTATGAATCTTTTAATCTTGTTTGTAGGCAATAATTTATATGAAGAGGATTTGAAAAATCTTCTTGAGAAAATTCAAGATTCTGAGGAAAGAAAAGCCTATATTTTGATGGAACGCATAAATCCTCCTCTCATTCCAAACTGCATCATTCGCAGAGATAATAAGCCAGAATTTACTAATGTTATTTGTGAATTAGGCATTTTTGGTACTATTCTTGGGTAAGTAATTTCATCAAATCTATGCTACCTGTATGTTTTTTAAATAACATTGATATAATTCCATATTTTGCATTAATTGAATGTAAGGACTGGAGGAAAAATACTTTAAAAAAATTAATCTATTAATAAATTTTTCCAACAGTGTATGAAAGATTCATTAAAGCAACGATTCCCTGTTGCAACATCAAAGAAATTATATGCATTTAGGAAAATAAATTTTATAAATTAGGAATTAAAAAAAAACTTTGTGGTTTTTATTTGTTTATTAATTTTCTTGTATTCTACAAATATTTTTCCGAGCATAGAAACACAAAACCGATATTCTAAAATAAATTATCTTTAAAGAAATTTAGTAACAAATCAAAATACTGTCTTTTAAAGAGCCATGAAATTTTGAATTATATCCTTGAAAGAAAGTTAATTTTACCTATATGCAATATTCAATGCATTGTTGCAAAAGCACTATTAGCAAAAAAATTTTATTGAAATCTAATAAATATATCTATTCCTTACTGAAAACAATATTTTTGATCCTTGTTGTTTAAAATCCTTGTTACAGAAAGTTTAAAAAAATAAATAACCAAATAATATGAAAGATGTAGAATGCTATTATAAGTCAAATCAAGAGCTGGTTGCAACAATTATTGTGTTTGTAAATGTGTGTATTGTGAAAACAGTATAATAATGAAATAGAAATAAACATTAAATCTGAAGATTCTCACCTAATATTTTGCTTAGAAGATTCTTATACCTGGCATTATTTTAGACTTCTATTTTTTTTATCTATTTAGAATTAGAATATATTTAATTTATTTTTTTTTTAAATTTAAAATATAAATAGTAAAATTTACTGAAATTGAAATTATTGTTTAAATTATTGTTAAAAGGACTTTCATAGACACATCATTCTTGGATATTATCTAAACAAAATGTAGTTTGAATTTTTTTTTTTTTTTTTCATCCATAATCTGTATTTTATAGATTTGTGACATGCATGCTTAGATAGGACTGTGAAGTCTTATTTCAGAACAAGCAAATGCTATTCAACTATTAATTTTTTGAAAAAGATATATATAAATTAATTTGAAATATTCTATAATAGTTTTCAGTGCTGTTTGGGCTGTGAATTATTTTTCATCTTATAACATTGAATAAAAATACTTGTAAAATTATGAAATAAGATTTCTATTCCTAAACATTTTTGGAATGTTTTAATGAATTAATGGGTACCAAATTTCTTTTATCTTCAGGAATTAGTTTCTTCCTGGTAGCAGTATTACATCTCAAATCCGGTTTGATGTGTTTGTGCATATTTAGTTTCCAATATAATAAAAATGCATCAATGCTCTACAACTAATTTTTAAATTTGATATTTAAATAAATTTAAAAAATGAAATTCAATTCCAACAATATAAATCTTTCCAAAATCATGCCTACCTGAATGTTTTTTTTATGTTATTGATAAGTCGGAAGTATAAGAGTCCTTGTGAAATGATGCAAAATAATGAATTTTTACTATATTTAAAAGGAATATTGTACTTTTTAAAATAAATTGTTTGAAATGTGGAATTAGTATCAATGGATATGGAGTATCCATATATATGCGTTAATATTCTAAATTAATGAATTTTTGGATTCTAGGATAGTGAATGATAGATTTTTTGAATGTTTTGAAATAGATTTTTTGAATGGAAGATTTCACAGATCCATGGTTTTGAGAAATGTGATTGTTAAGATTGAGATTGTTTATTACATCAAGAACAAACAATGTCTTCATAAAATGAGTTCATCATAATAATTTTCAATGATACAAAGTTTTGAATACTAAATAATATTTTCTTTGAATGAGCTGAGAGAAGAAAAAATATTTTATGTAATATCAAAATTTTTCTTCCAATTTGCTGTGATTTCTTAAAAATTATGTTATAGTAATTTTACTGTATATAAATTGTTGATGACTTATTGATTGTTCACTTTTTTATCCAGAAATAAAGAAGATATCTATGTAAATAATTTAGCTGGCCATCTCATTCGAAGTAAAGGTATAGATACTGCTGAATGTGGTATTGCTGCTGGTTTTGGAGCTTTGGATTCTCCATTTTTGGAATAATGTTATTAAACCTTGGCATATTTTAAATTGCTACTTAAAATATACCTTTTTACAAATAATTTTTTAAAAAAATTTATTTGTTGAAATACTTTTTTTTCCAATCAACATACAACCATTTTTTTACATAATTATTTTGAAAATATTATTATATGTCTTGAAATGAAGATTTTGATTTCAAGATCACTGATATTTGATTATTACAGTTTCTGTGTTATATTTCTAATAAAGATAAAATATTGTTTTATATTTAGATATTGCTTCTGTATTTTTGCATTCAAAAATATAATTATAAAACATAATAAAGCTATCATTTAAAAAATTTTCTACATTTCTATTAGTAATAAAGGGAAATACATCATGTTTATAGGAATTCTACATTGTGTTGTACCTAGATCTATTAAACATAGTGCAGATATTCTTTCAAGTTGAGACTTGGATGATTTAAATTTTTTTTATTCATTAGAGATTATCAAACATTTTGTCATTTAATCATTTTAACTTCAAAAAATATTACTTAATGAAGATAGTTTTTATATCATCATAAAATTCATTCAAATTATCTTTTGGGGAGAGTAATTTAATTATCTAATTTTAATTAATTAAAAAAATATTTTGTGTATACCTTCAATAATATATTTAATTATTGCAATGAAATATAATTGCTCTCTTAGTATTTCATTCTCAATTTTTCTGAAATTATTATTGATGAAGATATAAAAATCTTGTTTATGTTACTATGATGAGTAGCTTTCAATTTAAAGCATGCTTTACTTGAACTATTAAAAAATTTCGTATGGCAACAGTTAAGAAATATCATGTATAAACAATGATAGAAACTCTTAGTTTTTTCATTTTTAAATATTATTATACTTTTTTGTAATAAGTTTCATTATGATATATTCTTTATTTTAAGCTGAAAATTGCTTTTTTAAAAATTAAAGTATGCTGCATTTTTTGTTGAGAAATTTTTATCGAATGATCCTGTGAAATATTACATGAATCATGAAAATGTTCAGAAATCTATCTTATATTTTTTTATTAGTTGAATTATAACTGAAATTTTTGTACTCACTCCTGTATTGAATTTTTTGTGTGATAAAAAAAAAAAACTAAGAAATTGCAAAAAATAATAATAACCCAAGACAGTGTAAAGGTTTGAAAATGCTTTGCTGAGGAAACCAATTAAGAATAAGCTGCTAAAAATGCTTAATTGGAAAGTTTAACAAACATTAATGCAGGTTATCAGCCGGTAACTAAAGGTTACATGTCTTAAATAATTTTCAAAAATTTATTTTGATGCTAAAATGCAACTAATTTCCTCATTTAAGTTCAAATAGTATTTAATTAATGAGAAGCTAATAATTGTTGGATGAATAAATTATCTGTTCATGGAGTGGTCAGCCGACTAGGAAATAGAGAATTCCGAGAAATGAATTTATTCTAAAACTACGATTTCTTACAATTTTTATCACTATTATCATAATCAACAATTCACTGTTCTTTTTTTGATATGTACAATGAATCATTTACAGACATTAGAAATGATGGCTTCTGAGGCACATGTCATGTAGTGGGATGTTTATGCAGAGGTACCAAAATTTTGAATGTACAGAACTGTCAGTGATTCATTTATGAAGTACATGCACTTTTTATTTAACAATTTGATGAATTCAGTTTCTATTGACTGTTTTAGAACAACTAATTTGCTCATTATTTGTTTTATTATATCCTATAATATACATAATATTTTGTTTTTAAAAAATTTTTAAAGTATTTTCTTACATGTCATAATCTTTTGGTATTAGAATTTATTCCATCAGTTTTTAATTGAATGTTATAAAGAGTTGATCACGATTCATTCTCTTAAACTAAGCAATGGAGAAATAAATTTAACCCAACAGCTGTCAAATTTATTTAGTGATAAAATTTTTTAGTCATTTAAGTTTTAAATATACACAAAAAGTACTGTGATTTAGATGAAAATATGATGTTTTTGTAAAAAAGGGGGTATTAGTATAAAGTGAGCATTATTTAAATATCTGGTAAACATTTGAAAGGAATTGAACTTCGTTGCAATAAAGTACATGATTGAAAATTTTGTATAAAAGTAATTTTATGAACTAAATGAAACTTAGAGGGAATTATGCGGAAATAAAATGATCACCTAATAGAAAGCTTTAAAAGGTTGCAAAATTCCTTTTATTGTGCAATATACTTTGCATTTGTATCAAATTTGGTAACTTTCTCTAATAGAGCACCAATATTCTCTTTTACTAGTAGTAGAGATTGATTTGTATATTAATATTTTCTCACTGCCTATATAAAATTTATAAATTTTAACCTGACTGGATAGTAACACATGATTAAATTCTACTAGGAGATTTGAAAATATTCTGAAAAAGTTAGTAGTTTATGTTGAGCATATCAAAATAAATTAATAGTTACAATACAAGAAAAAAAATTAGAGGCCACTATTTGGCCTTAAGTGATTAATAGAACTATTCAATTCACATTAGATGAAAATTGCTCTTATATTAATATAGTAATTCTCAATTTTTCTTACACAAAAATTTTACTCTATTGATTTATGATTGTTTCAACTCTTTCTATAAATTGATTTGCAAGTAAATTAATAAAATATACTACTTGATTTTTTTAAAATCCAGATGGAAGATTCATAAATAAACAATGCCATTTTAAGATATTTATAATAAATTAAACCTTAATCTCATCCTTAATTTTTTTTAAATATATCATAATAAGGACAAGTATCAATACAACACTTTTCAAAACATTTGAAACAAAGATTTTAAAAATAAATAAGCTTTCTAATGTGTATTCCGTTTATCATGAAATGCCATTATAGAAGTTCTATATGTAGAAAACTATTCATTTAAAGACATATTAATATAATTGAATGCAGTTTAATCAACAAAGTACTTTCTTCAACAATAAAAATGTATTTTTTTACTTGCCAAGCATATGGTAATTGTTAATGAAAAATTTGGTTTTAAATAAAAATACAACATAATGCAAATTTTTTTTATTAAAATATAGCTGCAGTACAAAACTAACCAATAAAAAGGTGATAAAACACAAAAGTAGTTTAAGCTCATGTCTTTTCTTTTTGGCACAAAGCATGAATGTAATAGAAAGACACTGGTTTAGCTTCAATATATAAATAGAAATCAATAAAATAAATGCAAAATTAAGTAATTTTTAATAAATTAATGATTTAGAATCACTGTAGAATAAAATGCATCAGTTAATACTTGAAAATTATATTCATTTATGAAATGTAAGTCCATTTTGATTGTCAGTACCATTTGATATATTTGTATTGTTGAATTTTTAAATTAAATATAAAAACTCCAGGTTTCAATCATAGTACCATTTGATAACAAAACATTTAAGCAAAAAGAAAAAAAAAATAAGTAGAAAGTATCAAAACCAACAAAATTTTACATGAAAATTTAAGATCATTCAACAACAGAGGGGCAAGAAACCAAAAATCATTTCTTTTTAAAAAAACAGCACTTCAAAACAGAATAAGTATATTAAAAAATTAAGAAATCAGCATTTAATCCATTTTAACTTGCAACTTTTCTTTTACTTCTTCAACAAAAGATCTGGAAATGACTACATCTTTAACTGGTTTGTCTTCAGGAGTAGTTTTGACATTTTCAATGGTATTTACAACATCCATCCCTTGCAAAACTTTTCCAAATACAACATGGTGTCCATCAAGCCAAGGAGTAGCAACTGTTGTGATGAAAAACTGACATCCATTTGTGTTTTTACCTGAAAATATGACAAAAATTTACACGCATTAAGAATGAAAATTCAGATAACATATTTCCTAATTTTACTGAAAAACTTTGAATTTTTAGCAGTATGTTTTAATGAAACTATTTCAAGCATATTAATGTTTTAACTGGACCATTTTTTTTAAAGTAGGGTGATTTAATTTCCTACTCATTGATTCATAAATCGGCAATAAATTTATTTTACAATAAAATAAAGTGTTAAAAACTGTAAGAATACTTAATTTAAGATTAAAGTTTAAGATAATTGGATATTTCAACCAATTGTACAAAAATAAGAGAAAAAAAATAGGACACACCAAGATATTTGTATTCTATGTTAAATGCATTTCAACCAAAATGTTAAAAATATAATGAATAAATGGCATGATTATATTATATTTAATTTAAATTTTAATCCATCAAAGATCATGTAACTTTTTAATTATTTTACTAAGATTATTTATCAACTATTACAATAAGTATTCCTTTTTATTCAAGAAATTAAATCATTTTTTAATTACATAACATGTAAATATATTTGAACAATTTTATTTTATTTTACTAGATCACTTTAATATTTCAGTCATTTTAAGTATTTAAAATATATATATTTATCATTATTTGTATTGATAATGAGGCATAGTTAGAAACAACACTTTGCTTGATCCTGAAGTAAGAATAAAGACGAGTAAAATTTCTCTTCCTATAAAGCAGATTTCTTAAAATTCTCCTTATATTTGTTTTTACTATCATATCAAATTTTGGCTTTTTTTTTTTCATCAAAATTTTATCATTCAATAATATCTTGGATGTTTTCATAATTTCCATTTTCAGTTTTTAAACTACTCAATATTTAAAAAAGCATGTAAAATAAACCAGATAAAGATACAACAACTAAGAATTTGAGATTAAAAATTTCATTAAAAAAAAGAGCAATGCTATCGCCGAATATATAAAAAAGACAATGTATAAACAACAAGAAAAGAACAGTTGAACAAGGAATTGCATTAGAAATTATTGTCTAAAAATCAATTAGCGATTTTTTTTTTAATATTGTGAAATTTAAAAAAATAAATACCTGCATTGGCCATACTGAGGATACCAGGACCAGTGTGCTTCAAGTTAAAATTCTCATCAGGAAAGTATTTTTCACCACTAATTGATATGGAACCAGTACCATCCTGAGCAACAATATCACCTCCTGCAAAGATTAAAAAAAGGTAATATTAAGTCATTATACTACTCTAAGAAATACATTTTCAAAGATAGAAAAACTGAAGTATTTCAAATATTAGATTAGAAAAATTTTGAAATTCCAAATAAATTGAAATTAAGAATTGTAAAAAGTACATAATACGCATGATATGATTAAAATTAATTTTCTTTTATTTTACAGAATTATATAATTAGGCTAATTATAATTTAAAATGGTAAAACATCCCTCAATGAAATAAATTCTAAAAAATAAATGTCAATTTATATAGTTAAAAAAGCCATATATTTTTCTTTAATAAAAAGATGATCATGTATTTTAGTTGATATTGAGAAGTTCTATTAAAATAAATTCATTTGTGTAAAAATTAATTCAAACAAAGTTGTAATTCATGTAAAAATTGCAATTTTGTAGAAAAAATTAGCTGTAAAATATATAATGCCTTGAATAAATGACAAAATATAATTTGCAAATTCCACAAATCAACTTCAAACATGTATGCATTAAGAGGATGTTTAAATGCAATTGAATTAAAATTATATTTTCAACAATTAATCCAGGAAAATGTTTTTTGGTTACATTGCAATATATCTTTAAAACTTGATACATACCTTGAATCATGAAATCCTTGATAACTCTGTGGAATTTGGTACCTTCGAATTTCATGCCTTTATAGCCTTCACCAGCAAAGGTAACAAAGTTACTGACAGTTTTTGGAACAACTTTACCAAAGACTCCAATTACAATTGTGCCAAGTTGCTTTCCATCCGAAGAAATATCAAAATAGACTTTGTGGGTCACATCAACTTTATTTTCCTAATTTAAAAAAAAAAAAAAATCTGTAAACTTTGAAACATTTATAATATATCCCATTAGCAAGAAATGCTTGCCAATCTTAATGAAACAAAGATACAACTCGTGTCACAAAATATGTGAAAATTTACAATTTCAATATTTAGCACTATTGTATTTTTGCTGTTATTTACAAGTTAAAGGGAAAATATCAATTATCTAAAACCTTCATATATGAATGATTATACTTTTATACTGAAATATAGATATTTTTTTTAAAAAACAATTAGTAGAATCAAATCATATTTAATGCAGTTACTTCAAAACAATAATAATTTTTTTATTGTTAATTTCAATTTGATAAATAGAAATATCTTCAGAATATTTTGATTCACATTGAGCTTAAGAGTATGCGAATTGAATGTAAACACACATCAAATGTAAAGTATGCAAATTGAGAGATTTTAAAAACTCAATTATTAAACTCAATTTCCAAACTTAATTTATGTTATAGTAGTACATTCAGTCATTCTTATTAATCAAAAAGTGTTTTCAAAAGTATATGATTTGATTATCAATGTCAAATATAATATTTATGCATGGAACTCAAATAAGGATGCGAATTTAAAAAATTTTGAGCTAACTAAGAATACTGAAATGTACATCTGAAAGAAAGGAATCTTCATTTTCTTTTAAGAAAGAAGTTTTAATTTAATTTTGGGGATTACTGATTTTTTCTTCTTTTATAAATACAATTAATTTTTCCCACAAATTTGCAACCCTTCATAATAGTGATCACAATACCTGCTCTGTCTGCGCAGCTAGTTAACAAGGGCAGAATAAAGTTTTGTGTTCCACTTTTTAAGAACAAAAAAAAACAAGTAAGGATATTTTATCTTAATATGCTTCAAATGTGGTAGATACAACAACTTGAATTCTCAAGATTTAATTTTCTGACAAGTTGTAGCTCCACTCGCCACCATAATAAAACAATATCTTCCACAGCACTGGAGAAGATGCATAGTCCTGATGATGAAGTATTGTTGGGATAGTTTCCAAGACACCATGCAACTCTTTTTCATGAATCTTTGTCCCTTTTATGCATCCCACCATTGATTGAGATCTGACAAAGCAGTGTGAACAGTTTACAAAAGCATTTGCTATTGTTACAAAATACATATTAAATCAAGTATGTGAACTAACGACTAGATATCTGCCACTTCACAAAGGACATCCATATTGAATATTATTAAGATAGAAAAGCTTATATTTTCCTACTCATAAAAAACTCGTATTTTCTTATGTTTGGCACATAAAAGATTATTACATCAATAAGCATGATTTTTTTAATAAAGTAATTTTTCTTAATTTTAGCATATTTGAAATTTTTCAAATGGTAATTTGGTTTAGAAATTAAATATTTTAAATATTTTATAACATTAGAATTTTAAACAGACATAAGTTTTAAATATATACCAGTATTAATTTTATTTCGATTTGATATTTCAGTAAAATTAATTATTTTAAATCAAAATTTATTTAATACTTTTATCCTACCAACTAAAAGACTGCCAAGAATTAAATATAAAAAATATCAGGAACTAAGAATATATTTTAAAAAAAGACGCATACAATTTATATAAAGCAAAATTACAATTTTATTTATGACAAATTAATAAATTACTTACCTTTTTTTGTTTATTCAGCGGTAAATTAGAATTAAGACGATTTTTTAAGGAATTTTTTAAAGCATTCAGATAGCGATTACGGATTTGTGCAGGCCAGTTCTTTGAACTTGTAATTTGCTGCAAATTTAATTTTTAAATATTTTTATTAAGAAGCATTTTTATATCTAGAAAGCTATTGGTCAGTTTAGCAGGTATGGAGAATTTGATGCATTAAAATAACGAAATAATAAATGTTACTCAGTTAACATATTTAGTTTAATAGATTTCAATGTCTATTAAGTTATAGAATAGTTGATACGGATATTATTTAACACTTAAAAGGAGAAAAAAGAAAAAAAGGAGGGGGGAATAATTTTGGTAGCAATATTTTTTATTATTAATCAAGTTAACAATTATAAAAAATTATTAATATTAATTACTAGCAGTTTTAATTCTGATGAAATTTTTTTTATTTATATAAATGTTCATCTTAATAATAAAATGTACGACGTATAATTGAATATATTTGAACAAATGTTATAGTCACTAAATCAAAATTCTAAAAAATACAAAATTCCTCTTTAAAAATGAAAAAATATTCATTAACTTAAATTTGCAATACGTAAACTAAAAAACAATTATGTTTATAAATTTAACTCGGTAAATAAAAAGTTATAAATTTATATAATATTTATTAAAAAAATATTTCTAGATACATTTTATTTTTTAAAAAATGAATAAAACTCAAGATTTGAAACTACAATCAGTTGCTATACTTTTTAACTCGACAATGCTTTACCATAACGCAAAACTGACAGAATTTTAATACTTTCATCATATGATAAACAAGTCATGAAAAAGCAATATATGTGTGTGTAATATATATATATATATATAGAGAGAGAGAGAGAGAGAGACTAATATGAATTTTTTTTCTTTTTTAGTATCACTGAAATCACATTCCTAGAAGCAATCAAAATGGGGATGTTGCATAATGCAAGTCATTGTAAAATTATACAGACAAAGAAACTATGGGAATGCTTCAATAGAAATTTAAGCATAATTTTGGATAAGTGGTACAAATTCCAAGCTTGATACAATTTGTTTCAAGACTACTCATTGTAACTGACAATAATTGTTTCCTTTACAGTAATCCTCTAAATTACTGATTGCTAACAAGATTTTACTTTAACTACACCTTTTAAGAGGTGTAGTTTTATATAATATCGTGGTTGAACTGCATTTATATTTAGAATTAAGAGCTTAAATAGCGTTTTTTTTTAAAGTAAAAATTACGTACTAATCTAGATCATTAATAATGACAGCATTTATACTAGAGACATTTCGCATTTTGAGCAATTTCTTTTCATTTCATCAACCAGATGTGGCGAACAGTCGAGTAATGGTATTATAATATTTGAGATTCTTATACTGAATAATGAAAGTTTAAACCAGTTTCGATTTGAATATGATCTTCGGGTTAATACTGACAGAATTTTACATGCAATAAATCTCTTTACTATTTTTAGCAAATTTTTTTAACTGTTTTTTTTAAATAAATAATTTAGATGATATGCTTGGGATGCGTAATTTAAAAGTTGGTAAAACAAAGAAACGATTATAGAAATTTAACAGAGGTCGCCACTAACAGGGCGTTGCCCCTTGGCAACTGCGATATTTATTTTACGAAAAGTTCTGAACAATGACATAAACATTAACTTTTAAAAAGTTTAAATATATTCATTACAAATACTTTGTATAATTATTAACAGAAAAATGTGAAATTCATGCACAAATGATTTTTTTTACCTTTGCACTTGCAACAACGACCAGCAGAGAGAGGAATAATAAAAATGACTTCATTATTAACTTTGATAGAAAAACTTAAATTCTATTTCCAAATTTTACACACGAACCTAATCACGAATGAGTTAAGACAGACTGATTTAACAAGAGAAGTTAGAGAAAAGCTTCTTCGGATGGACGTCTGCGTCAGCCGGTTTCGGAATTATTGTGTGGGCAGAGTTGCCAGTAACACTTTCCAGATGTTTAACAGTACGGTGTCCACTAATGCGCTCTGCAGGATGCTCATGTTACATGATACGTTGGAGACAAAAACAAAATTCTTTTTTTAATACTTTAGTTAAATAGGAAAGTAGACGATAGCGGGTTTTAATTTTCATTGAAAATGAAGTAAATAATAAACAACAGAATTAAATTAACAATTCGAATACTGGAACATTTATATTGTCATACAGAGTTGATGATTATTTATATTAATCTGATAAATAGAAAAGAATCAAGATGAAAAATTAAGAACGCATTTTAAAACGAATTTTTAAATGTAGTTTGAGGTAAAATGTTTTTTTTAATTGAAATAATTTTTGTAAACTTTTTTTTTCGAATACACAGCAGCATTAACCTCTAAAAACGTTAAAAAAATATAATAGATAGTGAATGTTTTCGTTTTTTTTTTTTTTTCATCTACGTAATCAATTTCTCCATTTTTTTAAAAAAAATATTTATATGACAAAATATGGCAATAATCAAACTTCAAGGATTTCGTAATAAGTTTTGTTATCAGTTTCGTTCATGCTTTTTTCCGAATCATTTTTTCGTTTTCTGACGGCAGCCGGGTGAACATGATTATGGCCTGCACTTTTCGAATTAATTTTAGCGTTTATTCACGCTGTAGATTATTTTCACCTCATAACCAGTTAAAAAAATGTTTCTACCTCAACTCCACATCTGCTATGAGATTATTTTCTCAAACTCATCATTTGTTATCTAGTAAGTTTTAGTATCTCGCATCATTTCCAATTTTAAAAATGTTAGAATATTTGCAGTGAACGGTTGATTTTTATTAATAAAAGATATGTTGAAAAGATTTAATATGTTTAAAAACTTCCAAGCGAATATTATAGATCGGTATTAATCGGTTATTATTTTTACATTTATTTACATAGTACTCGCTATCTTCAGTGATTAGTAACTACAAATAAATTGAATAATTTAATATAATATAGTTTTTAAAAATTTGTCGGAAGAAAATACCAAATACTGTTTGTTAAATCTTGTGGGTTTTTATGACTTCTGTTGATAAAAAACTTGATCATTTCCTTCTGTATTGATATATAAAATAGATATGAAAATGTTACTAAAAATGTGTTGTTTCTTTGAAAGAATAATTAAATAAAAATTGTTTCAAAAGATTAAAATTTCATTTTGTACTTGCTCTCTAGAATTTAGTGGAAATTCTGTTACTATGGAAAGGAGTACTGTTTTGCAAAGATATAAAATTAAATTATGCTAATTTCTGTTGGCTTTTTTCATTCTCACAATGCCTTGTTAATTAACCTTTCTTTGCACAACTTTCAATTTTCATTGATTCTTTTCCTCTTACCCCCCCCCCTTTTTCAGAATTTTGCCACAGCTAAATATACTACATTTTTTGAAAAGTTTCTTTTTGATAAAATTCAGTCTGAGAAGCAGCAAAAATAGCTCATCAAAAATGGTTATCCTTAACTAATGTCATTAGAATATTGTTTTAATTTTGTTTCTTTTTTGTGTATTTTATTCAATGTTGTTTATTATATTAATTTGTATTTTTAAGTAATAGTAACCCAGTTAGTAATTTTCTGTATTTCAAATGTAATTTTTTATGTTAAACTGTGGTTCTTTCTTTTATACTCGTATAAAACTTTATTTAATTGGATTTTTCTTTTATAAAATTTATTTACCTTTTTTTAAACAATTTTAATTTTTAAATTTGATAAATTTTAAAAATCTGAAAATGTTTTTGGTTTATTATTAGGAAATCGTAAATTTTCTGTTACTTTTTTAAAATAAAATATTAAATTGTGTGTTGTTAATTAAATTTCAAAACTATGAAATTGTACTTGCATTGCTAAACTTTGCAAAAAAATATGTTAAAAAAATAAAAATAAAACATGTTTTTTCCAATTTTGGAAATATTATAAAATTTGAGTTAGTTCAATTAATTAAGTTTCCTAATTTATTAAATTATAGAATCATATAGGATTTTGGATGGAGATTAGAGAATTGCAGATCTTTGATTTCATTGGAGAACAGAGTATAAAAAGTATTGTAGACATAATAAATAGGAGAATAAGTGTGCTGGTCATAGAGAGTTACTAAGCAGATAAGGCATTCATATGCTTATGTAACTTTTTAAGCCTAAATAAGATTATTGAAAAAAATAAACATTTTCTAACTATAACTATAAGCAAATGTTTGCATTACGAAAGACTAACTACATATTATGCCCACTATAGTTAAATAATATGTATTGCTATTTTCGATGCAGTTTCTACTATCTGATTATAGTTGCTATTATAAATCCAATTATCAAAACCTACCTGTAATTTTGAAATATTAATTTAAAAAATCAGTACATTTCATTTTATTATAAGTAAATGTGGGTTCTCGAAATGGCAAATAAAGCTGCTCTTTCTTCATGTAATTTTGAGACAAAAATGCATAGTAAAATGAGGAGGAAAGGCATAAATAAAACTTCAAAAATATTTTTATCTATTTCACTACTAGAAAGACCAAATAATCTTGCATATTTTTTACAAATAAATATTATAAATGAAAAAAAAATCTATTGCAGTTCTCTATTTTAATGAATTACTGTCCTCGAATTTCTTTTACTAATAAAAAAAGGTATTGTTTCGCAATATGAATAAAAGATTTAATTACTGATTTTAGTATTTCTGGTTTTTTATAATATAAGTTAAAAAACTTCTTGATTGCTGAACTCTAAAAAATATTTATTTTTTCGTTGAAAAATAAGGGAAACTATGTTCCCATAATTTTTTGGGGTTTTTTTACCTGAATGGTTTATTTTAAATTTCCTTTGAGAATTCCACCAACAGTTAATGGATGAAAATGCTGTGAATCTTTTCTCAAAATAAAACTGTAAAATGCAATGGAAGAAAAAAGGAGGGGATATGAATTGCCACAACTACATTGGAATATTCAACCGACCCATCAATTGTATATAATATTATGCCACTCATTGTTCCTTCACAATGCTTAATTTTAGATCTGAAATGATCTTTGAAGATTTTGGAGAGTTATTTGTATATCTGTATAACAGTTACAAAATTTCAAACTTGTTTTGAGAAATATTCCTGGACAAAAAATCGTCATCTGACCGTGGTCCATCCCAAAATAGTATTGTTTTAAAGCGGGACGTTAATATAACTAAACTAAACTAAACCTGGACCAAAAGATGCCAAAATGTTTCTCTTGTGGGCCATTAAAAGGATTTGTATAATTTCATTTTGCATGAATATTGAAAATTTACAGAGATTTAAAAAAAATCCCCAAAATGTTTTCAGAATATTTGGTCTCTAAATGGAAATGCTGTTGAATGAGCAATCGAAATAAGGAATGATTTAGTATTAAAACATTAAGATGTTCTAAAGGGATACTATTTTTTGATATTCTACTAGAGACTGTCCACATTTTTTTTTCAGGGTATGGGAAAGGCAATTTATTGACTACCTTCACATTTTCAGTTTCATGAATGATGTTTTTCTTGAAAATCTAGGAACTTTTAATTAGATTTTTGTACGAGCTTGCCAAAACCAGTAATATTAGTCCAAGATTCTTTGGAAACAGCTGAAAAAGGCTCACTAATAAATAATAATAATAAAAACAGAGTAGGAAGATTTCAATCATCAATTTTTATGCATTAATGGAATTCAGGTTAAATTTTCTTTCAATATTTGCTAGGATTAAGATCTGTTCAAATCTGAGAAAAATACTAAACAAGCTTATTCTTACTACAACTAGGGGAAAACCATTCTTCTTTTTCCTGTGAATTATTAGTGACTGCAAGAAAATGATGTAATTCTATTTTAATATAGTATATTTTTTAAGAATTGAATTAATTTGCCTCAAAATATTTAAACATTCAAGAATATTATCAGAAACTGTAGGAGGTATTTAAGATTCTGATGATACCATTCCCATCTGTGAATAAGATTTTGCACCAACAAATTTTAAAGTAGAGAAGCTCTTAGATGAAATTTTGTTGTCAAGTATTAAATTTCAAATGGATTGAAAAACTGATCTATAGTTGAGAATTATATAAGATTTATATGCTGAAAGATCATTGCTCTAAATGTGTCGAAAAGTTGGATACACTTTTTTCTTCATTTTATCCAGCATTGACAAAAATGAGCCGATTTTTATAGAATTATTTTCTCAGTGAATTTTGTTTTAGTTTAAAAGCAAATGTATTTGTGACCTGAATGTTTAATAGTTTTTGTATAGTTAGCATCTTGTTGAGTGGTATGTATTGTTGAGTATTAATGGTGATGATACTTGTATTGAGATCTTGAAATATGCTTTGAAGTCAAATTTTGGCTTATTAATTGTAAGATGAACATAAGTGCCCATAGATTCAAGCATTTAGGAGTAAGGATAATGGTATAATAGTTTAGGATAATGGTATACTTGAATATTAATAATGGAAATATTTTTAGTTTTATTATTAGCTTAATATATTAAAATGTTCTAAAAAAAGTTCTGGAAAAATTCTTGATGTTATTTATTTATTTGATAAAAGTGGGAACTCTGATAAAATTGCTGGGATATAGACTTTATTTTTTTGAACTTTAATTCTAAAAATTGTTTGGCTACTTTTAAATTCAAAGCATAAAAATTATATAAACATTTCAAATACTCTTAGAATTTTTTTTCTATCACAAGCATTTTCAAGTAGTATTGAAGTTTCATAGATAACTTATCTCTTAAATTTTTATCTTGGTTTCTTCACTTGATCTGATCAACTTCAAAGAAAATCTTACAAACGAAAATTGCTTAATCAAATTGTGTAAGCAGAAACCATTATAGTATCTGAACTGTAAAAATTCTGAAAGGGAGAAAAAAAAATAGATATAAACAAAAACTGATCATCGTATACGGTAGGGTCAAAACCTTATCAAAAGTAATGATATATAGGTTGATCTCTTACCAGATTTTGTTTTTCAATATGTTGTTTATTACCTTTTCCACATAAATATGTTGTTGTTGATCTGATTTCTATCAGAGAGATTAATTTGAATTGTTCAAGCTGAAATTTTATCACTGTAATTTTAGATCGTAAATACTCTGAAAAGCATGAATGGCTAACTCTTAATGGGAAAATAGGAACTGTTGGTGTATCACATTATGCACAGGTAATATCAATTACTTATGCATTTTGTAAGAATATAAAATTTACATTATAAATCAATATGTTTTATATATTTTAAAAAATTTTCTTACTAATATAATCTACGTTTTCTGCAAAATGATTTTAAAAATTTAGTTTATGAGTTATGAAATGCTTTTGTACTGAGAAAATATTGCAATAATAAAAACAATTATATACTTAAATATTTTTTTCAGTTAGAAAAAATTATTAAAATTTTGTGGTGTTGATAAAGCATATATCTAATTGTTAATGTAATTTTATAGTTATTTAATTTTTAATGGTTAATGTAATTACTTTGAAATGAATGTACTTTATGTTTGTATTTTTCTTGATTTTTGAAAGTTGTACTTTTTTCTTTTAAACTGCCCTTTTACATTAATTTTACAGGAAGCTCTTGGGGATGTAGTTTATGTCCAGGCACCTGAAATAGGTCTGAAAATTGGAAAAGATGGTAATTTTACTACTTGTTTTAAAGGATATTTAAGAAATGTGTAACATCTTGTAGAATTATCTGTTATAAATTCATTTCAACCTTTTTCCAATGTTAAGACACATCCTAATATTTTTACATTGAAGCTGTTAGGGCAAATAAAGCAAGAATATACAACTCATTGATTCCATCATTTATTTTTTTAATTAAAATCTTTAATTAGTTAAATAACTATAGTTATTATTACTTATTCTGGAGTTAGATGTGATTATGAAATTGTAGATGCATTATTTGATTAATTATTTTATGTTAAAAAATATCTGTATTTTTACAAATTATGAAAAATCTTAAATAATTTCTGTACACTTAATACATATTATATGAAAAATCTAGCTTTGAAATAAAAGTTGAAAAAAAAGTTTATACTTAAGATGGGAGAGGATGTATTATCAGTAAGATTTACAATTGTTGCCTATCTTGTTATTGCTTCAGGGTAAAGAAAAATTCTTGATTTGAATTTATCTGAGGTACAATAACATTTGTCTAAAGAAGGGAGGGGGGAACTCTTTAAAAAGTTTGATGAAATGAGAAAATATATTTGATTTAAATTGGACAAAATAAACTTTTGTTATAAGTCATACATAAATATTACTCTGCTGTAACATTTTTGAATTTTAAGCTATGAGGTATTTGGTAACTACATTTGCTTGAGATATTTTCACAATTTTTTGCTAATTATTGAAATTTCACTTTATTTTCAATGAATTAAAAGTAATTCAAGCTAGAAATCATTTAAATTTCATGTTCCCATCCTCCAAAGTTTATTTATCGCAAGTTTAACCAAGTATTTTAAATTTGAAATGCCTGTAAAATGACAGATAGACACGACCCTTTTCTTTTTTAATATTAACTGGTAGAATTGTACAATAAACTTTAAATATAGAGAACTATTTCATTGAAATACATCATAATAGTGTGTCTTAAAAAATATTTTTAAAAAATTTAAAATTGTTTTAAAAAAAGTTAAGAAATTTGAACAGATATTTGATAGGGAAAATCAGGATATGTTAGAAAAAATATATAATCATTCCAAATTATATTACATGTAATTACTTCGACTTAATTTCATCTTCCGCCTGACATAAAATTCTTCTGAAGATAGTATGAGGATTGTAATGTAAAAAATTTGAATGCAGTGGCATATTTTAGTAACCTAGAGATATTAAGATTGTAGTTAAAATACTAGGATATGAGGTACTGTTTTGATATTTATCCTGGATGGCATTTAATGTATGTCTCTATAGTGTAGCAGCAATGTTTGTGAATAGATCCAAATACTTTGGAATGAAATAATTGTCTTTTTGTATATACTAAGAACAATATAATTCAGCTCTGCATTTCATTTTAAAAAGCTATAATTTAAAAGTTTGCAAAATTATATGATATATTTGGCATATAATTTTATATTGTCCAGTGGGAAATGAATTATCTGTAGATTCTCTGATTGTTCTATTTTTAGCATTGTTTAAAGTAACATTAAATGTTTTTTATTCTGATTTATAAGTTTTTAATCATTTCACTTGTATGCATGTTCTTATTTTCGAAATAAACATTATATCAGGAACGTAAATCTACACTTTGATTTCATACCTCTTTTGAAATATTTATCCTCAATTAAAAGAATATACTGCTTCCTTCTAAAGCTAATTATTTTTATCAACATTTTTTTAAAAAAAGGTTATAAAAGTTGTTACTGGGCATATTTAGCCACACACACACACACAAAAAAATGCTTTATGAATAATAATTTCATTTATGCATTTTTCATAACTGTTATGAATCTATGTTTAGAAATCTGCCAACATTTAAAACAAATTCTTCAAGACTTCACTTCGTATTTGTTATTGCTATTACCTCATAAAGATTTTGATATTTAAAATTTTTACATTTCTTTCTGTGTCTTTAACATTTACAAGATTATGTTTAGAATTCACTAATAAATTTAAGATACATGAATATTATTTCTGACTTTTAACATATTTAAAAATATTTTTTAGATGAAAATATATTTTAAAAATTTATAAGGTCTTTAAGAATTAAAGATAATCTGTAGCAATAAAATCATTATATTTATTGGTTGCATTCTAATGAATTATATCTTATTCTTTAGTTTAAAAATTTTTGCCAAGTATTTATATTTCAATGGTATAGCAAGTTTTCTAAAGCCTTTTATTAATACTTAATTTGCTACACTAAGCTATTATGAATACTAATTAGCTATACAGTTTTATTTATTCAATAAATTACTGATATATATGGTTTAATATAAATCTCAAGTGGTAAAAAGAATTTTATTTTGCAGAGGAAGCTGGTGTTATTGAGAGTGTTAAAGCAGCTAATGATATTTACAGTCCTGTTAGTGGCCAAGTAACAGAAATTAATGAAAAACTAACAGACAAGCCTAGCTTAATAAATGAATCGTGTTATGATGAAGGTAAATTTGTATTTCAACAGTTTTTATTTGCATGTAAGAAATTATTTAGTTATAAGTAGAACATTTGTTATAGCACATTTTTGCAATAGTACATTTAGTAGTTTAATGTCTTTCTTTCATATTGTGACACTTTAATTTCTATTTTACCACTAAATAATTTCTGCATAAGATTAAATTTATTACTTTACTAATGTATCTGTATTCTTAATTCAATTGTGAACATGATAAAAGCATATAAAGTTGAAATTTAGAGATTTTTGTGTTCATGGTA
This sequence comes from Argiope trifasciata, assembly GCA_026543055.1. Taxonomy (NCBI): domain Eukaryota; kingdom Metazoa; phylum Arthropoda; class Arachnida; order Araneae; family Araneidae; genus Argiope; species Argiope trifasciata. The sequence goes on from JAPMOQ010045993.1 coordinate 4,963,180, forward strand.
AACTTGTCAATAATACAAGCTTGGACGTTTCAAATTAAGAATTTAGAATTTTATCAGATTTAGTATTGGAACCTTGTCTCCAACTCCACAGAGTTTGAATTTAAAAGTTATTCTACTGTGGTTTACTCTATTTACAAGTTTGCATCTTTATTTATTCGGGTGAAATGTCCTTTTGACAACATGTAAGGTGTCTCTGATCAGGTGATGCCCTAGGCATCTGATGGAGTTTAATCTGATCCAGAGTTAATCTCTTTTAACTTCATAAAGAAACACTTATTAAACTACAATAAGAAGTCACTAAAAAAAAGTGAAACTGTCCTTTTTCTAAAGAAATATTTATAATGAATATTATCTGTATAGCAATATTATTTTTATTACTGACTTTCTTTATTGGAAATATTCCAATTGCATTGAACATTTGAGTTAGCTGGAGTTAAAATATGTAATATTAAAATTTTAATTATTGCATTAATTATTAATTTTCTGGATAAAGTTTTACTTATTTGAAAAGGTTCTTTCCATTTAAATGATGTTTTTATTTGAATGCATCATAAATATTAGATGGATGTATAATTGATTTTATAGATATTGTATTAAAAATATCAATAAATAATTTAAAAACATCTCAAATATGTTCATTTACATTCTTTTATATATGAAACTAGATATCAGATGTGAAAAAAAAGATCTCTAAAATAATAATAATAAAAACTTAAAAAACATTCTTTGAATGTTATGCATTTACTTTATCTTTACTAGACTAGAAAAACATGAATAGACAGGAGAATTTTTAAACATGTAATTTATTCAAAAGATATGAATTCTAAAATTTTTTGCATTATTAATATTTTGCAGTTTTCGTTACTAATTAAACTTATATAATATTTATATTAATATTTATATTATGTGCTCAAATTTATACTATAAGACATCCTATTAGAATTGCATAACACTACAATATCATTTATTATGCAATGTATATCTTACTACATATATTTTACTTTCCTATTGACACTTTCTATTATTAAGAGATATTTTTGGTTAGTTTTAATATCTTTAAAATTTTCCTTTTTATATTATAGCACAAAAGTGTTTTGTCATTCATGTCTATAAATCTTTGTTAAGCTGTATTGAATGGAGATTTTGAGAATTTTTACCTATTAATTAATGTTTAAAATGATTTTTTATAGGCTGGATTTATAAATTAGAATTATCTGATTTGAAAGAAGTAGATACTTTAATGGATGAAGAAGCCTACCAGAATTACCTAAAATCCATCCATTAAAATATGCCAAAAAATGTATGCAGTGCAATATTTGTGGTCAATGTTTAGTAACAGTATTATTTTTGATTTCAAATAATTACTTTGTTTGTCAAATGTACCATTCATATGAAATTCATTCTATCGTGAATATGCATTTTTGTTCTGAATCATACTCTCTTTTCGGCAGTTATTTTTTGTGAAGTATATTAATTTTTTTTTTTTTTAATTCTTATAGAAATTGTTTATTTTACCAGATGTGTTCAAATAACATTTCATGTCTTTTTGTAACAATATGAGTGCATTTCACTGTGAATTGAAATATTTATAGATGAAATAAAATTTTATGCAAATATTTTTTTAAACACCTTGATTTTTTTATATATATATAAAATGAAACTGATCACTTGAATTATGTACTTTTTTTAAATGACAATGCTAATAGGTTATTACATGCAGACTGCACCATGCAATTTCCAAATGTTGTTCATAATATTCCATAAGACAAACCATTGGACTCAAAGCTATCAAATTGGAATATAACTACTTGTACAGAGGTAAATGTTAAGAAAATTACTCTTTGGAACATATTATTAAACAATATAGGTTTTTTTATTAATGCCAATATAGTTTATTTCTTCAAATTTTTTAAATAGATCTTCTGGAATTAACTGAATGTTAGATTATCATTTTAAGAAAATCGATGAATTATTTTCAGTATTTATAATATTTATCAAATAAAATATCATCATTAATAGATCCCTGGCCTAGTTGATGATAAAATATTAAATTCCAACAGCAAGTTTGTGTAAAATGGTGCGCTACAAAATATTCTGAAAGAGAAAAAGGATAAATGAAAACAATAGAAGTGATGATTTTCAAATGCCATCTGATATTACTATTGGGAAGTAATATTCAGCTTAATTTTAATACATTTTACAAAATTTTAATTTTTGGATCTTTTAAAAATATAAGTTTTTCTTTTCAGGGAACTGGAGCTCTATTGTTCTGGCATTGCTCAGTTCATATTTTTTTTAACTAAAAATTGAAAACTTTGCATAAATAGCACAGCTAACAAAGTACTACTGTCACCTGAAATGTAACTTATAGCTGTTAAAAAATCCTAATGAGTAGGCACTAATTTTCACGATCCTTTACATTTTATTTTTTAAATTTAATCTTTTCCTTGTTTTATGCTAAGTGAAGATAACTCAAATGTAATATGAATATACAGTGGGTAAAAAAAAGTTTCTGTACGGTCACTAAATTTAAGAATAAATGAGCATAATTTGTAAAGTATTGCATTTTTTCTTTAAATACTGTCTATATGTGTTTAGTATAAGTCTATAGAAAGAGATTTTTGTAAATTTTCATTTTTAAAAAACGAGAAAAGCATATTATTTGCAATATCTAAGGTAAGTTGAAAATTGCAGTGCAAAAAAAGTTTCCGTACGCTTTATGCAAATTCATTCTGAAGTGTTTAAAACAGGCCCGCAGTAAATCTGTGACTTCAGAAAGTTAATCACTGATAAGAAAACAACATTTTGACAGTTGTTGAGTTTAAATTTGTTCTTGATCGTCTCAAAATGGAAGTTCCCAGAACTATTCGGGAATTAGTGATTAAATTGAGAAATGGTGGATTATCCATGAAAAGGATTAGTGAAAGGATTAAAAAATCGAAGTCTACTGTGCAATATACCATTGAAAGATATCGTAAACTTCATTCACTTGAGGATAGAGATCGATCCGGGAGGCCGTCAAAATTAAATCGCGTGCATAAAAGAAACATCTTACGCCAAGTTCAAGAAAATCCACGAATTAGTGCACCGAAGTTGGTAGCCGATTTAATGGTTAGTTACAACATTAAAGTCTCAACTCAAACCGTGAGAAATGTTGTTAAAAAAAGTTGTTATCATGGACGTGCGGCCCAGAAGAAACCCTATATAAGTTTGTGCAACAGGAAAAAGCGCTTCGAGTTTGCAAAGAAGCATGGAAGCAAGCCATTATCTTTTGTGGAATCCATTCTTTTTAGCAATGGATCAAAATTTAACATTCATGGGTCAGATGACAGAGTTAGGGTGTGGAGAAAACCAAACAAACAAATGCTAACTAAGAATCTATGCGGAACTGTGAAGCACGGTGGTGGCGGTGCTATGGTATGGGGGTATATGAGTGCTTCTGGAGTAGAAAATTTGCAGTTCATCGAGGGAAATATGGATCGATATGGAAATCTGGTTATTCTTAAACAAAATGTGTTATCCAGTGCAGAGAAACTATCACTTAGAACTGGATTTACTTTTCAGCAGGACAACGATCCTAAACACACCTCTAAGATTTGCTAATAGTAGTGCATTTACAATGTTAAGCAACACATTCATAGCCCTCCCCAGTCACCCGATTTAAACCCCATTAAACATTTGTGGGAAGAAATTGGCCGACAACTTAAAAAATATGACATAAAAGACAAATTTGGGCTCAAAAGTGCCATTAGTAGTATTTGGTGTAATTTTCTCCAGAAACAACAAAAAAACTTGTAGGGGTAATGCCTCAACGTCTAAAAGAGGTGATAAAGGCCAAAGGAGGGCCCACTGATCATTAAATGTATATTTGTTAAATATATTTTGCATTTTTGTAAATTTTTTTCGTGTGCTAGGGCACCGTACGGAGACTTTTTTGTCCCATGTTTACGGCATTTTTTGAGTTTTTAAGACTTATTATTTAATTTTGTCAGTATTATCATCCTTTTAATGTGAATAAACATTAAATAATATTAGTTTTCACTCATTTTTAAGTTTTCATTTTTATCATTATGAATTTTGTGTGACAAATTAAGCTTTGATTTGCATTCGTATCTGCGTACGGAGACTTTTTTTACCCACTGTATATGTATATAACAGTAGAAGTATTAAGAAGAAGAAAAAAAACTTTAGCCTTAATTTTGAAAGTGATTTTTTTTAACCATAAAATTCACATTTATTTTTATTTAATGAGACCTGATAATATTTTAAGAAAAACATCCAATATTCAAGGTTGTTCTGCATTTAATGGTAATATTGGTTGGCTTAAAATAAAAGATTGTTGATAAAAACGAAAATTATTGAAGGGTGCTTACACTATTTAAAGTTGATTGATGAGATGACATATCTATTTTTAAAAATTATTACAAGCAGAGTTGACATCTTAGTAACTCTGTTTTGATTGTTTAATTGAAAAGGGAAAAAAATAGGATTGAAAAATCCCTAACGATTAAATGCATTCCAAGACTCAGAGCAAAAGCTGATAATGAATCTATACTATATGAATTTAGATTTTAAAAGTAAAAGATCTATATTTTTGATTATCTTTGGACCACAATCACCAAGGATGTAAAGAAACAAAAATTTAGAATATGTACCACTAGCATTTTAAAAACCACAGTAATTGAATTTGACTCCTAAGTCAAATAAAGCCATTTTTGGAATCTGCTACAAGAGAGATATTGAGACTTAGTACAGAAATAAAGAAACTAATTTATTCAAAAGAGGCATAAAAATAAACATGTTATCCTTATACTAGAATGCAAATAAGAAAAAAAAAGTTTCTTCATATCATAAAGAATGTTCTGGGCCATTAAGAACTAAATATCCTAATCTTCATGCAGCGATTGCAGCTGATAATTAAAAAAATGAAAGCTCAAATTGTGTTTTTAAAAAATTGGTTTATTAAATCAATAAACTATGTTTGACAATATGAAAGGTGAACTATATTTTGCTTCTTCCTTAAATAAAATGCAATCGTAATACAGGCTATAGTTTGATTTTGAATGTGATTTATTGGATACCTTTTATACCAGATTGTCAATAATGATTTAAGTACAGTACTGATGGTACCAGGTCATCTCAAAACCCTGAAAGATATGATGTTAAAGATTGATAGTTTCATTCCAACTCTTTGAGAGAGTGCAGATGGTGAGAAAGACAGCTATTTACTGTCCCAAAAGGAATGTTAGTTTGACTGTTCAGTCAATGTCAAAGACAATATTCAGCAGTCGACCACAATAAATCTTGTCAATGTCGGTGGTGGCGAGGTGGTTGACTGTATGCAAGAAGAAGAAGAAGCCTTTTATACCATTTAAAACATTCCTATTCAGAGCTATCAAAAATATAAAATTATTGTTGTAAATATTAATCAAAGAATGCTCAGTAATTTTTAATATCCACAATATACGAAATCTGAAACACAATTTTAACATATTGTGTGTTTCTTTTTATATTATTTGGAAATTGCATAAAAATTACTATAAAATATCAAAAATAGGTAACAAATTTTGAAACTGCCAAAGCAAATAAGATTGATATTCTGTAATATTGTTACAGGTGCAATTTAATTTGGCATTTCAGATTCTTATATATATCATGTTCCTTCACAACTTCCGACAACTTTTTCTGAATGCTTTATGAACATATGTCCTGAAAAGATTGAAGTAAAGTTAGTGAGAATAATTTGAAACTTTACATATAATTTTTCAAGTGATTTTTAACTATTGCAATTTTAAAAAATACTGAAGAAAACAGATAAATGATACTGTCATGGAAATTACTTGTTTGGTGTATGCATTTAAACCAGATTGCAAGAAATAAATATGATTTTCCTCTGGTGCTTATTCAAATATATCACAGATTGATTAATGGTAATGAAATAAAACTCCTTAAATTTTTAAATTATGAAAAAAAGTTTTTTAATTTTTCTTCCTTTCTTTTTATCTTTAAACTTAATTGAAGCATAGGAATTTGACTGTTTTGATTCTTCAGTGGAAGCAAGAAGTCAATTTGACTCATTTTCAAAAATTAATTCCTGCTTAAAGAATAGGTATAATCCACTTAAAGAATAACATAAATAATTTTCAGATAAAAATATTAGTTCTGATAATCAAACAGGTGACAACTTCCTAATTGCAATAAAATGGTAACTAATTGTCAAATATAATAAACCTTTACTTTTTTGCATTTCTTATTATTTACAGTTTTTTTTTAAATATGCTCTTCTGATAACATGCTGATTAATATCAGGGGCTTCTCACTATTTAAGTTCTACTACCCTTGATTGCTATCACTATATTTCATTTCCTTATTGTTTCTTTCAATCAATTAGTGAATTACAAAATCATGCTCAATTGCCTTCTGAAAATTTTACTTTTAGATTTTAGTTTCATGGTGCACATCAATGAAACAGTTATATAAATCCTATTTCAGGAGATAAATGAAATTCCTTTATATGCCAGATATATAAATTAAGGGAGATGAATATAAAAATATTATCATGTTAATGTTACTTAAGTTTGACTAAATTGCTGAATTTATAGAAAAAAAATCCATTTTTATTAGTATATAATGAAAAAATGGAAGGAATAAGATGCTTTGCTATCAATGTCCATAGAAAACAAAGGTTTTAAATCATAATGTTAACAGCAATTATAACTTGAGGTTGATGAATTAATTAAATAATATTAGAAATTAAGCAAAAATGCATTTTACAAATAGTGTTCGATTTTTTTTTTTTAAATATTGTAAAAATGACATAGATTTGACTTGGATTTTGAAATATACTGAAGCAAGAGCCATTTTGGGCCATACAGAGATAAGCATATGATTTAATCTGATATTAAATTATAAAAATTCAATTGACTAAGACATAAAAAATGAACAGAAAAATAAAAATACATCAAGTTTGAGGATGTAAAAATGTGTGGATAAAATTTTGAAATGAACAATAATATTTCTAAAATAAAAGAATATTCTTAAGTGTGTGCTTTTAAGGGGCTTTGATATAATTTATAAAAATAGAAAAAAGTTATTTGTGTTCCCTCAATGTGAAGATATTTAGTTTTTCATTTAAAGACAACTAAATGAATTAATAACCACATAATTTAATTATTTTTAAAGAAGAGAATCTTAACTAGATTGCCATTTTACTTTGCTAATTATTAAATAAACACATATTTAAAATATTATTATCTATTCAAGATTCAAATAACAAGCATTAAGAATTTTTGGTTATGTCATTTTTGAGTTTTATTTCAGAATATTTGTAATATTTTTGTCATAAAATTAAACATAAAAAGGGTTATAAAAAGTTTTTGGTATTAAAATTAAAAAGTGGATATAATTTTCAGTAACTATAAACAGTGTTATTTTCAAGTTTATTCAACCTTGTAAAATACAGAATAAATCAATTATATTTCACGTGTGCAAGCAAGGCACTTGTCTGCTTATAACATAATAATTCACAGATATAGTTAATTTTAATAAAATTTAAATTTTCATTTCTTTTAATATTCACTCCTGAATTCTGACAATCACAGTAGTCAGCTGTTGACCTTTATTCTTGCATGCTAGGTTTAATAACATTTACAAATTTATATCTTTTATACAATATGTTTAAATTATTAATACCTAATTGCAAACTTTAATAATCAAAGAAATACTAAAAGAACTAAAAAATAAATTTTTAAAAGCCAAAAGAAAATTATATATATTGCATGCTGGTAAGAGGACAAATCCATCTTTTTACCAGAAGCAGAGCTCAAGATATTGAAGTTAGCTACACAATTGACTGAGCCACTAAAAATATAAAAATAATATAATGTGCTACAATTTTGATAATAAAATAATATTACAAATAACTAAAATGATAACTTACATAAAATGGCAAAGAAAATTATATGAAAAGGAAAAAAATAATAATAATGGATTAAATATCAGATTTGAATTGTGCCACAAATAAATATTTATAAGTTTTCTTTTTAAAAAAATATAGTGCATTGATACTTTACAATATTGCTTCAAAATTGAAAGTATACTCATAAATATTTAATTGCAACTCTGATTGCATTTTTTGATTGTAAATTTTTTCCCAATTAATCATTAAAAAAAGCAATACTCAACAAATAATTTATAATACAATATTTAAAAAATAGAGGAATGAAAGATATACAATTTATTGCAATTTTAAGGGGGAAAAGCTGCTTGAGTTTCTAAAGAATAAGAAAAGATTTGTATTCCTTTTCTTTTCTCAGTTCACTTAGTACTTAATTTACAAGTTCAATGATGATAAATATGTTTGAAAAACTTACCAATCAATATTATGGATAGATTGCGCTTCTTTCTCAATTATCCAAATTCCAATTGTGTCATCTGTACTTCTGTATATAATCAAAGATTCATGAAAACAGTCACTGCATGAACTACATCTTGATTATCGAACCTGTTTAAAATGTAAATAAAGCAAGAGATATGAAAACTAATCAGCAATATTGGTTTCATTTTAAAACAATTCACATTTTCCATGAGCATTTTAATTCTGAATGCAATTAAGCATAGAAACATCACACCAGTAAAAACTTATTCCAATAGCCAATTTGTGAAAGTATAATGTTAGATATAGAATAGAATATTTATATCATATCAAAGAAAGAATTTATTCCTTTTCAACTAGTGCAGTAAAACTATACTTTATCAGTTATTACTGCATAACCATGCTGGAGGGGGGGAGGCAACTCTCTACATATTTAAATTGACAAAAATGTTTTAAAATAAAATAAAAAATTGTTTATTGATGGGATCATTTATGGAGATATATCAAAAAGAATAATATTTATTAGATATAATAATCAGTAATGAAGTGGTACAGTAATTTTTATTAAAGTTATGAATAAAAATGAGTTTTGTCATTAATAGAGAATTTCGTATTTTTCTAACTATGATAATGACAACTATAAAATTTTTCCTCTATTAGAAAACATTTCAGTAATACTAGATTAAAGTAATAATTTGAATGCACATGAACAAAGAAGGGTTTGTTAGAAAATGTTATAAAGTTATAAAGAAATGCTAAGTTTAATTAAATTGCTTACTTCTTCCAATTTAAAAAAAAACTGGTAATTTCAAAAAATAACCATTTTTTACATTATTTCTGTATAATAATGGAATTAGTAGACAATCATACTGCTGATTTGTTCTCCATTAAAATTAAAAACAGTTTTTATTTGTTATAATCTTTGATTAATTGAATTTTATAAATTAAATATACAATATTTTGTACACCATAAAAATGACTAATATGTTAAAAATTCCTCTGAAAAGAAAAAAATGTCCAAATTTATCCATTTTATAAATCAAGATACAAGTCACAAGCAAAGTTTTAATATATTTCATCTTATTATTGACCTTATTCAGATGATTTCCTTTTTAGAAAGTTAGAGCCTAAAATAGAAAAAAAAAGCATAATAAGTAATCTTTGGAATACATATCTCAGTTGCCCAGCTTAAAAAAAGAATTTTCTTAATCAGGACTTAAATAATTTTCTGGCTAAAAAAATTATATATTTAATAGCACATAAAATTGCATAAACAAAGTATTATTTACTGTACCAATATTGAGAAGTTGCCAGTGTTATTGCATATTCAAGAGAACCATTCATAACATTTTAGTCAGTTCGTAAATAGTAGTTGACATTTCATATTTAGTAGATTCTTTTATTTAAAAATACTCTCATTTTATAGAACAATGCTTCAAAGAAAAAATAGGAATAAACACCAATTTTTAAGAATTATTTTTTAAAGCTAAGTAGAAACAAATAACATTTCTGCATTCCATTAATTTTGTAATAAATAAATAAAATTTAGAATTAAAAAAACCCTTTTTAGAATGAGGCTAAATTTATTAATAATACTAAAATTTTTGAGAAAATTTGCATCAGTAAAAGATTAATTTTTCTTTTTCTAATATCCAAATTATATGAAAATTTTTTTAAATATAAAAGCATTTGCAAATTGAAGCAATATTAGTAATAAAATTGTCAGTAATTTACAATTTGATTTTTTTAAAATTTAATTTATTATTAAATAACATTATATTATCCTAATGATAGTCATATCACATATTTGGATTACAAAAAATCAAAGAAACTCAACAAATTATCATTTAAAAATAACACATTGCTAGATTATCAGAATTTTATAGGATAAAGAAACATTATTTAATTAGATATCTAAACTCTTATTGGATTTGAAATAATTACAGTATATTTTATCAGTTAGTTTTCAATTACTTCAAAATGCACTTAATATATTTATTATAATAATCCATATACTTCTCAGAAATATGATTAAAATAACATATAGATAAATTAAACATATAAAACCATATACCTATCTTGTAAGTCTTATAAATATTCTACTTTTGTTAGTGCCTTATCCACTATGCAATTTAATGTAAGAAAAAAGTAAATTTTTTTACAGTTTCAAATGCTGCCACACTACTAAGATTTTATTAGAGAAATTTTTCAGACTAATTAAAGTCAAAAGAAAAAATCTTATTCATAATTCTACGGTTAAATAATCACCAACAATTGCTTTTACAATTTTTATTAGCTTTCTTCATCTATTTTCAGTTCCTACTTTTTTAAAAAGAAAAACAGACATCCACAATTTAAATTAGTTTCAAAATTCATTTTTATTTATATGCAAATTGCATCTTCATGAAAATTGCATCTTATAAATTTTATATTTATAGGAATTCTGCTTTTAGTAATGATTGATATGTTAGTAAAGATTTCAACCATTCTGTAAAAAATAACCTCCTACATCTTTTTCCAATATAATGTATGTTTCCCCATCCGACATAATTCATTTTGTCTTATATCTGTCTTTAAATAAATATTATAAGAAAAGATAAATATAGCATATATGCAATAAATTTAAAAGATTTTTACAAAATTATTTTATAGTCTGTGATAATAATTAATGAACTTACAGTAATGATGTTCCTGTCACTAGTAAATATTTTTAAAAAACTAATGATTTTAGATTTCAAATCTTTTATTAATTCCCCTTTCACATCCTGATGTCTAAAAATGAATGCTTGAAAAGAATATTTAAATTATTTGGAGCAACTAATTTTGAAATGTTAAAATAATTTTGATATAACATAACAATACAAATACCACAATGAGAGAAGATCATTTGACACAAAAGAATGATTTTTATTAATTATCCAGTTTTTAGAAAAAATGGAAAAGAACATTTAAAGATACTTTACATAGGCTCTTCAACAGTGGAACTTGAGTAATAAAATCAGTTTTAATTTCAAATTTTTTTCTGTTGCGTTGAATTTACTGTTGGCATAATGTTAAAACGTATCATTTGATTCCATTTCTGTAATTTAAAGTTAAAATCTAAACAAAAATATTTTTATTCCTGATTTGTTTTTATTAATCTTATACTTCAATAACTTATAATCTCAATAACAATTAGCTAATAGTTTTTCCTTTAAATTCATTCAAGGCTTATACTACTGTACAATGCATTAGGATGAAGTGAATAGGTTTTTTTAGAGCAGATATGTATACCAATGTTAATATGTGTGTGACAATGAAAATTTTTTTCAGAGGTCTTGATCATGATAAGAGCACAATCACTAGATGCTAAAATGTATGATCATTTCTTATATATATTTATACCAAAAATATTGTCTTTAATTAAAATGCCAAATTTTATAAATAGCTGCAGAAATAAGTGAATGTAAGAATAGTCAGACTATTCTATCATTGAAACTCTGATAATGAAAGTACTTAAGTGAACAAGATACATATTTCCGAACTAAATGAAAATAATTATATTATTTGATCATTAAAGATTCAAGCTGCCATGAGAAAACTGGGTTTCATGATATTGAAAGTCAAACCAGATGATCTAAACGGAAAGAATATAGCTGAATGGGAACATCAAAATTCTGCTACCAAATTACACATTAAATTTCCTTTATTAGATTAATAGATTCTATATGCAGCAGAGGAAAATACTCGTATATATTTAATATTTCTTTATTTGTAGAAACTGCTTATTGCTCTTTATTTAATAGGGAATATTAATTAAAACCATTAAATAGCATAAACGAATCCTTACTAGCATTTATTTAAAAGGCATGTCTTAAAAAGGAAAAACATTAATGGCAATTTTTTTAAATAAAGAAGTGTTATTTTTTCTGATTGTACTCATTCTTATATTTTTGTATTTCTTAAGGTGAATTTTTATGTTAACTGAATTTTTAAATAGCTTTGTTAATTTTGAACCAACAAAATTATACTATATAAAAGAATTAATAAGATAACAATTGAGAATTAATATGTCATACTGGTTACTAATTTAAAGAAAAATATTTAAAGAGCAATTCTAAAATCATTTTTTCTGAGTTTTTGTAGATGATTTTTGGTTAATAATTTTTTATTCTCATTCATCCTTTCCAACATTAAAAAAATTCTGTTTATGCTTTTTGACTACTAATTGGTTATACATACTCCTCTCGTATTTTAAAATTAGAACTAGGACAAAAATTAATTGCACTGAAATTAATTATAATTTTTCCAGAATCAGAGCAATGATAGTCATATACATAATTACTCACCTAAATGACATAATTATTGTGGCTATTTTACAAAACAGACTATTTACTGAAGATTTTTGTTTGGCATATGTAAGCATTCAATAATTTTTATATGTCTCAACAACAGTCAGTATTTTCCAGATTAATAGTCCTGTTCAGCAATAGTTTCAGTTAACAGCTGAACAAGAGATTAATTTACAGTCATGGAAGTTGAATTACTTAGGGGTGATTTTTTGCCAAATGTAATCATTATAATTTTTTATTAAAACCCTACAAACCATCTGTTAAATTTTTTGATACCCCAAAAAGATGAGTGAATTTTTAGACGATTGGCATGATTTTGATATGTTTAAGAGTAACCATATATTAATAATAAGTTTTACCTAATTTCCAAAAAGAAATTTCAAATTTCTTTATACTTTTATTTTATAATGTTGCCCTATTCTAATTCAATTGAAACTTCACAAAACTATATCTTGGTTCCAACCTGCCATTAAATTCTGCTTTTTTATCAACACAATAAAAATGGCTAACATTCAGTATTGGCATTAATTTGTTAAATCTGATCAAATTTGTCACAATATCACTAGAAAATAAAAATAGGGACTTGATACAGCCACCAAGCATTAAACATTAAAGAAAGTTTTGGATAAAATCTTAGAATGTTGTTCTTATACCTACTGTGAAGCTATTTCCAATGATTTGATAGAAGGTTAGAAGGCATTTATTTGATTGCTGTCTCATACTAAAATAAACAAACACACTGGCATAAATATCATGTATAAATGCAAATATTTCATAAAAGGTAAGAACAGATTTTCCTAAAATATAAACCCATTTCTATTTCAATAATTTCAAATATATGTCAATTTTCAATGGATTTATAATTTTAGCGGATTCTTATACAGATCTCGTATATTTCTAAAGAATAAACAAACAATAATAATACTTCTAATATTTTAATCTTAGAATCAAAATAATTTGCATACAATGTGTCTTTGAAAATATGTAACAATACTCGCCTTTTTTTTTTCTTTAAAGAAATATTTTTTACACACACCTAGATTTAATATTTAACAATCGTTTAAATGTGGTAGTTTCGTTTATTCAAATATCGTTCATCTTTGAATGTACTTCCAGATCCGAATTTAGAATGATTTATGGGACCCGGATATGACGACTTGTATCCGAATTTATGAATCGAGTACTTAGATAATACTTGTCAGATAATAAATAGCTTGGAAATATAAATGTCATCTTATGAATTGCTTCAGTTTTTTCCTTATAAGTAATCCTTCTTCTTCTCAACTGACACAACAGTGGTAGATTACTTTGGTTTTACTTCTGCTTCGTATTACCTCAAAAGTAGTAGAAGTGTTTAGGCACTTATCACCGCTCACCGTGCATCTAATTCAAGCATACATGATGAATGACAAATACTTAGTTGCTTATTCCTTACCGAGGATAAGCCCTTGCCGGGGCTAGGTACCCAGTCAATCCACCCCACATCGATTATATTCTTATGGTGGGGTTAATACTACTTGGTCAGACCAAGGCCGAATTAATTCCCCCTCTTTCGAATTAAGGCAAAGGTGGACGCCTTTCGTTGTTAACGAGCACCGTTAAGACGAAAGGACGACTTTGCTCGAACACCCACTACACAACCCTTTTTAAGGGGCATTCGAACTCATTCATCCATCTGCAAGTCAGAATTTAGATCCAAATCAGAGACCGACTCATCCCTGATTCAGCACCCCCAGAGATATAATTTGTTATGGGAACTTGGAGGACTTTGCAGTCACGGCATATTTAAAGTGCCCCAACCACCGTTAGCTAATATGGCGGTCTTTGGCCGAGACGAGGGCAGAACTCACTATCTTTCGGTTACGAGACTGACGCTCTACCAACCAGACTACCGCGACCCCGGCATTTTCTTATTGACATATTAATTTCTTTTTGAGTTGTTTTAAGAGTCAGAAGCTTTAAATGAAAGCAAAATACTGATTACGATTCATGACTGATTTTTTGAAATTTCTTAGTTTTTATTGGGCTAGTGTATTTCTTTGTGATAATTAAAGATTTTTAATACTAAATGATAACTTTGTCATAATAATAAAAAATCTTCTCAAATCAAAGCAAAACTTCTCATTATAATATTGTAAGCGATTGATCCCCACTCAATGCAAACCGCTACAATATTAGCGTTTTCTAATGCCCAGTTACGAATTTTCAATTTAAATAAGCCTTTTAATGACTTTTGAATTAAAAACAACTAAAATATATACTATAATTTTAAAAATAAAGAATTAGAAATATCACAATTATATTATTATTATATATGTACAGATTTAGAATTATTGGTTGCAGACGTAAGGCTCAAAGACATTGAAGACTTTCAATTTTTATAAGTTCGTTTTATTCTTTCTCTGGAGGCAGGTGCATATTACAAGCAGCGTGGACAAAGATGAAAAAGGGCAAAAATTAATTTTCCCTCGTGTTATATAGCATATTTTGATAGGGAAAATATTGCTTTTAGTGCCAGTATGTTCAGATTCCCATGGGGATTTCTGAACATGTGACTTTCAAAGCAGGGGAAACACAGGGATCTTTTTATAAAATTATTTGTTTAGGCCAGCAACTTTTATCAATCACTTTCACCATGGGAATCTCTGACTAAAGAGCTTTATTAAGCATTTCTTGAATTAATTAAGTAGATCTGGAAGTAAGACAATGTTTTTGAGTGAAGTTACTATAGGCTAAATTAAGATAAAACCTTTAGAAATTAATTTGTATTTAAAATAAATCTTAAAACATCATTACACACACATACACATATGCATAAGTCTGGATTTCCAAGAAAAACAAACTACTTATGAGGATTTTTATTATTATTATTTATGTATGAAGATAAATTTTCATATGTATATTGAAGAAAATTATTTGAACATTATGTTGCCATTCAAGAATTTTTCAAAATTTAGTCTTATTTTAAAAATTAATTATATGTGTGAATGGATCCCTATTGTCTATTGGTAATCAATATTTTCAGACCCAGTTCAAATTATGTTTAGTAGCCAAAAAAAAAAAAAAAAGCCTGAAATTTTGTTGCAGTTATGTAGTTGAAATGCTTACAGAGGAAATTACATCAGAATATTTGTGCTTCCACTATTTTCTAAAAATATTTATTAGTTAAATACAATAAATACTTATTCAAAGTGAATGTTATAATAAAAGTAATACTCAGTAATAAACATGTCATGCCTTCTCTTCATGGATAACTTATAATAACTTTCTTAATAAAAAATTTTGTTTGACAATATATTTTTAATTAATAAAATTAAAATGTTAAAATGGTTTTGTTTTAATTTAATCATTCAGGTCCATCTCTTCTCTGTCCTATTATCTTTCATCTAAATCGAATCATGTTGTATGTTTATACAAAGCTGACGGGAAAAAATATGTAACACTTTTCAAGAAAAAAAAAAAAATTTACAAATTGCTTATGCTTTTGTTCAAAGTAATTCAAATAACAACAATAAAACAAAATATCAAAACATAAAATTTTAAAAATTATTTTTATTTACAACTTTTGTACAACAAAGTAAGCAAAACATAATACAAATTCAATTATGCTTTCTTCAACTCACATAAATGCAAGATCAATGCCAATTGGAAATTCCATTCACAATTTGACTAAACAGCAAGTTTAAATTACTTTGCAATAATATATACTAGTTTATACACTTTATGATATAAAAACAGTCTTTGGTTTTTAAATAAAATTCAATTGTCAGTCTCATATGCTAACTAGGAAATACAGAACTTGGTTATGAAAGCAATTAAAAATTAATTGCAAATATACAAGAACTAAATAATTAATTGCAGTGTTTTTAGTAAAACGTTCTTCAACAAAAATGTAACAAATATCCATAAATCACATTGTACAGATCGCACTCAATTTTACATTACCATTAAAACTACTAATACTTAAATATCTATTATATTATATAAATGCTTTTCTGGAAAAGTATTTGGAACAGTTACCAGCACTGCTTCAATATTGAATGATTTTTTTTAAACGCATAAAGACTTGCAAGATAAAAGTAGAAATTAAGGCGAGAAAAAAAGAAAAGAGACAGTGTTGAAGCAAATTTACTGTTCAAAGATTAGAAATGAATAGGGAATAAAAAGTCCTCCGCAAATGATTTTTTTTTTACAACTTGCAAGCAAAAGCAAACACTTAAGTTGAAAGAATTTACCTTCAAATTTCCTGGTTGACTTATTTCTATTTAGAAATTGAAATTTTTTATTTAAAAAAAAACTGATACATACAAAATACAGTGCTCTTTCTTAGTGTTATAAAAATGTAAAAATGAGATATGTATCAAAAAACTTTACTTTATAAAATGCAGAAAAGATCACAAGGCTTTTTCTTGTTGTGAGAAACACAAAACGCTTTGTGTAAAAAAAAGATAAAACTAGTTATCCCACACAAGCATTTGGTTTGCCAAAATGAAAAGTGTAGTTAAGTTTGACAGTTACTTGCAGTATAAAATGAACTGAGAAACAGAATTCAGCCAAAAAATTATAGCACCAGCACACATTGAGGTGGGTTATTCGTGGTTTATTAGTATTAAGAGTAATATTTTTTACAAGAAAGAAGTTACTAAACTCCTTTACAACTAATTTTAATAACTTCATATTGAAAATATCTTTTATTAACATAATAGTACTGAGAATAAGAATATTTTAACAGAATTATGTTCCAAAAGGTCATTATGTCTAACAGAATCTTGCTAAATTGAATCCAGACTTAATGTCCAAACTATTAACTTCCTTCGCTGGTAACTAATTAACATTTAGTAAAAGACTGAAGTTATCACATTTAAAGGCAACTTCTTTACTGATAATCAGAATTTTTCTTGCAAATACTTATAGATTATTAGTTATATGAGCATTCACAGAATATAAAGGTTTTGATAACTGAGATATAAATCTTGAGAAGAGTCTTTTGCATACTACTTTATAATAATAATAAATTATAATAAACATATTAAAACTTTATTTCACATTATTGTTGTTACTTGTAACTCTAAACTACTTTTTTTAATGATTATTTTTGTAAAAAATAATAACTTAATAACTGAACACTGACTGAATTACTTTAAGGGTTAAAATCATCCAATAGAATGCAATAAAATGAAGGAAAATAGCTTTCTCCCTCTTTTAATTTTCTATACAAATGCACGGACAAAACGATTTTGTTGTCTGCACAATTAAAACCAACTTCTTACAATTTCACATTATGCAGAATAACACTTCTTTTACAAACATGTTCTCTCATTTATTTGTTTATTATTATTATTTTTACAATTTCTTATCTATCAATGTGACAGAAATGCGATCAAGTCAGTCCTATGACTTAGAGAGAGCAAGAATTATGATTTTTCATGCAAATGATAATTATTACAGAGTAGATTCAAGTCCTGATCCCATGAGTTCATCTGAATGAAGACTGCTTCCATGGCTATCCATGCTAGTTGTGTCACTGTCATTGCTGTGTGGGCTTGAATAGCTAGCTGCCTCTTGGAGACGCATTAACATGTTTAGCTGAAATAGAAAATATATGTCTAAGATATAAAACACAAAATATTGTACGTATTATTCAAAAAGTTAAAAATATACAATTTCACAAAACGTCAACACATTTACATACTTCATAACCAATTTTTCGCCCAAGTAATTTAATGAATGATTAATACATTCATATTTTTTTAATTGCTGCATTTTTTTTAAATTTTAAGACAAAAAGTTTTTTAGAAGAAAAAAAACTTTAAAGGATTTAATTTTAAATAAATTTTAATTTAATAATTAATTTTTAATTCATTATTTTTAATTGAAAAATCACATTTTAAAGTTATTTTTACTACATTAAAAAAATGTTCTAGTATTTACATCATTTCAACGAATAATCGCTAAAACAAGAGCATTATAGATGTCAATGATTCTTCTACTAAGGTCAGATCTATAGTTACAAAATTTCCTTATAACATTGATTATGTGTTTATCACATATAAGTAACTTTTATGAAAGAAAGATAAGAATTAAGAGTATTATAAAAATTTAAAAAATCATCTTTAAATAAAAAAAAATAATGTGTTAAACAATTTTAAATAAAACAGAGATCTATTACATTAAATTATATTAATTCTTATTTTAAACAAATTATTTTCAATGATGAAATTTTTTTTAAAAATGAAAATTATGGTTTTTGAACACAATTAAAAATATATATATTCTTACTAATGGATCAGCTTCATTATTAGGATTATTTGTGTGTTGATTCTTTGATCCAATGCTGGGACCTGGGTGACCTTCATAACCAACATCTTCTGGTCTCAACCTCAAAAGCTGGGGTTCACCAGTACTTTGATGAATTGGCCAAGGATAAGTTTCATAAACCCATTCAGCTGGATCTTCCCAAGGGGCACGTCTTCCATACAACTGAAAAATAAGTTGTTTTATCAGAATGTACAATAATAATAATAATTTCAATCAATTCCATAAAAATTTTGATTTTTAAAAATTTATACACATATAAAATAAATGGAACTTGCATATACTGGCAAAATATTTATGAATAACAATAATATAATGTAAGTGAAAATTGCTGGTAGTTAAAAACTTGTATTATAAGAAACAATAGCATGATAAAAGCAACAAGTGCCTAATATAGTTTTTCATCTAATATAGTTATTATCAGTAAGAAAATATAAATTGCATCCAAAGCATGGCATTTTTTCTCCCCAATTTCTGACATTTTATTTCAAACAAAGGATATAAATAAATTATTTTGTTCCAAAGGTTACTTCATATGACTGGAGACTGAGAAATCAACAACCCTCCAGTTTAAGCCATTGATTATAGATGTATGATTCAATACTGTCTAAAATAATTTTCAATTTTAATTGAATAATTCTAAACTTATTTCAAGTTTTAAAACTTTTAATAGGTATAAAGAAAATAATTTTTATGTTTATGAGTTAAAAAATAATGAACTGAAAATAAAATTCTTAAATAAATTATATCTTTATTAATTTTCTATAAGTATGAATACTTTTGAATTAATTCTTAACAATTTACAGAGATTTTTTTTTAAAAGTTAAAATATCTGAAAAAAAAAAAGTGGGGAAAGAATATGAAATGTTTAAAGCAATAATAGTTGAGAGACAGAAAATTGTACTGCCTTTTCAAAATAAAATTAATTGAAAAAAAAAATTCAAGGCAATACCTGAAGACCTTCTCGTACTGCTTCCAAGACATATGGTACAATGCTGTAATTCCACAAATCAGTAAACCACACTTGAGAACTAGAGAGATCAATAGGACAAGACAAAAACAATCTTGGACCTAAGAAGGAAAAGAAATGGTTATAAGTAAGTTTTAAAAAAGTAATTCAAACTAATCTCATTATTAAGCTTTTGAGTTGTATATATATATACCTATTGTGACATCAGATGAATTGTGTGTTTCAAGGTATTTATTTAGATGATGCCAAACTTTGGGCATCCAGTCAATGACCTTGGCAATTTCTGCATTGCGAATGCCTCCTTTCACTTCTTCTTCGACTAGTTTTCTCTTCAGGTATCTACCTAGGAAGCTTTTGACTGGCTCCATATGATTAGCACACAAAACCCATCTAAAAGTAATCATAATATTTAAAACTTTTAATAAATAATTATAAAAGCTATAAGAATAGAAATAAAATTGAGGGGGAAAAATTTCATTTTGCTTTACTAAAAATATATATTATTTAAAAAATATATAAAATTAGTCACTTCTGTTAAAATACAACATAGCAGTTTCTATTATTTTTTTAAGTGTAGTAAGTGTTTTAGTAAAAAAAAAAAAAAAAAAAAAAAAAAAATATTATTTCAATGTAAGTTTTATATGATGGAACTTAAATTGTTTAAGAATGCAAAGCAGTCAGAACACAAATTTAATGTAGAAGAAATCAGCTTTTCAAACAAAATTAGCCAGCCTTATTAATATGAACATAAAACTATGGTTAATATTCAGTTCATTTAATACTATAGTATTTTGCAACAAACCATAAAATACTATCCCAGATATTAAAAAAAAAAAAAAAAAAAAAAAAAAAAAAAAACTCAGAAAAAAGCTATGAATTAATAAGGAATTATTTAAATACTTTAACATTCTTGGACAGATGATTTTTACCTGAAATTATGATGAAGCTGTAAATTTGTAGTTGAGCATGTTGCTTGGTTCATAGTGCCAATGATATAGGGGCTGTAAGGAAAGTAAATTCCATTCAAGAGTTTTATTTAAAAATGAGAATTAAAAGGGATAACAAATAAAAATGTTTGAAAATATAATTATTTTCACTCATATGTATATGCACATACTAAATCACATAAACTGAATAAAAATATGCAATTCCTTTCCATATTTTAGTTTTTGGAAATTCATTTAATAAATATACCATAATTTTCCACACTTCAAAATAATCATTGCACATTTATGCATTTTTCAAATATTAATTTGAGTGATTAAGGCAGGCAACTACAGATAATCTGATATATTTCTTGTAAAATTTATTTATTTATTTATTTTGAAAAGATATTGAATCTCATAGTTTTCAATATATACTAGCAATAACAACATGGCATCAACATTTTTTTAATGCTATGATTAATTTATAGTTTATTACCTGCAGAAAGATGTTTAGAACAACTTTTTGAACAATATATAAATGAAGTTAGCTACTTTAAATTCAAAAATTAAGTAATAATAATAATACTAAAAGAAATAAGTCACATTTTCTTACCACTTCTGATATTTGGCACTAAGAAAACCATTAAAAACTTCTCCCAGAGAGCCTACATGATGTAAGTTGTCCAAGATTATCACAGTTGGTAGATCTGACACATTACTAATAAAAAAAAAGAAGAAAAAAAAATCAGTACAATTTTAAATAGGGATTTAGCTTATGTATGTCTAACAGTGCTGCATTAAAAAAAAAAACCCTTAGTTTTTCAATACATAGCTAGAAAGCTAATCGAGAATATTACATTTATGAGTATTTCAAAATAATAATAATAATAATAATAATAATTCTAGATCTTTTAAAATCTAAATTATGCCATTATAATAAAAAATTTCATTACAAAAGACAATTATACCTGGTCTCACACTGTTCTGCAACATTAGACAGATACTGTCTTAGTTCCTTTGCTGATTTGTGGTCCACACTGAATGTAGCAATAGCACCAGCAGCTAATTCTTTTCCATTCCTGTGAAATATAAGACTTTTTATAAGATTGAAAATTCATATAACACAGCTTTCATTATTGAAAAATAATCAAATCCATTACAACATCCCATTTTAGGTTCCAAAATATTTTAAGATTCTAAGATAAAAAAATTAGAAATCAGTAGAAAGTTTTTTTAAGATTACCCAATGAAAAAATATTTCAATTTTAATGTGAAATAGTATTAGGTAAGTCAATTCAAGACAAGCTTGACCACAATAAAAAATTATTATGTAATCACATATATTAAAATCATATATATGTATTTTTTCTAATTTTATGGAACATATGGCATTTGGCATTTTATATTACTTTTTGGTTAATTTTGGTTTGGTTGGTGTGACTTTGGCATTCTATATGAAATTTTAGGTTAATGTGAAGAATTAAAAAAACATTAGGATGTTATTTAATAAAGTGTTATTTAGAATGTGTAGAAGATGTTAATTAATGTTGTTAAATTAGAATGTTATTTAATGATAGTTAAGATGTAGTTATTTTTCAACATTCCTGATAATCTTTCAATTTAATTTTGACATAATACTAAAAATATTCAAATAACTTATAAAAATTTTAGTGTAATAGGTAATTTTGATAGACAAGGCAAAACTTACTTTAAAACAAGATATTCTGCAAGCTTTTGAGCAATATATGTTTTACCAGTTCCACTTGGACCACATAAAATTATTCTTCGATGCTCTGTTAATAAGGATATATATCTCTGCACTATGGATTTTGGTATTAAGCTTTCAAAGGCTAAAGCATCAACAGAATGTTGTTTTGTACCTAAAAATATAAGCATGTATGTTACATCTTGCCATTTAGTAATAATTTTAAAATAAATCAAAGGAAACAAGGATTTAATATCTATAAAAGTATTTTATTGAAATACCTTTTAAAACTAGCCTGATGTGCATATTGTCACCAACAACATACCCACAGGGTAAAAGCTCAGGGGCATCAGCATCTGTACAAAATAAAAATTATAATTTAATACTTTTCAATAACTTTACTTCAGTTTCTTCTTGAATAGAAAAATATTTGTTTCAATAAATTTTAAATCAGAGTGAAATATTCAAAATTACCTTTGGCTCTCACAATTTCACCCACGTGATAGTTTACAATGCTCTCAGCATTGAGTCCTAAATTTGAAACAGGATCAACTCTCAAAACGTACTCCTAAAAAAAAAAAAAAAGGAAATGTAAAAAAAGTGTTTTTTTAAAGACATTCATTTTTACATAATATAAATAAGTAAATTTCTAAACATCCTTAAAATATATTTTAGATGTGTTTTTTCAATTCCTACCATTAGTTAACACTCTCCCTATATATATTTATATATCTTGGTCGAATTTTCAATCCTTAATAAAATATTTTTTTTTATTCATCCACTCAAGTGCAAATACATTTTTTAAAACATTCATACATGTAAATATGTCTTTTAAAAAAATATTAATTCCTTAATTAAATTTAATTAATACTCCAAAAAGAGTTTTGGCAGTCTGTAATAAAAATTGAAATCAACAGACTGTCGCTCAATCGGTGAAATGCAAGGATTTCAGTACTTTTCTTATGAAGGTGAAGAATGCAAGCTCATTTCTTGTAAAAATCAATAATTCTTTGATAATAATTTTTTTTGATAAGTATTTAATAAAAAGTAACTGAAATAAAATTTTCCTTTGTTGACCTTAAGTAGGAAATGAATTTAAAAAAATTTACATTACTTGTTTTTAAATATTGATAAAATAATATACAAGTAATACATAGAAGCAAAAATCTTCCATTTTATTTAAAAAATGTAAATAGACTGAAATTTGTTTATACAAACATTAGATAAATATGCAGCATATATATATATTTATTTAATGAGAAGGAATTGTAATATCAATAAAACAATCTAAAAAGTGGAATGAGTTTATCAACATCACACTTGAAAGTAATCCAATAGTTATTTTGGAACAGATCTAATAATTTTGAGCTCCTGTCAGTTGAAAACTGAGACGGCACCTCCATCTCCAAACTATTACATTACAACCATGAAATCACATTTGGCCAATGATGTTTGATTTATTAAGTACCATGCCTGCATACAAAGTAGATTTTAAGTGGAATTGAAATCTGAGTCTAATGCCTTCTTTTCTGAATGCCAAAAACCTTACTACTAAGTCCCCGTGACTCAAAATTAGAAGTAAAAATGTGCATTAATTAATTAATAGATAACATAACTGTATAAAATATACTAGCTCACCTCAACTTATATACACATTTAAAAATAATGTAAGAATAACTATTAAATTTATACTGAATTTTTAAAATTTAGATATTTAAAATATTAATGAAGCAAATGAAATTTACCTTAAAAGACCTTTTTACCAGGTTATCTAAGAGGTCCCATTTTGTTTTAGAGCTGATGGAGATATTTCCAATAAGAACTTCAGATATATTCTTAAAAATAAAAGAGAAGAGACAATGTTATTACCTAAAATTGTTTTAGTCGCTCATTTTTCAATTTTCTAGAAAGTAAAAAGAAAACTTACAGCATTTTGTTTTTGAAACATAGAACTATCCCCGTGGCAACCAAGGTAAACAGACACATTAACCAATTTTCCATCCTGGTCATTTCTAGGTTCATTTAGATACATTTCCGCTGAAAGAAAAATCAACTATTAAAGTTCTTTCTTTAACTTAGCATTTTGAAAATATTAATTGATTACATATTTGAGCATTTTGATTAGATATTGCTCTTGTAATTCTCTGGAGTGTGACATAGGCATTTTATTTCATAAAAGGGCATTCTTTAAAAAACTTGTAATATTACATTTACAAATTTCTAAGAAATGTGCATTAAAATAATTTCTATCTAATAGGAAACAAATTAATGGATAGAATGCTCTCTATTAAAAAGTAGAATTAATCTGTTAAACATGCTTTATATTATAGCATTTTAATAGTATAATATTTTATAGCATTTTGTTAAAATGCTATAAAATATTAAGAGGGAAAATGCCAAAATGTTAGAATCATAACAATATTATGTAAAAAAAAAATAAATTGTAATTGTACTAAATAGTGTGATGCATTTAATTTTGACTCAAAATTTAAATGTACTTACCAATACTAGGAGGACCTGAATGTTCTGAAGCACTCAGTCTCTTTTCTAGACTTTCAGAACTATTTCTTAATGGTAAGGAACTATGGGAAGAAGTGAGTGACTTAGTGGCAACAAGCCTTTGAAGCCTGTCATTGTCTTGTTTCAAACTAAGCATTTCACTCTGGAAAACAAAACAAATCTTATTTATTAAACAGAAAGTGATAAACATTCTTATATACAAAGGGATTTAATTCAGTAATTGAATAATAATTTGGTATTTTGAATTACAGTAAGATTCTTTGATATTCATTTAGCTTGATCCAAATTAAGTTTTAATACAAAATATCATCTTTTCATATGAAAACAATTTCAAAACTTTAGTACATTAAGAAAATAAGAAAATCCATCACAAATTTTCACCTTCAAAAACATTAAATAAAAGTAATTATCAAGCATAAATACACCAAATATAACAATTTTATGTTACTGAGAAGGGATAAATTAAGCCATGAGCTAATGCATATTTGGTATATATGGTGACTTTTGTAGAATCTAATAAAATATATTCAACAGAAACTATTTTTAAAGCAAATTTTGCTTAGTGACTTAAAAGATAATTAATTGATTTTTATATTTTGTTTTCCATTAATTGTTAACATTTATCAAATTTTTATTTTTTAGTCATTAATTTGAATTTCATTATTACAAATATTAAGAAAATCGATTTTCATTCTCTTAAATTAATTACACCTGGTAGTTTAAAGAAATAAAAATTTAATTAAATTGTGTTCCCAACGAAAATACTAAAAGTATTATCATCAAAAATACACAAAGGAATACAATTTCAAAACTTTAGTACATCAAGAAAAGAATATGAAATCAATCACAAATTTTCCCCTTCAAAAACATTCAATAAAATATGACAAAATGTAAAATGAAAAATGTATTAATGAACTAATCTGTTTAATTCAATAAAAATGA
This sequence comes from Argiope trifasciata, assembly GCA_026543055.1. NCBI lineage: Eukaryota > Metazoa > Arthropoda > Arachnida > Araneae > Araneidae > Argiope > Argiope trifasciata. The sequence goes on from JAPMOQ010045993.1 coordinate 4,989,263, forward strand.
AAAACTTACTCTCATTTTATTTACAGTTTCTTTTAAGTTTTCTAACTGATGAGCAGAGCTGAGAGCATCCAGTCTTATATCAGTCAACATCATATCTTTCTCATGTAGCTGCTTCTTCAAATCTTTTACAGCCTCAGGAGTATCTTCATCCTCTTTTTCATAAAGCCTGGAAGAAACAATAAAAATATTCAGAAAAATAATTTTTTATAAGAATTAATAATAATAACAGATAATAGAATATTGCCTTGCAAATATGTAAAAATTGGCCATTAGCAATTTTATAGAACTTCACATAACTAATATTTGAAGTAAAATAATTTGATACAAGAAATCCTGCTTCATAAAAATATGTTGAAATTAAGTAATTCTAATTAAGTTCAAAACTAAATCATCCATATTTACTTTTTTAAAATAAAATTTTTATTAATAACTAAACAATAGCAACAACAAAATTATAAAATAAAAAATATATAGGAAATTAGAAAAACAACAACAACTTATAGTGAAATAAAGTAAAATTACAAAACATACAGAAGCAGTAATATCTTTCATGTTATCAAATGTTACTGGCAACAATGAAAATATTTCTAAAGGATGCATTAAATAAATTAGAAAAATTAAATACAGCTGAAGCCAATTTTTAAATAAAGTATTTAATTGAAAAATTAACTAACATATAAGCAAAATTATTCTATAACATTCAGGGATTAAACAATTCCTGAATGCATTTAAGATGTTTGACATTTCCTTCCCCATTATCACTTTTACATTATCCCCATTATATTACATTGTCTGATATCTCCGTAATATTTTTTTGGTATTTTGAATAATATAAAATATTGTGAGGATATCATAACAATGTTGTTGAATATTTAGTGCTAATAGTGATACCAATGTGAAAACAATGTAATTGCATTTCTACCCTAAAAAGTTCAAATGATATTACTGTCATTGAATTAAAAGACAGAATTATTCATTTAAAAAAGGGTGTTCAAAAGTACAGCATTTCAAAGAAAATGTGTTTAAATACCATACTAATTCTACAATAAATAAGAGAGTAAAAGAAACATTTTATTAATAAACATACTTCTGCCTAAGCAGAACTAAATTTGAATTCTTCCAATTTAGTTTCATACTTATTTACTATAAAAAGTTTCTCAAAGCACCATAAATAAAACTTGATTACTATTTTTATATATATTTTTAACATTTCAACAAATATTTTGATCAATACTTACGCAGATGAGGAATGAGATTGTTTGAGACCATGCCCATTTCCATTTGTAGTGTGCCCTGCCCCTAGCAGAGGAGAATTCGGGGTGGAGGAATCGGACTGCAAGTGTCTCAGATCTTCCACATCAGAGACGGAACCATTCTTATTCTTCTTGCTTCGGGAGAAGGCTTTGCTAAAGGAATTTCTCAACTGCAAGAGACAAATATAAGAAATCAATAAAATGAAATAATTAATTAAAAAGAATATTTTTTATTTAGTCATAGAACATAACATAAAAAAAATAGTTCCATGAAATAACCAACAAATTCAAAGTAAGGTTGATATGAAAAAATTTTTAGAATCTATGTATACTTTTTTCTTTATATATTCAATAATTATATTAAAAATTTATATTACAAACAAGATTAACTATTAATTTTTGCAATTTTGCAAGCAACAATGGAAAATGAAAAGAGATTTCATTAGTATTTTCAGATATAAGAATGAATTATGTAAATTTTAAAGGGAAAGGTTATATATATATATATATATATATCTTTTAAAGTTAAAAAAAAGGGGGGGGGAAGAGAAAGTATTTTCTTAATTTCATGTATGAAAAAGAACAAAATTTCATGTATAAAAACTTTAAATATTCTATTTCAAACATTTAATATTAACAGAAAAGAGGGATGTAAACTTTTAGTGATTTCATAGATAATAATGATTATAAAGAGGAATGGAACACACATTTTTTTTACACACACAAACTCACTGTTTAGATTTTTGTATATTACAAAAATGACAAGAAAATAAAATTTCCAAAATTTCTGAGTCTTGAAAAAGAAAAAAGAGAGAATTCTTAAACTAAATTAATTACCCAGCCCTTCTTTTTCTTCTTTTTATCACTCAAGGCATCACCAGATTTGCCACTATTTCCACTACAAGCACTGGAACAAGAATTAACACTGGACATCGAATCAGTGGAAAACTGCCGAGATATCCTATGCTCTTGAAGTGCTATTGGAAAATAAAGCAATAGTTTAGAAACTGAGTGAAAACAATATATCAAACAACTGAGCAATTTACATTTTTAAGTGCATGGTTTAGAAATAAAACGAATATATAAACAGCTGCAAGGTTTGCTGACTAAATAATATAAATTGATTTATTAAAAAATTAAATATTTAAATAACAATAAGTACTTTAAATAACAATTAAAAAACAATAAGTACTTAAAATTAGGGATCATGGTCTTGCACAATATAATACAGATAAATTTGGGGTACAGGTAAAGGTATTTTCTTTACAATTATTTAGATGTCATTAAAACTTTTTGAAGAATGTAATTTTTATTGAATATATTCATAAATATCTTTAAAAAAACATTTATGATATTTGGTGTTGCATTAAAATTTTTTGGGTAGAAGTAATAGTATAAAATCTTTTTCATTTTAAAAAAGGGGTTTATAAGTATAAAGGCTTAGGAAACCATCATCTAGATTACAAATTTTGTTGATTATAAATTGTTTGCAAAAAACATAATCATACTCCCAAATAAAACAGGACATGAAAAAATATCTAAATTTTCCTCAAATAATTTAAAGAGGAAACTAATGTTAATAAATTTAGAAATTCTGAAATAAATGCAATAAAATCCTAGAGAACAAAATAATCTATCAATCTCCTAAAAATATGAATTGATTTTAATCAGTACTTCGCTTTTATTAGGCGAACATACAGTGTATTAAAAATATTAAGACACCATGAAATCACATTTTTCTTCAATCAAATAGCTGTAATATATGGAATAAAATTTGTAAATAGAGTAGTCAGTATGATGATAATTAATTTACTAAGGTATTCAAATTATGTACTATTTTGGGGCAATTTTTTTTCTCATATTAACAGTTCCTATTGCTCTAATGCATGAAATAAAATTTGTAATTAAGCTAATCAATATATTGATAATTAAGTTCTGAAAATATTTAAATTATGTATTATTTTTGGGGATTTTTTCCTCATATCAATTAGATTGCTCTAATACATGGAATAAAATTATTAATCAATAAACTGATAATTAAGTTTTGTAAATATTAAAATTATGTATTACTTTCAGATATATGAACAAAAAATAAATCAAAATTTTAGCATTTTAGGAAATAAATAAAAAGTCTGTTCCAAAAAAAAAAAACCTTTATAAATATTAACAAGTTTAGTTAATTAAAGATTTGAGAAAATTAAATGGAAAATAATATGAATTCGAATATTTTCATGCAAAATCAAACAGATTTAATATGTGAAGAGAAAGATATTAAAAAAAGAATTTTTTTTTCAAAATTCTATTATTCAGAAAACAATTTTGTCAGCATACCTTGCACTGCTTAAGAAAGTGCTTATTCTGATTAATTATTCATATTATAAATTAGGAAAGTTAATGATACATTGCTACATAATCGATCATGCAATTAATTGTTGATGCATCATATAACTCATGCTTTAGTGTTTATAGAATCAATAGTCAGACAATCATCAAGTGGTTAGTGAGTAGAGTGGGACAGGCAGGCATGCGGAACAAACCAAAGTACTCATGCAGCACAGCACATTTCACTGTTAGTTACAGCATGCCTCACCCGTATCCTTAGTAGTGTTAAAAGTATGCCTTCGGACTAAGTTAGTAGCACCCGTACTTCTCTGCACTGCTTGCATCGACTGCAGGGCCATCTTGGTGAGACCAGCCTCCGCGCTTTGTTGCTTCAGGGCTTCTATGGTATTGCGCAACTCCATCAGTTCACAGTCCTAAAGAAGACAGACAAATTGCCATTAAATCAGGGTTTAGTTTTAGTTTAGTTATATTAACGTCCCGTTTAAAGCAACACGAGGGCTATTTTGGGACGGACCTCGTCATTTTGAACCACGGTCAGATGACGACTACGACATCTGAAGAGGCATCCCCCTCTCCATACCAACGAGAGGACGTTTGGCATGACAGAATTAACATGCAAGAGACCCCCTCACACAACGGTTCTTCGGTGGAATCGAGTCTCGAACCTGAAACCCTCCGGTTCCGAAGACGCCATTAAATCAGGGGGAGGGGGAATTCAAACCATTTTTATTTTCAGCTTATCAATTTTAAATTTTGCAGGTATTAAGAGGAACCCCTTAAGAAATAGTATATAAAAATTTTATTGCTGTATAATTGTTTGTTTCTGATTTATTGGTACAATTATAAAATTTAATAATAATTAACAGAATTTTCAAACAAAAAATTAGTATTAAAATTTGGAAAGAAAAAAAAAAGAAGAAATATATATAATAACACAAATACAATAAAACTGCTTCAAAATGAATGCATATAAAAATGCAAAACCATTGATTCTAAGGGTGGGAGGAAATATACCCAATTCATGAAAGGGGCACCTGACCCTGCTTTCAAAAATATTTCTATATGTGTATCAAAATCTCTTCTGTACATGTTTTTATATGCTTTTATAAAATTTCAGAAAACACGAAAAAAAAATCTTCTAGTGATTGAAGTTCGAAAATTTTTAATTTCCCCTGTTTGGAGATGACTGTCTTTTTGAATAAATAAACTAACATGAATGAACTTTGAAATTAATCAAATGCTTTCTTTATGTATTTACAGTCTGACATATATACATACGAGATAATATACAATATATCAATATAAATCAATATCTTACTTTTTGCTCTGCACTGGCTGTAAGATGTTGCAACCGACTCGTCATATTCGATAAGGACTGCTCAAATGCAGCAACCATATGTGCCTGTAAAAGAACAAATATTCCTTTAGTTCACATATTCGACTCAAATTATTTATTAAATCACAAATGTTACAAATCATATTAGCACTCCGATATCAAGCTTCGTTTACGTAAATACACACACTTTTTTTTTTTTTTTTTTTTAAGAATCCTCAAGTCCCACGATTCTAAATAAATATCAGTACTACAAAAAAACATTAATGCAAAAGTCGTTATTACTTTCCAATCGATCTACAAAAGATTGATTAACAGAATTAATTGTTAACCACTCCTTATTTGAATTTTTGACGCATCGTGTACACTGTGAAGTCGCAAAATGCTTAATTCCACCATAGAACGTTAAAAATATACAAGCAGAAATATTTTATTCTTTGTAGAGTCTCCATGTCTATATCCCAAGGTATTTATATTTCCTTTTCTCATATTTCATTATGTCAAATAAATAACATTTGCAATATTACGAGTCGAAAACTTATGAAAAAACTCGAATTTAGTTAGGAAAAATATTAGAATAAGAAATCCCCAAAAAGTTTATAATATAAAATATGGTGATTCTAATTAATTCATAAAACATTAAAAAACAATTTAATATTTTTTTCTTTTCAGTAAGAAAAATACGAATAAGTAAAATTCAAGGGAAAAATTTGAAAAGAAAATCAAGACGTGTTAATAAATCATAAACAGAAGTCTGTAACTTGTAAAACTTTTCTGGAATCCAGAATGTTTCTTTTTCGAATGAATATTTTCTATTGTGTGCCAAGGCGCTTTTTCTTTCATAGTAAAATAAACAATAGAAATGTTTCTTTTAAAAACCTTTCTTTTGTCTGATGCTTTATCAAAATAAACGATTGGTGGTGATTTTTTTTTTTTTTGAATAAAAACTAGATCAAAGATGATACAACTTAAAATACGGCTTGAATGTAAAATATCTTTGTACAATTCTAAATTTTGAAATTTAAAAAAAAATCTTTAACGCATATTATTTTTGCAGGGAAAAAATATTTTCGGACTAAGAATTCAACTGCAAAACTATTTTGTTTTAAATGTCGAAATGATATAAAATAAAGAACAATATTGGATACCTAGTAGATGGGGAATATATGTGCTTACTCCGATAATGCTGTAAACAGCAGAACTTATATCAATAAACCCAAAAATCAAAATCCAAAAAATAACTAATATATCATCTTAAATAAAGGCAAAATATCAGCTTTAAAATCCTGTTATTATTAATCCGTGATATATTCATCTACTTTAACATATCACTAAGGTAGGTTGATGATACGTCGTCAAATAAAAACTGTGCGAGATTTTCACCACACAAAAATTGTGAAACATCCTTATGTATATTACATACGATTTAGAATTCTTACCATAAGCACACATTAACCAAGACCTGGATAAAGCAACCTTGACTCTTGAACCACCCACTAACTTTCATATCCACAAAGAATTATATTCAGGTCATTTTTCTCTTCCAAAATGTGTAGCAATTGAGCTAGTGGAAATGTCTAGATGGCCGAAATTTTCCACTCAGAGCACGTACTTCTGCAGCCCCCTCCCCTCAGCACATTGTCTTCATAAACGATCATTTACCACTTGAAATAAAGTGCTCCGAAACAGACTTGAATTTCTTGGTCACTTAAAGCTCAAGGCCACAAATAATGGCCCTAAATTGTGTTTGCTCAGGAACTACAAGCTCAAGAATCTGACATTAATGGAATAAAGAAAAACAGGCGAAACAGATCCAACGACAGATATTAAGGATCATTTAAAGGTTGCGGGATATCTTTACGATCGGTTACATTCCAAAGACATAAAAAGAAAAACCGGAAACATGGCGAGTTAAAGTTTCAAATAAAAGAAATAACTTTCCCATTTTCTACTTTCCGGATTAAAGAAACAAAATAAATAAATATTATATTCCTACATATAATAAAGAATTTTTTATAAATTTGCTATAAAAATAATCAAATTTTTATCTGTAATCTATACTTATAATAAAGCTCAATGTGTGTGTGTGTGTGTTGGCGCTCTACAGGCCAGACCGTTGGACCTACAGCTACCAAATTTGTTACATGTATACCTCGGATGTCGGGAATGTGCACATCGGAGCCCTTTTTTTGAATTTTTAATTAGAATTTGAATTAATTAAAATTTTAGCGAAATTTCGACGTTTTTCCGCTATAACTTCCGAAAATATTATCGCACAAACATGATTTTTACATCCATTTAAAGATTAAAAAATTAGCTTTCTAATGGTATAAGTATTTTAATGTATAACTCAAGCTTCTATTTTTAATGAATTTTTAAAGAAATATTTTAACCATGTTTTTTTTAGCACGTGACTGGATAAAATAAAATAAAACAATGCCGGAAGTTCAAATGAAAAAACAACAACTATCATCGTAAATCAAATCTAAAGAAATACAACTTTCAGCACGTGACTGGATAAAATAACATAAATATAAAATGTGATATCTTCAATAAAAATAAATGCAAGGCAAAGAATTCTAAGAAATCGTTTGCAATATTTATATCATTAATTCCATAAATTATTTTTATTTACAGTAAACCTGATTGAATTTAGACAGGTTGTGCATTGCAATTCCGACTTAATGGCATATTTCTATAATCGTTTGCAATATCTGTATCATTAATTCAATATTTTTTTCCCTTTTTCGCTTTCTTTAAAAAACATATTTAACATTTTGGCAATATCACCGAAAAAAACATTTTTAATATTTTGGAAGCATAATTGATAAATTATTAGAGCATTAAACTCAAAAAGTTTTTCCGAATAAAGTTACGGACTCTTTAACTACTAATAACTGAATCTTTTAACTTAAAAACTATTTCTTAAATTTTGGCTAAAAAATATATGATTTAATTGGAAATTTTAGAACGCATTACTCATGGCGAACCAGCTGGTCGCCAAAGGCGGCTAGTATATTTATAATATCTTCCCTGGATCTTACTAGAAACAATATTTTCTTATGCGATTGAAAAATGTATTATCAAGTATTGCGATACTCGCAAACACTCAATACTTATATTTTAAATAGTTCGAGCGCTTTAATGTAATTGGATTTTCTAAATGTTGCAATAGGAACAAATGTATACTAGGGAGGATGTGAAACAATAAGTTCTGAATCAGGTCATATGATATATTTGTCTACTTTATCACAGGCATTAATAAAAGTACAGAAACAGCGAAAATTAATAATATGTATTGAAACTAAGACTCTCTAGAACATGTTAGTTTATCATACACAAAGTTAATGCTATATACATAGAATTCATTAAAGTTAAATTTCAAAAAATAAATTCGAATAAATAGTTTTCTTTTTAAACACGAAATGTTTATTTAAAAGTGAGGAGAAAAAAAATAGGTGATTTTAAATATATTTTCCGTAATTAGGGCAAAATCAGGTTTTTTTTTTTTTTAATTTTGAAGAAAGTTGATATACAAAGCATCTGATCATAGTATAAACCACACATAAAACAAAAAAAGTCGAAAAAAAAAAGAAGAAAAAATCGTAATCTATCAAGAATATTTAGGTTAGAAAGCCAAAATTCTTAAAATACTTTTAGAACTCAACCAATATAGAGAAATTCCACAATTTTTCTTAACAGCGTCACAGAACATACAAACCTAAAAACGTATATCGGCTAACTATTACACACATGAATCCCTATTTATGATACAATAAATAAACTACGATAGGATTTATTTGAAAATGGAGAATGAATTCGAAAGGCAGTGAATCATGACGAACAACCTATCCTATTGTATTATCTGTGTTAGCCATCCGACTGCGAATATATCAAATATAATTTTATTCCGAAAGAATTTGGACAAAGAATTTTGCTTCTGTAATATAAATGTACAGTAATAAATTTAAACGAATTTTAAAAAAGCGTTCTAAAATTTAGCTTTTGTCGATCGGTAATACAATCTGAACTTCAGAGAACAATAGAATTGAATTTTTACCAGGAACTGTTTACTAGAACAAAGAAACGAGTGAACAGTTCGAATAATTGGTCATTTTAATGACTATCGAGTAGGCCAAAATACTTCAGACTCGTGTTCAATGTCGATTCTTACTTCCGCTTGACAGCAATAAATAAGTTATAAAACGATTATGCAAATAGTATCCTTTTCAACAGAGTCCGTGTTGATATTATCTTTGCTTCTGTAGCCTTGCATGGATGTTTGCGATTACTGAAATTGCCAGGTGCTTTTTAAACTAAGGACATTGACTTGCCCTTCTCTTTCGTTTTGAAAAAGAAACATAAAGGTTGTGTACCGATGCACGAACTCGGTTTTTTTAAAAGATCGTGTCATGTTTCTTTCCTTTTTAGATAACTCAAACTGCCTCTTTTTAAGATAATGTTCAGGAGCCCTAGTATTATTTTGCAGGTTTTACAGCCATGAAAAAATAATTATGCTTAACAAAGTACTATATTCGCTTTCAAATTATTGAAATGATAAGAATACGAACACAGATGTACTGGAAACGAATTTGAGAGGCAGATGTTTGATTAACATATTTCATCCGGTTTAGCAAGTCGTCGAAGTTCCACTTTTTGTTTTAAAATGGTAGTTGTAGTAATTGCTTGGATAATTTCATTTACCAAACAATCACAGTACTTTGAAACACTACTAGACATTATAGTAAAGTGTAATTGCAGAAATCATGTTATTCCTTTCTGTAAATTAAATTCCTTTTCTTGACGGAAATATTTACTATATCAAGAAATTTGAAATCAATTAATGTATGTAATAAAGTAATAATTTCACATTATTAATTATATTATAAATTAAATTATGTAGTAAAAAATTACACATTTTTAAAGGAAAGTAAAATTAATGTAATATTTTAAACATTTTGTACTAAAACGAGAAAAACAAATCAAAACTGGGTGATTGTGATTTAAAAGAAATAAACGAATTTATAAAACAGGTTTCACAATTATGAAACTTTATAAAATCAATATAATTATGTATAAAAAAATTCATTAAATTACTTATTTTACGCTTTTTTAATTTAATATAAATGGTCATATTATTAAATAACTAGGTATTTTGGAGAATATATTTTATGCTTTAACAGTAAAATTGAACTAATATACAGAATAAAATGATCTTGAATTCCCTTTTCATTTTTCATCTTTAACCAGACATAAAGAACAAATCAATTTTAAAAGAAATTTTAACAGTTTTTCTTAAAAGTCATTTCAGCGGTCACACATGAACAATGCATAAAAAATAATATTTCGCTATAATGAGTTGTGAAAAGCACATATTTAAATCAAGTAAGAAATAACATTCGGATTTGGATAAAACAAGAGTTAGATGAAGATATACAGCATTTAGTACAGCGCATTAGCTTTTTTATGAGAATTTTGAAAGGATTTTAAATTTAAGTTTCCTTAATCTTTCTTAATGTAAGCCTTTCCAATAAGATTTGCATATCTTAAGAGAAGTCATGTTTTGACTGTTAGCGAAACAATGATCATGAGTCATATTTTTCTTCGAAGAATGAATCACGATCATCCTTTATTATCGTTCAGTATACACAAGATTATCAGATTTAAAAAAAAAAAAAAATCTTCTGAATGAAAACGATCTTCTGAAGCATGAAACATATGTAACGCTTTCACCGCCATGATAATGAGAGGATAAATATTTATTTTCTTATTCTGAGATAAGCTTAGACATAATAGAGATAAGATAAAATATAATCGTGTCTCGATTTGAGGAGAAGCACACAAAGATACGTAAATTTTTTTTAAAAAATAATATTTATTTTAAGTATTAAATATTATTTATCTATTTCTTCTACATTAAATAAAAATGGAAATAAAACATTCTAACAATTACTCGTTTTCCTGTTATTTCATTTCGATATAAATAAATAAATGCATATTTTTACGTATCAAATATATAAATTATTTTTTTAGAATAAAATGTTAATTAAACCTAAATAATAATGGAAATAAATTATTCTAACATCTATTTGTTTCCTTGTCATTTCATTTCGACAAAAAAAAAAAAAAAAAAAAAAAAAAAAAAATCTTATAAAAAAAACTTTTTTTTTCAATCGTTGATTTATAAAAAAGATGCAACAGTAATATTGAACGTATGTAAATTCATTTTATACATAATATCTGAAGCGTTGACATGTAATAAAATTTCGAGGTTATTCCATTCAAAACGAATAAATAACATTAAGCGGTTGAATAAAATAATTGCCGGATTAGGTAGGGCGCTGGATTCGCATCCTTTGATTTGTGAGTTCGAACCATAGAGCTTGGATACTGATAGAGGGAGTTCAACCCTACTTTCGTGTAGGACAAGATAAAAACACGTGACTATGGGACAGAATTTGTGTTAGCTGTAACCACATTCTCCGTTCCCCATTATATTACAATGGCAGATTTTTTCCCGCTTTTAACTGTTGGAATTTAAAACTTATTTATGCCATGGTTACCTATTGCTGTGCAATTGGATGCAAAGAAAAAGCTTCTAAGGATAGTCCTTTATCATTTCATAGGTATTTATTGTCAACATATTCTGTTTATATCCATTTTAAGTCAATTTAAAATTTCCTAACATCGATCACTCAGTGATTTCGGTGTTATAACTCAATAATATTTCATAGTTTGGCTTAGTTATTGTATTGAATTTATTTAACATGTTACTAAGCTTCGTTTAAACTGATGTAACTGCGTTATATTTTGCTATTTGCTTTATTTTAATCTCGATTGTGTTGCAAGCGCTTGGCTACAAGCTTGGCGGGATTTTTTCTCGCCAATACAAGTGTTTACATAAACATTATTGACCGATTAGTAATTGTGTGTTTATTTTAATGCAAATAAAGTTCTTTAAAATTTCAAATATGTTATTTCTTTTTAACCACAATTATTGTATTATATCGTGAACAATATTAAATCCAATCTAAATTTTGCAAAACAATTTTTTATGGCATATTTACTTTATAGAAAAATTTTTCTTAATAATGCGTTATTAATAAAAACGTACAATAAAATCTCAGTATTTAATTACAAATATAAATTAATAATTAAAATATTTGTAATTTTTATCATTTTTTGTTGTTGTTGTTTTTGTTATTTTAATAAGCACTAGTTTAACTGTTAATATTCATTTTGTAAAAAATGTTCAATATTTATAATTTATATTGCAAATATGAATGAAAACATTTTTTAAACATTAAAAAAAAAAAGACTTACGTCACTTTAATAATCTGTTTTTAAAAAGCTGTTTTTTTATCTGTTTGAGAGAATGATAGAAAGCATTTGAGCATATAATGTAAAATTTTAAAATGTTTTTAGGCAAAGAAAAGAAATAAAATATTTATTTAAAGAAGAAAAATAATCACTTTTAATTATTGCACAAAAACAAAATAAAAAATCTAAATATAATTTAACTCGAATACTTGTGTAATATATATATATATATATATATATATATATATATATATATATATATATATAAACTGTTTAGGAAATGAAATAGGATTTATTTTTATAGGATTTCCGGTCGGTTTAACCGGAAATGAAAATCGACTGGACCCATTGCCGGGAAACAAAATGTTGCGCTGCAGTTTTTGAGTATGCCAACATTTGCGATATGGCGCCAAAAAGGTTTTCTTACTCCCAGATTTTTCTAAAGTCACATGACTCATGTTGGGTACACTTTTTGAGACAGGAAACAAGCTACTAGCTCCCTCCATTTATATACCAGCTCTATGGTTCGAACCCAGCCGGCCGAAGACTCTCCCTGTATAAAGTGGCTATTGCACGTATAAATCTGCCATGGCCACAAAGTCGAGACAATACAAGGTGATCGTTCTCTGATGGAGGTCTAATTACGATCTATGGATGAATAGATGAAATGTATGAAAGAAGAACGCTCCCTAAAAAGGGTTGTGATGCATGAATAGCAAAGTCGTATTCTTGGTCCTGAATGGCGCTACTGAAGACAAGAGACATTACTTCCCGGTTTAAAATCATTGATTCCCTCAGCAGGCTTGTCTACGACAAGTGAAGAAGAAACAACAATATAAAATAACCATCTCCATTACTTTAGTTATTCAGTTTTATTAAGGCCTTATCACACGGTGAAATTTCATCAGCAGTTTTCCGTTTCTACCCTCAAAAACCAGTCAAGTAAGTTTCATAATCGACAACTTTTTCTAACCAGCTAGAAAATGCCGTCGGAAATATTGTCCGCAAACGAAATTCAACCAATCATGTGAAACTTTGAAGTGACGTCACTTTCGATGTCGTTTGCTGACGGAAAGTGCCTAAGATATTCTGCAGTGTGATAAGGCCTTTAAGGTAAGTGCAATGAAACGAACAAAACCAGTTTCGATTTAGCTTTTAACTAAAAATGATTTTTTTGTCCTTAAACTTCTTCCCTCATTAAGTAATAATTTTTTTTTTTTTAAGAAATAATATTTTTAAAATGGATGAAATATTTGATGTATATTTTAGAATTTTTTTCTATTCATAATTGAGTTCTGAAAAAGTTCACAGATTGCTTCATTCACAGAATATAATTAGTCGACCGAAAGTCTCATTTATTACCTTGTCAATTTTTTAAAAAACAAGTAAGATATATTTTTAAAAAATTCTCGGATTCATTCTAAAAATACAAAACGGGAGTTAAAAATATGCCCTATCTCATATTTATTTATTTTCAGAAGTAAATTAATATCAACACCCCTTCGTTCACTGGGGATGACGTCTCGTACTTCCGGTTTCGAGTTTCAGCAGGACAAGAGAAGTGCGACAGAAGATAGAACATTTAAAACATACTAAGGAGCTGAAATACATTAATTACATTCGCCCTTCTTTCAAACACGCATAACTCTACTAAAGAAAAAATACTTTTTCGACGCCGACTCAGCTCTTGGAGGAGATGATTTAGATAGAAAGTTTCTAAAAAAGTAGACAGGGTGATACTCTGTAGTAAAAATATCATAAATTGCTTTTTATGATAGCAGGTTCCACGTAAAAACTCCACTATGCTCTAAGATTTGCAGTTCAGTGTCGCACAAGTTTTATAGGCGCATAAGTTAAGGCAAGTTTCGTGTGGGATTCACAGCACAGACGTGAGAGACGAGTCAAAACACAGAAATAAATTCAAGTTTTCTGTCACATGAACGATTGTAATCTAAAATTGTTATGATTATTTGCCTAAGCACAGTCGACTTACTAGTTTTTATATCATTCTGTTGTGGAAATTTGTCTGAAATGCTGATTCGGCAAGGTATTTACAACTTATAACAATTTCTATCTTGTTCACATCCAAAATAAGACCTAAAATGGTTCTACTAAGAAACTTTCGTTCCAGTGGATAAGATTTCTTACCATTACAAAACGAGGAACTAAAATATAATAATAATAACAACAAAAATCAATTCAATTTAATCTATTTATTATTAAATTCAGTGGAAAGATTTAGGTATTTTGGGATCCAGGGCATTATAAGGCCTTTTAAATAAACTGGTACAATTTAATTTCACATTTCAACAGACTTTTAACCTGTTAATGGTTTATTTAAGGTTAATCTTTTTTATTTTATTAACTTAGCCAAAATGAATGTTTATTCTACCCAAAACGAACTAGCATTTCTGTTTGTATATAACGTTGTGCTTAGTACTTACAAATATTATACTCTTAATTTTAAAAAAAACAGAATGAAAAATATAAGAACGTGACCACTTGATCGCATGTGTTTATATTTGATCGCATATTAATATTATTTTATAAAATCTATATTTTACACTAACTTATTTACTTGGAAAATATTATTTTAAATAAACCAGCTTGGGACTTTTCACAATTTAGCAGTCATATTCAGCCTCTTAGTCAAGAATCTATAATTGTTGTAAACTAATAAGAATTTAAGATTAAATGATTTTATTTTTTAAATGATTACTGCTTTTAAGGATTATGTGTAAATATCCTGAATTGTTCGAGTATTACAAGAATTCAAATAGAATCAAGATACAATAAAATGGTTGGAAAACAATTCTAAAAATAAAATAAAAAAATCCCTCGGCTTTAAATGAGTAGTGAAAATAAAATATTCCAAAAATAAGGAATATCTTGAGAATATCTTGGAAATATTCAGAATATTCTATAAGTGAGAAAATTGCTAGATTCTTCACAACTAAATTGTCAGTATAAAATACAATATAAAGTTAATGTACTGCAATATTAAAAAAAGTAACCATTAAAAAAAATTTAATTTTTTTTTTTTTTATAGTTACTAACAGCAAAAGAACTAAATTACACTGAGCTTAATTCAAAGATTCACCAGCACATGTTTACAACACATTTTTTTAATATCGCAGATGTACTTTAAAAAGATAGAGTTTCAAATGACGTTCCGGAGTCAAAAAGATGGGGAAGAGAATGATGCAGTAGAGGTGGTAGATTTCACACATGTGAAGATCGTGCTACATCCGGTTGGAACTAAAGGAAGCGGCACGTTAACTAAAGAAATGGCACACGCGACATGCATAAAACACTTCAATGTCTCGACTGTAATATAAGAAACGAGTGCGTCTTCCCCAGAAAAAAATAATAATGTCCCAGTACAGTAAACAGCCAAAAGCGTGTCTCATTAGTTTGATATACAGTAATGGATATAGAGGAGATATAATAGGATACTTTCTAAATGTGTGAAAAGCAGGTAAAATGAATATTGCCTTTATTAAGAATAGAATACTTGAAGAAGAAAAATCTGCATATCTCGGTGATAGCAGAGACTGTTTTTTGATTTTTTTTAGCATCTTCTGGATAAGGATGTAAAACTGTCGTACAGAAGAAATATAATCACTTTTAGTAAGGTTTATTCTTGTCTAAGTAGTTGGATTGTTCTAGTTGGATACCTTTTGTTCGGTTGGGTCCAATAGTTTTTGGAGGCATTTAAAAAATCACCAAAAAGAAATACTTTTCAGCACTGTTTATAGCGTTCGATAAATGGTAAAAAAAGCACGCAATTCTTATAAGATATGGAGTGGAACTGAAACTATTTATATACTTGCTATTGTAAAATGTGTCCATTAAAAATGAAATAAGCCCCACAAACCTAATAAAGACACAAAGTTAATTTTATGTTTTTTTTTACTCAATTATATAAGGACATAGTTAGGAATAAGGACTCAATTTTTAAACCTACACATTTTAACAAGATAGTTATTTAGCAAAATGTTGAAAAAAATTTGACTGCGTTTATCCCAAATTTCAGTATTCTGTTATATAATAAATTGTAGTTGATTCAACTTTGTATGAAAAACAGTACACTTCACACAGTTATAAGTTTTCAGCAATTGGTTCTTAAATCACTAAAATAGCAGTTGTTATCCAATTGCATAACTACGTTCAAATAAATAACAATATATGAAGTGCAGTTTTTATAATATTTAGGATAGAAAGCTCTATTCTTAGATAAAGGCCACAATATGATAATAATCACAAATAGTCCGTCTATACATACTCGCATTTAACTACTAATTTTTTTATAATTGAGATTTTCCATTTTTACTTGCAGCAAAGTAATCAACAAATGAAATACTGAATGGAAAAAGTGGCGATAAAAGAAATTCCATTACTTTTCTTCAAGTGATCAATGGATTTACAGAAAATTACGGATGTCGTGAACATTTTTTAATTTAGTTTTACTAAAAATTCAGCCACAGGAAGTTAACAATAAAATTAATTAGTTCAATTCTACTCTCTACTTTAGTTCTACTCTCAAAAAATGCTAAGTCGAGAAAACCGGGCTATATAATTTCCATTAACTTACAACAAAAATAATTCTTTACTGCCCTAGATGATGGTAATATTTTTTTTTAAGTTTAAATCAAATTAAGTAATAAAAGTAAACTCGGATATTTCAATTAAAATATATTTAAAAAAATTTCATTTGTCGACACTGATATAAAATAAACCCATTTAATAATAACAGTAGCTCGAAAATTCTTCATTCGACATTTTTCCCCCCGAGGATTTGAAATAAGATTATAGCAACAAATCTGTGAAAAAACAATAATAACGTATTACGTTAAAATTTCCTTTCCAAAAAATCAACGCACTTTCATATTATAATTTTACCTAATTTAAAATCAAAGCAAAAAAGAAATAACAAAACGCTATTGACACAATCCTCTTACAAAACGTTTCTTCTCGCACTCATTTACCGGTTCCCTTACTCATTGAATGATGATAAATTCTGGTGCCCATTGTTCCGCTCATTACTTCAGTCCAAAGATGAAAATCTTCTTTCATTAAACAGAACTAATGATTTTGAGATCGCTACTTCTCCTTTCTGATTTTTTCCTTTAGAAAACATGACAGACTATGGTGAAGTATCTTCCGTGAATGAACTATACATAAAAGGCTAAAAGCCTCTTTATGGGATTGCGGCATTTGAAAAGGCCTTTGTACCACTTCGTTTGAATTAAGAGCTGGTTCTCTTTCGCCCTTCTGTCAATGTTGGAAAATATCTTTGAAGTACCTCCATTAAAGGGTTCCCCCCCCTTTTCATTAAAAATACCTGGTCAAATATTTCATTAATTTAGATTATTGTTTCTAAAGCAGAGACTCAAGTTCAATAAGCAAGGAAAAATTCTGCCAAATGGCCTTCAACTATTTTTTATGATAGACACGCAAGGTGAAAGCTATTCCAAGGATTTTAAAATATTTGAACGCTTCATACAACCTTTAATCCTTTTCTAATAACATTGCTATTTATGATAGGTAAGTTAAATATGTTTAAATTATTTCTAAATTTTCCATTTTCTTTGTATAAAGATCCTTCATAATAATTTAAACATAAGATTAACTGACAATGCCACTAAGAACATATCAGACAAGGATGCCAAATTGTTAAATAGTCAAACTTTTCTTATTTCACATGTAGCAGTAGAAAATTAAAGGCGTATGAAAAATAACTAGCTTAAAATAAACAAGTAAAAGGAATTCCAATGGGAACAGCTTTTTCTAGTGCATTAGCTAACATCTTCTTACATCACTATGAAAAAAACCTCATGAAACACAACTCAATTAAAGGCTGGAGATATATAGATGATTTACTTCTAATAAATGTAGATAATCCTAATGTAGTTATTAATTGTTACCCAAAAGATTTAGTTTTAACTAAAACAAATGAAGATCAAAATAAAGCTAACTATCTTGATTTAAATATAGAAATATCTAATGAAAAAACTTTAATAGGCATTTACGATAAAAGGGATGATTTTAACTTTAAAATAATAAAACTTAGTAATTATCATTCAAATTTAAACTCTAAAATTTTCAAAAACCTAATCTTTTCACAATTTAGCAGAATTAAAAAAATTTGTAACAATAAGATTTCTTACATTGCAGCAACTAATTATCTACTTAAAAACTTAAATACTAATGAATTTCCTCAAAACTTTTGCAATATCGAATCATTAATTAAAAAACAATTATATAAATTCTAACTAAATAACTAGTTTTACTCAAAAGATGGCGCTCCTAGGGTTTTTTTGATGACGTTTTTTATGACCGAACAGTTGCAGATATGGTATTACACTTTTTATTATGTTCGTTCTCGGCTAGTGTTTAAAGAAGCGTTTTTGGCTGGGTGGGTGAGTGTTTTTCTACTTTCTTATTTTATTTTATTCTTGTGACTGTCAGATTTACTGTGATTTTTTGGTTTCAGTTTTACTTATTTTATAAAGTCTATTTTAAAATGTATGATATGTAAAATTTTAATTTAGTTTTTTGTCTTTATACATTCTAGTATTGACAAATTTGTTTCATGTTTGTTTTTGGTTTCATGTTTTATTGGTTGTTAA
Source organism: Argiope trifasciata (assembly GCA_026543055.1). Classification (NCBI taxonomy): domain Eukaryota; kingdom Metazoa; phylum Arthropoda; class Arachnida; order Araneae; family Araneidae; genus Argiope; species Argiope trifasciata. The sequence continues at coordinate 5,008,144 of JAPMOQ010045993.1, forward strand.
AATTTCATGTGTTTTCTTGTGTGATACTATCTCCAAAACCTCAATATTCTGGGATTTTCGGGTCACGAGGAGTCAATTTCTTGACGAAAGTCAGACTCTTCACAGAAAAAATCCCTGGTTTGAATCCCTGTCTGAGGGTGACCCTTGAGAAAGTCCTCAGACCGGATTCTTTATTAATTGTTTCAATCTTTCTAATATTTATATTTTGTCTTGTTCGAATCCGAAATAGTTTTTGGTTCAGTTTCCTTAATTAGTTTCGTTTTCTCTTATTTTGCTAATTTATAGCTTAAAATAAAATGATATGAATCATTACTGAAGAAAAAAGATGTCATCTTATGCCAAATCTATGTTCTAGGATGAATCCACATAAACGATAACCTTTAATTGAACTATTAAGCACCAGCAGCAACATACGAATGATAAAATTCGCGAATCTTGTTTTCCGTGATTGCATTTCTTTGAAATTATCTTTTATCGTAGTAAATGTTTCCTACTCAATACAGGATAAAGAAATTATTTTATGTAAGAATGAATCTACATAAGTGTCAACTTTTTATTGAACTATTAAGTACCAGCAATTACATAAAAACCGTAATAATCAGAGAAAAATATTTCTTTGAAATTATCTTTTATCGTAATATGTTTCCTCCTTAACACTAGAAAAATAAATATATATCCCCATCTAACACATATTGCGGATGAGATAGGATCAATACAAAAATATATACGCGTTTTTGCCAATTAATGACGCAAAAAAAAAAAAAAAAACCGCGAAAAGGCATAATAAATGTAAAAGATAATAAATAAACAATTTAGATCTACCTTTTGAAGAATATTCCTTATATACATAGGTATGTATAATTCATTTGGCAATTTAAGTGGAGCCATTATTATTTACGATAATTGAAAATTCTAATAAGAGAATTTAAGTTTTAAACAATGAAGATTACAGATTTCTTTTTTAAAAAACTTGTGACCACTTTCGACCAAAAAATTACCAAAATTATTAATTGATCATTATAAAGATAAATTCATAAATGCTACCGTAATGTGTATTAAAATCTTCACAAATTTATGAGGTTAACTAAACTTAATACAAATTAATCACCATCAAAATTACATTTGTGAAAGTCATTTATTTCCGTTGTGACCTTTGCAATTTCTTAATAATTCTTCAACAATATTTTTTTCTACTTCACAGCCCGAAATTTCTCCAATATTTATTGTATTTTTCATGAAAATGCATGGGATTGATTCTCAACATTATTGAATTGCATAAGAGTGAAGTTGCCTTATTTTTTTCTTTTTTCAGATAATTTCTTGTTAAAAAGATTACTTCCCGATAACGAGTTTTAAAAGCCTGCGCATCTTGAAAATCGGCTCAATGCCAACCATAATATAATTTTCTGAAAAATTCTGAGATCTTATTAGAAAAAAAAAAAAAAAAGAATAAACAAGTTCCATTTTCTGGCACTGACTCAGCTAATTGAGACCTTGGTTGATAAAGGTCTAGAAAATTGAAGTTCTAACTAAATAAAGTATATGATCCTTAAGAAACGTTCAAGGATTTGTAGAAAAAAATGTTTTAGAGAATAAGAGTAAGTTTATTTTTTCAAGTAACAAATGAAATATTCCAAGTTTTTATTACTGAATAAAATCCATCCTTATACAGAAGACAGGAAAGAAAAATTGCCAGGATTTCATTCGAAGATAAATGTATATTTTTGGAAGTTACTTATGTGCATTTTTTTTTTTTGTTGTTGTTCTTCTCTTTCCCTTGACCAAATTTGTGAACAGAAACATGGCACGGGCAAGCCAGACAAATCAATATCTTGATTTGTTACACGATTTTCGCATCGGTAGGTTGGTCCAGAATCACAGGAAAAAAAATTATTCTTCAGACCCATAAAAGATGTCTTTGTTCTTATATTTTTTTTAAAAACAAAATTTCTCTTTGAAAAACTTTTTTTCTTGACCAAAATTGTGAACATTAAATATCCCAGTACAGGCCACCCAAATCAATATCCTGATTTGTTACAGATTTTTGCATCGGTAAGTTTGGTCAGAGCCACCGAAAAAAACACATATCCAATAGATGCACAAAAGATGTCTTTGTTCTTGAATTTTTTTTTTTTTAAGTTAAAGTGGAGGAGGCACACGAGGATGGATCAGTTTTTCTTTTCCACCCCACATTTCTGGCATCCTGCCAAAATACATGCCGTAAAAGAGATCCTAAGATGCTGCATAAGGAGCATTGCTCCCGCATCACGTCCGATACCTCAGCGACTTTTCCCGTCCCTTCGGTTTACGTGCTATCATTTTAACATTTGGCAGGAATTTTTGCGTCCCACTTCCCCGCCTTTTCTTTAAGTTATTTCTATCCCATTCTTTTTCTTTACGTAACGTCGAGGCAGGCATCAGCACAATGTGTCAAGATTTTTGTTTCGAGTACCGACGCGGAAAAAGTGCGGAACATGCTGCCTATTAGTGAAGCGTCTCACAGAAGTCGTTTAAACGAAAACTTTTATTGTTGATGGTATTTTTAAGATAATGTGCGCGCTGCTAAACGATAGGAGAATGATGTAAAGTAAATATAACTGGAAATGACTTCAAAACCATTTACAGTAAAGTGAAGGAACTTAATAGTGAATGCAAGTAAGTTTAGATGCAAAATTTGTAAAGCTTTTTTTTTTTTTTCAAAATAACAATAATACAAAGCACTCAATTTGAGCTCGATATGTCTCACTCAAATGCGTAGCATCCATTTAAAAATGAAATCCATTGAACATCTTGCAAAAGGTAAAAGGAACATGAACGATACACAAAAATATATGTGCAACTAGATATTAGAAGAAAAAAAAGCAGTTACATTTGTCAAGGGACTAAGACGTATGAGAGTTGACTGCATTAATGACTAAATGGTTTTTATATTGCTATTATAAATATATTCCTTAAAATTAGTTTTTCTTTTATTCGATTCGATTGAAAATCCGCAAATTAATTATTTAAGAAAAATAAGATACTAAGATAATTCATACAAAATGTCAGACGAAATTTACTGGAAGAACAATAAAAATGCTTCAGGATTTTAATGAAGTCAGTTTAACTATTGGCAAGGAAATCCAACGAATAAACTGAAGGTACTAGATTAAAACGAGGGCACGCTTTATTTTGTTAATCTTTGTTTGTAAATTAAAGACGCGTGACTAAAATGGGCACACATGTCGCTTATGAAAACCAAAGGAAAAAAAGAAAGAAAGAATTAAAAAAATTTAAATAATTCATTTTCGGTATTGCAATCGTTTAGAGTATTTCAACAGCCGTGAATACTGTACTTTTAACGAGACAACGTGACTGAATAATTATAAGTTCCATCTTTCTCTTCTTGCATACCATTAAACAAGTAACCCATTTACTAGTGGGGGTTATGCTAAAAATGTGGTCAAATTTGAAGATCAAGTAACCAGTTTCCCACATCAAGGAAAACTGAATTACCAACACATTAAATAAATCAATACATATCAGTGCTTGCTTTTTACAACCCTGCTCTTAAATCGAAGGCTCAGCTATTAATTATTCATTGTGGGTGGAGATATTCAGAGTTATGGATGGGGGAACTGAATACGTGGCTCAATGTTTCGCAAAAACCTACATAAATAATCCAATAGCAATCTTTTTTTAAATGGCAGCTTTATATATATTAAGTAAATAAATAATAAAAATACATAAGTACGTTCCTATAAGATACAATTAAATTAAATTTATTTAATTAAAATCTGAAACAATTACACATCAAAGTCACGAATACCAATGTGAATCGATAATTCTATTTCCACTGTTTCAACAAAATTATAAATTAATGCCTTCCGTTATTATTATGGGTCATAAATATATAACGCAATGGCCCGAAGACAATGATAATGCTTGAATAATTTTATAGTCCCAGTTTCATGCAATATCAACAACAGATATAGAAATTCCCAAATCAGAAATAATAATATATCGCCAAAAGAAATAAATGTTTATAGTACAACCCCAAAATAGGTCTGCGCATTTCTGGAAGAATGCTGACGAATCAGACTAGAAATTAGAGGGAACCCAGCCCACATTGTCGAGGTCTATCAGAAAGGATTAAAATATTGATTTTAATTAAAATCTGTTACAATTACACAATGTCAAAAGCAACGTGAAACGATAATTTTTTTCCCCATTGTTTCGACAAAATGATAAATAAAGGCCGTTATTGTTATAGATCATTAATATAACGTAATAGGCTGAGGCTAGTGACGATGCTTGAATAATTTCACAGTCCCGGTTTAATGCAATATCAAAAACAGATATAGAAATTTTCAAACCAGAAATAATAATACATCACCAAAAGAAATAAATGTCTAAAGAACAACCCCAAAATAGTTCTGCGCGTTTTTGGAAGAACTGCTGACGAATCAGATCAGAGGCTGGCTGGTAACACAGCCCACATTCCCGGGGCCCATGAGGCATGAATAAAACAATCGACCCATGGAAAGCCTAGAAAAGCGGGCACAATTTTTATGCTCCCCTCATAATCAGTGGTCGTATGGCTTCACACGCACTGTCGTCTGAAGGATTAATTAAGCTCCAGCAGGCATGAAAAAAGTCGCTTGGTTAAGTGGAGCTCATCTCCTTGTGTGGGGATGCCACACGAACACTGGGATGTTCCTCCATTATTGAGATCGTTATCTTAGCAGTCATATCCGGGGAACAGAACAATTACAAGTTTTCGGAGCAAAAAGTCTACGACAATTAACGCATTAAGAAGCAGTCATTCTGGTCTGGGACGTTTAATTGTTTCGTAACAGTTAATGGCGGAATGAAACAGTTGACATACAATGTGTGGAGGTAAGCAATTTATACCCTACGCCAGGGGTCACCAAAGTGGTCTATTTAACAACAGTAGGGGTCTATCTGACCCAAGAGGGCGAATGGGTGTCTATTGGGACTCGAAGGAAAAACAGTTCTTAATACGCAAATCACACATATCTAACTGCGTACGTAAAAATTTAAAATATTTTTATAATTGACTTAATATTATATTCTTTATAGAAAATAAAATAATAAATCAGAAAACAATCTGCCCCGTTTTACCTTATGTGTTTTCGTAAGGATTATAAGTATTTTTCAAATCTGTAACAATTAAAAATAAAAGATGAAGACTTGGAAATATATACAAATCATCTTCAAAAATTAAGCGATGATTTTAAACTGCGCTTTGTTGATTTGGAAAACAGCGACATCCCTGATTGGATTATTGCGTCATTTTCGGCGCAAATTGATAAGGTCGACATCAACATACAAGATGAGCTTGCTGAACTAGTGTCCGATCTTGCAGCAAGAACGCTTATTAAAAATTTGACAATACGTAAATTTTGGACTAATATAAGTATAAAGCAAAAATATGTGAAACTTTACGAAAATGGCTCATCCATTTATACTGGCGTTTTCAAGTTCGTATATGGTTGAAGCCGGTTTCAGTCACGCTAATTCAATTTTAACTGAAAACAGAAATAAATTAAATGTGGAGCTTCGAGGAGATTTACGGTTAAAATTGACTAATTTCGAACCCAATATAGCGAACCTTGCCAAGAAACACCAGGCACACTCATCTCATTAAGAAGTAAAAAATCTGTAGCTACTTTACTTACTGTTTCTGATTTATTAAATATTTAGACTAATATATAGTTTTATTTTAATTACCTGAAAATTACTTTTGTGGGGGGTCTATGGAGATTTCGAAAAATTATATAGGGGGCGATGATCAAAAAAGTTTGGCGACCCCTGCCCTACGGTATTCTTTTTCTCATACTTTTACTCAGAAAACAAAAGAGTAGAGAAACAATTATTGAAATGAAATATTGAATATGCTCCGGCTAATTTTCACCAATATATTAATTTATTTCTGGTTCTTTGGAGCAAGGTTTTGAAAATCTTAAATAAATTATCTCCGTTTTACGCAACCTTTCTCTTTCGAATAAATACTAACAGAACTTGACACATGACAAAATGCACACTGTAACTGTAACTGCTTCCACGGCCCTCTATCGGCTGTTGCCATGAACAATCAGTTCATGTCTTGGAAGCGAGCGTAAAGCATAATGTAGTCCCCGAGTATTATTTTAATTCATATATGTTAAATGTTATTGTCCTAAATAGTTTTGTCCCCATGTAAATAATGTCCTTTAATGCCATTAAATGTATTTTTAACTAAATTGGCATGATTTATTAATTTTAATAGTCTACCCTGACAGAATTAAAATTCTGGCGCCCTTTTGGTCACAACACAGATAATTCATGATGTGACTCTGCAAAACATTACTATATTGATATATTTTGGGCATTTATCAAAACTAAACACTTGATCATTGCCCAACATGAACAGTTAGCTTTTACATTTTTGCCGAAATTGACATAATTGTAAATAATAACAGATGGGGAGAAAAATGAACAACTGTGAGTACTGACATATTCGATTCATGCGAATTCCTTCTTAACTTCTAAGTGATTTTATAAAAATGACATTTTGGAGGTTCAAGATTAGTGATGTAATAAGGACAGCAAATACTTTGGCTAGTGCATTACTTTCACATCCCCCTCATCATGTTTGGTTTGAAAAATAAAATAATCGCTCATATATTTTAACTGGACTGACTTTTTAGCACTGTCGTCAGAAATTTCAGACAAATGACAACTCTTATCGCTAAATTATTTGAAAACAATTTAAGAAAAAATTCATATTACATTTGTCTTGGCTTTCAAAGAATATTTTAAATTACAAATGCTTCATGATTTCCTTTGTCTTTTAATTTAAATTTAACAAAAGCTCGGCAAAAATTGTCTCCAAAGCTGATTGTCCCATATTCATTAAATAATTGCGTTAAGTTTCAGATAAAAATTTTCAAATGAATCATATCGATACAGTATCAGTTATAATCGATAATATAACAGAATACTGCAAACGTACAATATATCATTACTATTTTAAATACAATTTTTTAAAAATTCTATCTAAGAAGATGTTCAGTTAACACTTCTTTAATGAAACTTTTAAAAATAAATATGAACAAATATGAGTCCACCTGTTTAGTTAATTAATTCTTCGTTAGCATTTCAACACATATGTAACCTCAACCTTACGGCTGCCTCACCCAATGTCTTAAGCCCACGATATCCTCTGTCGGTCTCTGGCATAAAAGCAGATGGGAAATTCGAACAATAAATGGGAAGAACAATTGCTGGGAAACTCAAGAACGGCATAATTTGTTATAAAGTGACTTTTTCGAAACTGTTTCCGGTCCAACCATGTGGGATGGAAAAAATAAAACGTAGGATATAGGAGTTCCCTGACATGAAAAAAAAATGATAAACGTGCTTTTTCCTTTGTATGTAATTTTTACCTTTGTTTTATATATATAAAAAAATAAATGAATTAACACATAAATTACAAATTAACAATCTAAATAGAAAATTATCTTTCAAAACTTATTCTTTTCACAAGATGACCATTTTTAAGAAAGTGCCACCATACACACAAACACACACACAAATCAAACTTAGTAATGTTATAAAAATTCATAAATTTTTGACAAAGGTAAATATTTTTAATCATTTTTTTTAAAAAATCTTAAAAGATTTATACATAAAAAAAAAACATACTGAAATATAAATGCATTTGATCTTCTTTCACATGAAAATTCTTTTAAAAATATATATATAGGTTGACTAACAGAAGCTCAGCAGCCAAAATGATTTGTAAACATTGCATTAAATTTTCAAATAGAAATTCAGTCAAACGGAGATTTATTTTATTTAGATTTTAAATCCATAAGGATTAAATAAATAATTAAATGTGAGATATTTTAAACCTTTAAAAAAAAAAAAAAAAAAACCTAAGATCTATATAACATTTTTCTCTTGCAGAAAAATAATATAACATTCTGTCAACAGCTTAACAGTTAAAAAAAAAGTTTATATTCATTTTTTTTTCTTCCTATCTTTAGATAAAAATTTTACGCTGAATCCCTAATTATCAAAAAATAACGCAGAAATGTAAAAATAACCGCGGTATACATTTCGTAAAGAAAAATACAAAAATGTCAAAAACCAAGCCCAATTTCGGGTTAAATGAGTTCGAACATGCGCTAAAAACTAAAATTAAAACGTTTAAAAGGAAGTTCATTAATTCATGGTCATACTATACAGTTTAACGTAAGAAAAAAAAAAATGAAAAAATCCACTTTAAATGCCGTTTAAATACTTTTTCCTCTTCTCGACATGAAGTGTAACGAATTCTAGCACTTTTTTAATGAGTTCCGCACAAATGAAGTAGAATTCCTCAATTTTTCGTGCTTTTTTTCAGTTAAAAGTTTGCTGAACTCTAGTTCCTACCACATAATTAAAAGTTTGATAGAAGTTCTTGTAAATAAAACTAATAAAAGATAAATATCTTCACATCCTGTTTATTAAATGTGAGTGAGAAGAGGATATTATGTGACAGTTTTTATTGAAACGAAAGAAAAAAAAAAAAAGAAAAAAAACCCTCAGTGATCTATCAACAACAGAAGCACAGCTTAATTTCTTTAATGTTTCATTGCTGTCAGCAATGGCAGATAAGGCTCCGGATGATGTGTTTACATCTTAGAATATACAACGAAATGAAACGTAAATTAAAAAAAAAAAATAACATTGATAATATGTTAAGAGAAATTATTTTGATAACAGATTTTACATGATAGGAAAATTTTCACTGCTTCCTTATTTTAAACTGACAGTTATTTTGCTTGCTAAAAATTAACAATTAATTGTTTAAAATTCAATGACATACTTTAAAAATTCATTCAAAAAGTTATGGTCTTGGTTTACCCTACATGTCAATCCGAAAGGGTGTAGGACCTTGAAGGTCGCCAGGGAGAGAACCTTATTTATTTATTAAAAGGCTTACAGTCATCGCCAGAATAAATAATAAATACATTATAGTTTATTAATATATATGCATTACAGTTCATTGGACTAAAATAAAATAGTTAGTAAACCAATTCCAGGTTTAGGAAATTAAATTGAAAAGTACACATAGAAAACGGTTTTTAAAGTTTAGAATTAAAAAAAAAAAATTTGAAGATAAAGAGTTAAATAGAATATTGAAAAATACAACAGCGATTTTTCAAAACATGATGGCCATAGATTCTATTTTGTTAAGATATTTTTAAAAATGAACTAAAAAGCTAAATTACGGTCTAGGATTTTATTATATTCTGTAATTGAAATATTAAATCCATAACAAAATATCAGAATTTTATGAAGGATTGTTATATTGCAATAAAACTCCAATGACAAATTTTTATGAGTGAAAAGAAGGGTCATCTTTACAACAGAAATATGATCATTGCCAGTTATGCAAATAACCAATAAAAATTACACTAAGCTAACTAAATGGGCCTTTAAACCGCTTCCTTTAACTAAACCATGTAGAAAATATTCAAAATTATTTATTTACTATTTAAAATTTAATAACTGTATACAATTCAACGATAGTTAAAATAACCTAAAGAAGTAATATACGAATCTTTATCGGTTATATTTATTGAAACAGAAATTTAAAATTAATGGAAACGAAGCAGAATATATGATTAATACAAACCTCGTTTACAATATAAAAAAATTAGTTGCAAATTTCTTAATTCAATATATATATATATAAAAATTTCCTAAGTCGAAATTTAAGAATCTTATGAAATTTCGAATAAGTAACGAATACAAAATCATTAGTTCGGTCCAGCTACAAGTGCAAATCAATCACTGATTTCTTTGCAAAGATTGTACATACAATACTTCTTACAATAGGGAAAAGAACATACAATATCAGAGATTTTTAAAAAATCAACCTTCCACCTTTTTTTTTCCTTTTTTAGCAAAAAAATAATTAAAGACTATCATTTGAACAAGAATCTAGCAGTTATTTGATGGATCTATGGGCACTAATATCTTTTCTATTCTGTTTCTTTGTTAAAAAAAAAAAAAAAAAAGAAAGAAAGAAAAAAAAACCATGAAAAGAAAAAGGAGGTGCAACGGTCAGTTGAATTTGCCAAGAAAAAGAAACCGACACAAAAATATCATTGTTAAAAGCATGTCTCTACAATACGTAAATTCTCCCTTCGCGTGGACCTCCTAATTACACACCGCAGAGTTGTTCCGAATCGAGTGTTTCGTAAAGGTGTCTTTTTCTTTTTTAGCGACCTGTCGACATGAAATTACAGGGTCGTTTTCCTACCCCTCTTTCACCGCATGAAAATATACAGAAAACCGGATTTATCAAGCGTGGTTCAATGATTTCGGCGTTGTATTCGTGTTAGTCACTATAATAGTAAAATGTTTACGGGGAAAGGATTTCATTTTTCAACGGAAGGAAGTAAATAGTGTCGCCCGTATTACGATTAAAATATTATTTATGTAGTATTAATAGATAAAGATAATAACATAATGAAGATAACAATATACATTCCTTTTCAACTACGCAGCAATTACTTCTGGCCAATTTGATTTATTTATTTAGCTGAATAGTGATTCACTGTTTGTGCAGTTTTTTAAATAATTCCTTATGAGAAAAAAACACAATAAACTCACTGCTCGATTTTTTTTCATCTGCACTTTCATTTTTTTAATACGTAATTCAAAATTTGATAGGTTAGTTTGCATAATCTTAATACAAATTCAAATTGAATGCATATAAGTAAAAATATATAGTTGGTAAGCTATTTTGATAAATATATTTTCTTAAAGATAATATATCAAAAAGTTGAAATTGCACGAAAAATTAACATAAAGACAAATATGTTTGGTAGTAAAATAACTAATTTAGTTTAACATTCATTTAAACTAACGCAAAATTAATAAAAATCCAACATAAAGACAAATGCCGTTTTAGCAGTAAAATAGTTAAATTAGTTTAATATTAATTTAAACTAAAGTTTCCCTTTTTTTAAAAAAAATCTATCTTTAAAATGGGTGGTGAATAAGTCAAGAAAAGATAAAATACGTTTTAAAATTATAATAAAGATTGTATAAAAGTAAATAATAAAGATTGGATTAGAGCAGATATATTTCGGTTTATAATATTATTTATCGACTTTAATATTATTTATAATTCTTTTATATTATTTTCTACCATAACAGAAAAATTTACTTGTAAAGGAACTTTAAAACTATCGGGGGAAACTTGTGTTAATTTTCTTGAAAATAAATGCAACGTTAGTTTTCTTAAATAGTAATAAAAATATAATTATTCTAAATTGCTAAAAAAATAATACTTGAATTCGAGCAGTCATATTTCAATATTAAAATATAGTAAGAACAGCCGTTATGAAAATTATCTGGAATGTAGAACAATTACGTTTGTTTTCTTGAATAGAATGTTACGTTAATCATTTTGAAAATAACGCTACGTTCGTTTTCTTGGATAGAAATAAAAATATAATCAGTCTGTTCTAATATAAAATTATTATTTTTACATATATAAGTACTCACTTGTAAAACCGGACAAGACTTGCGTTTGAGTTTACGGTCATACCAATTCACTACTTTTTTTCTCGAGCCGTACGTTGACGTATCTCCAACTGGAGAACTTTCCCAAAGAGGTTCCATAGTTTGACAACAAGGCAACCTCATCCTATATAACTGAGGAGTTGTACAGTTACATAAACCTACTGGGCAGTAATCACAGGTGAGATTGTTCGTAAACTGCCAGTCACTGGCTGCAGTAATCGCTTCAGGTGAAGACAAATTATCAGACTGTCCACTTGTTTCGTTTTTGACGTCTACCTCACTGCTTGTGTCACAGGTAGAACTGCTTGAACTTAGCGTGACAGAAGTAGAACCTGTGTCAGTCAAAATGCTTTCGACTTCCGAATGTGCCATACTGTCACTTCCATAATCAGAATGGTCATCCGATTGTGGCGAATATTCCGGAAGAGGATGACCGCCATAGAAGTCAGGTACATAATTGCTTCTCCTTCTGGACAGGGTAGCTTCGATGTTATCCAAAGGAATAAATGCAGAAGAACGTCCATCTTCTTCCGTTTTAACGTAAAGTGTAGTTTCAGATCTGGATAAACCTGGACTGCCAGGTAAAGAAGCTAATGGTGGTAAATCAATCTTTGCTTTGTTACGTTTGGATTTACGTAACGAGCTGGGAAGTGTAAAACTATGCTTCAGATAAGCCATGATTATTCAAAAACAAACTAAGCTGCTAATGTCAAAGCTAGGTTACTTAATATATATTTTTTCAATAATTAAACAATTCGCATTTCAACATTTTTTTATGTAAATTTCAATGAAAACAGTTATTAGATGACGATATTTTTATTTTATTTATACAACTTAATAATTTTTAATATTTATTTATTTGTTTTTATTTTAGCAGACGACTTTTAACTTGTTATATTCATAAATGCATTTCAGCTAAATATTAAAAAAATCAATATATTAATTATAGCTTATTATTAATTTTTTTAGCAGACGATAATCTAAATTCTTATATAATTGCATTTAAAAGCTAAAAAAAAAATCTTTTTACATTCTACTCGAATTGAATGCATCCTAATTTAATTAAATCCATGCACTATAATCCAAATTCTAAATTACATACAACCTAACCGCAACAATTTACAGGATAATACTCAATAACCTACAATCGATGGCAGATCAATATTCCTATATCACTTATCTATTAAATAAATCAAGTCCGGGTAACACATTCACATATAAAATTAGCAGGTCACAGGCAAAATGCTTCTTTGACAGGAAGTATCCAAAAAGTTAACACACATTTCCAGTTCTTGATTTTTTAATAGCACTACAAATACTGTTGGACGTTTAGATGTGTCCAATGACCAGTATGAATGCCAAAAGCACATGTAGCCGTCTCGAGGGCCGGTAACCAATGGAAACTTTTGTCAACAAAAGTGAACTTCTGCAAGGCCACCGCTACAACAGCCAACTCTTGGAAGAGCCGCGAGCCCCACCACTTCCATTCGGCTCGGATACACTACACTGAGTGAAAGGCGAGCAACCACAAGGACTCGGCTCACAGGCTCAGCCGGAGCGATTGGAGAGAAGCAATTAGGGGGTTGGCTACAAATTGAGATGTGAATGTCTCCTCCTGTATGCTAAGATTTTTTCAATGATTTTAAGGTTTCTTTTAAATTGTGTCTTTCGAACCCATGTGCTGTTTCTTTTGGAGATAAAATTTTGACGTTGCAAATGTTTCAATATAGTGTCTTCGTTAAGAACCTATAAAATTTTTGAAAAATTTACTGAACTAAGAGGTCAAGAATTATTTTCATTTTCGGAAGAAGTCTCATGAGTCAGCCCAAGGAGAGAGAAAAAAAATTTATTATAAAGCATTAGAAATTTCTTTTCTAAGCTATGGAAACTATTTTTAGAAATTTCCATTCAAAGTTGATGAAAGGGGGGGAAAAAAACCGGTCTGAAATTTTTAAAACTCAGAATTTTATTCTTAAATAATGTGGTCGTTCAAAATAGTTATATAATATCAAAAAACATTTATGAATACAAAGGAACAGTAAAGTTATGAGGAAAGTTAAGATTTCATTTTTAAAAGCGGAAAAAAATTTACAAAAAAATGCATTTAACTAATTTGAAAATTTCAGAAAAAATAACTATACATTTAAATGAAAAATATAAACAGAATACAATAAATATAAAACGAATCATGAATAAAAACGTCAAGATCAAATGAAATAATTTAAATTAAATTATATTAAAAACGAACCATTAAGCTTAATTTAATTTTCATACAATTTTTCCTTTTGTTTCTTCAGTAGTTAGTGCTTTTTTAAAAAAACTTTCTTTCATTAAATTAAAATAAATAGGAAATTGAATGGTTTGCTCTTTGATGTCATTTTAGTTTCAAGCCTAACGCAGTCAGTTCGGTGTGAGAATATAATCATAAAATGAAACAGGTAGGGCTTTATATTATTTTCAGCATGAGTCACAGGGATGAAACTATGTTGCTTGTAAGAATCGTAGGATAGCTATTACACTCATACCTATAAACCCAAATAAATCTTTTCTCCCACCTTGAAACAATTTAATTTCGTTCTATATAAATCACATTAACCATATAAGGAATGAAGCCTTTCTAAATGTGTGAAAACAAAAAGATTATAGCTAATTTTGATATTATCACAAAATTTAAACAAAAAAGAAGGGAAAACCTTAAAAAATAAATATTCGTTAGATAAAATATTGCAGAATCTAATTTACATACATATTTTATGCCCCCTCAGTGCTGTGATCAGCAATGCGAAACCAAAAATGGAAATTTTTGAATTTAAAAAGGAAAAAATTAATCAACGATCGTCAACGCCCGTATTGTCGATCAAACTTTTCAAGAAAAATCCACGCTTCAATGATTCCATATGTCAGTCCAACGAACAAATTTCGAATTCAGTTTTCTCCCCATCCCTCTTGAATCGTTTTTAAAGACGACACAGAATCAGGTTCTATTCGAGTGCGGAAATACAGGTGCCAGCCACCCCACATCCAACCCAGTCAAACGATTAGGGGTCTGCCTGCCTATTCATAACAAAGAACAGCTGCGGCGTCACGACGACCCCTATGTACAAAACGACAGACGGATTTTCCATCCAGGGGATTTCCATGGTTATTCTTAATTTAGTTTTTGTGTTCTTGTTCCAAAAATGTTGTTGGGTGGGGTCATATTTAAAACACAATGAAGTCATGAATAAATGAACAATTTCAAAATTAAGTAGCACATTTTATTTTTGCTGCATATAAATTGTTCTAAAATAGCAAACAAAGGAAAGTTTGTTGGACATAATATTATAATTATTGAAGGTAATCAGCTTCTGAAATTACAAGCAACTTTCAATGAAAGTTCACATAAAACTGCTGACATTTTAATGCTATATAGATTATAAATTTTTTATTTTTCAAGATAGAATCTATTTAACAGTGGGTAAATTGATTGAAAATGCTGAACAGAAAACAAGATGACACAAAAATTCACTTATGTGTCCTCTTTTAATAAAGCTTTTTTTTTTTTTCAAATTAATACAATTGAAATATAAATTACTGATTAAAAATGCACCTTATGATATGGACTGATAAACGTTGACCATACAATCCTGTGAAGAATTAAATTACTACCACAAATTTATTACCGAAAATCGGTAATAATTATACAATAGTAAGTAAGGTAACAAATGTATATCTATAAACCGCTGTTAACTTCGTAATACATGGTTCTTTTACGAATGTATTTCAAAATTTGAATAGTCAAAAGTTTTACAAATAGATGCATAACACTTTTAATATTACCGACGCGATATCAAATCCGGTTGTTGACAATTTTTATACAAAAAATAAATAAATGAATAAAGTAAAGTTATACTTCACATTTGTATTAGAAAGTTCAACTTATCTAAACTGTATAAAAGACAAATTTTAGCCAACATAAACCTGTAACTGGCAGCATCTGAAATTCACCGTTGAAAGAGTTTGTTACTACCACCCTTTATTACAATCAAAAATTAGTAATAATTATATAGCTATAAATTTACACAAACATTTCTTTATATTGCTGTTAATCTCGTAATACGAAATTCTTCAAGAATTTAAATTTAGTATAATCAAAAATGCAAATAAATCTTTAAGACAAAATGAATTTTCCCTTCACGAATAATGCTTCCGGACGAAAAATATTAAGTGCATGAAAATATGATAAAAAAATTCCTATAGTCAAAAATGTGAAATAAAAGTAACGCAAGTTTAAGAAAATACAAAAACTTTCAAGATTTTGGGCAATAATTCGTTTTTTCAATGTTTCCAGAATTAAGACAATGAAAGCAATATTTATGCTTGTAAAAAATAGCCTTTTCTAGTAAAAAAGAAACAGCCCATTCGTAGGGACATTTTTACACAATACACAGAGTATTTGTGAAGTAAGAAAAGTACTTAGAGTATTAAAAAAAAATATTAGAATTTGCAATAAAACCCCTTCTTTTCCACAGAATAACAATTTGTTTTTCCAATGTTTCCAGAATTAAGACAATGAAAGTAATATTTATGCGTGTGAAAAAAACTCTTTCCTACTTAAAAGAAACAGCCCACTCGTAGGGACATTTTTGCACAAAACACAGAGTATTTGTGAAGCAAGAAAAGTACTTAAGAGTAGAAAAAAGTAGTAGAATTTGCAACAAAACCCCTTCTTTTCAGCAGAATCCATCCATTTTACTTAATGAGCTCCTTAAACTCCTGTAATCGGTCATCGGGGCAGAAAAATGTTCGAAACATTGTGACTCAAACCCCCATCCATTGTCAATCCTTATCGTTTCTGAAGTGAAGGATGTAAGCAAATGCTACTCTCGCCTTTTCCAAGATAAATGCTCCCAGAGCTGCTGATAAGTCGCACTGTGACGCAAATGGATGAGAACGAACCCAGTCCCAAGAACAGCATCAAATGGTTGTTTCAACATCTATCTATTCGGGGCTCTGAAGTTTTCGGGGCACTTTTTTTTCCACCCTTCTCCTGCAAGGTCTGCAATGTCCATCCAGAAGGAGGGGGAAAAAAAGAAAAATAGGAAACCAATAAAGAAAACAGAGAGGGGGTGAGGGCGAAGAGGCCGTGAAAGAAGAGAAGGGGAGTTTAAGAGTTGGGGTCTCCGTTTTAGCCTGTTCTCTCCGTGCAGCTTTGACGGGTGATATGCCTCAGGGAGGTTATAAAAAATGCCAGCAGAAAACTGAATGTGTGTCATTGGGTGGATTTAATAACTTAATTGGTACTAGATATTCTTGGAAGAATACAATCGTAAATTAATCATCGAAAAGAGTAAAGAGATAAGATCATATTACCTTGAGATTTTTTTTACTATTAAAATGAAGATTGTTATCACAAATATAAACAAACTGTCTCATTTTCTGATATATTTATAAAGCAGAGGTTTGCAAGGACTGGATTTTTTTTTAGTGTTTAATTCTTCCAACGGGCATATAACTTCTCTGGCCAGTAACGAAGATAAATTGTCCCATCCTATTAGTGAAATTATATTAAGTTGAGAGGGGATATATATATGTATAACTATTGTGATTATCTTGACTTTTGTGCTACCTTGTATTTAAAATTTTAGGATATCTCAATGTTTTTGCCATCGGTTATCGGTCTGAAGAACTGGTACTTCTTCATGAGCACAAAGGCCTTTCTTCTTGCATATAGCCGACCACCCCGCCACCACTGAACTTAGCAGTATCGACAGGATTTGTTGTGGTCGACTGAGAAAAAAAGACTTTTGCAGAACTTGGCTGCCTTAACCACACATACTTTCCAGCGTTGAAGTATTGGTACTGCCAGCTTCTATATGATCCAGTTTGGCAGACTTAATTAAAAGTCTATATTTTACAGCATTTCAGCTAAAAAGTATATGGAGATTTGATTTTAAGATTTTTTTTTGAACAGTAAAGGTATATAATAACATAACAACATAAGATAATTTTTCTTGAATTTATTATTATTACTTTCAATTTTAGGATATCTGAATGATTTTGACATCGGTTATCGGTCAAAAGAACTGGTACTTCTTCATGAGCACAACAGCCCTTTGCAGATTTTGGCTGCCTCAACTACACACCATCGCTGAAGTATTGGTACAGCCGGCTTTTATACGATCCAGTATGGCAGATTTAATTAAAAGTCTATATTTTACAGCATTTCAGCACAAAAGTTTGTGAAGATTTGATTTTTAAGATTTTTTTTTGAACAGTAAAGTTATATAATAACAAAACAGCATAAGATAATTTTTCTTGATAATAAATTTATAACAAAACGTAAAATATATATAATTAGTTTGATAATTTCTTATTAAATAAGAAATATATATATTACACAGTAAGAAATATTACATTAAATTTGAGATATAAAATATATTAAAGTTTTATATAATATGAATTTTATAAATGAAATTACGAAACAATATACAATCCTTTTTCAAACCCTTTGGTATTTTTAAATTTTTTAGAATTGAAATAAAAAATTATTAAAAAACAGTTCATCATCCAGGATATCAAAAATCACTCATAATATCAGCAAACGTACATTCTTTGATACGGATTTCTAAACTTCTTATTTTGCAGGAAAAAAAATAGGTTCCAAAACAGCCTACTTTTGAATAAATAAATTTCAAATTTCACAAAACAATTAAAAAGAAATCAAAACTGTTATTGGAAAATGGAACCAATTATAATTATTTTTTTAAAAGTTTTTACAAACTGTCCTTACAATGTCATTTCAGAAAAACTAACTTCGCATACAAAACATTCAACGAACTGACGAAAAAGCATTTACGCTAAAACCATAAATGAATAGAGGAGTTATAAAAAATAAGAATTGGAGCTGCATCACGGAATAGGATCCAACCGGTCTTATAGCCATCCCTTAATAGCTCACCTGAACTCGAAACGACGGTTACAGTTTACATGCAGGTAATAGAACGAATAATGAAAGGAGAGGAAAGAGCAGGTAAAAGTCCCTCGGGGTTGTTTTGATCCCGGGATTCCCTTCCCCCCTTTCTTACCCCTCCCTCCTCGCATGAAATGATTCATCCAGCCAGTGAGAAGACACAGAAGAAAAGTGGTGTGAAATTTCAAATTTTGTCGCCACCTTCGTACGAGTTATAGGAGAGATAACAGATAAGGCGATTTTATTTCTGAAAACAAATGTTAAAATAAGTTGCTACAAGACATGCATAAGTAACCAAGCTTTTTAATAAAAATTAAAGTTAAATCTTTAAAAAGTTCTTTCTTTTATTTTTCTAGGATACAATTCCCATGCATTTTATGCACAGTAAGGAAGCAAAACATACACATTATCCTTTGCGAATAGTAGAATTTCTTTTTTGTATTTAATCTTTCATAGATTAAATAGATTTCATAGATTAATTCTTTTTATATATTTTGTGATATTAGAAATAAAAATATTAAAGACAAATCGTAAAAATATGCTGTTAAATATCTACATTTTGCTGCTTCATTCATATAAATATTGCATAAAATAATAAAAAATTTAGGTATTTGAAATTAAATACAATCAATTTCGAATATATATATATATATATATATATATATATATAAACTTTAACCATTTCATTAAGGAAGGCATTTTATATACAAGAAACGATGATAAAACTGACGCCCGTTTACATCGTGATAAAAGAGCAGAAGAGACATTTTTTTTTAAAGATCTGCGATACAAAAATAAATTGGTAATATCGATAACTTTGTACAATATTTAAAAATTAAAAAACTGAACAGCATATAAATTGATTTTTAAAAAAACTACAAAAAATAATGGTAATCAATTCAAGTACACAATTGACACAATATTTTTAATCGACATAAACCACACAGATTTATGTTTAGAATTTCTAATATCTAAGCAGAAATAGAAAGCACTTTCATAGCTTATCTTACAAAAATTGCAACGATATGTTACCTGATAAATGTAATGTTGGACAAATAATAATAAAAGTGTAAGAATTTATGACTTTCAACAGAAATTTTTCAGAAAATATAAGAAATAACGAAAATCTCTAACATATCTTTTTAATAAATATGATATCGAAAACTGTCTCAGCATATTTGCAAACTGTCCCATACATTTTTTTAATGAAATATTATTGCTAAATACTGCAACAGAAAACAATAACATAAAATATAAAAAGTTAAAATAAAACGCTTGATATATTAAAAAGCATTTATCAAATAAGAAAGTATTCTTAAAATATGGCCCATTTGCAATCTGCCACATTTTAAAATACAGATATATTTTGAAATTTAAACGAATAGCAATTCATATAATAATAACATAGAGTGTAAAAACTTAAGTTAAAACAAAACATTTTAAATATCTAAAAAAAATAAGAAGGCATTCTTTAAAAGCATGACTACGCATTCACAAACTGTCACATTTTAAAATATAGATATATTTTAAAATTTAAACAAATGGTAATTCCAATAAATGCCAGCATATTACAAAATATATATATATAAGTCCTTGGGAATTGTTTTTCTTCGCTCAAAAAAATCTATTAGCATTCAGACGCAGAGTAGAAGAGAATTCCTTTATTCATGCGGAAAAAAACAATGGATCTGCAACGCACATTCGTACATTCGTTGCAACACCTGTGCATGGGTATTACGTCAGCAAAAAACGCATGCCAAAGTCCACAATTAATGAGACCACGGGAAAAAAAAAATTAAAAAGATGAGAATGCAGATGAAGTTTAACATTTTAGGTATTTAGATCAGGTTCTTTACCATAATCGTATTTTGAACCCTGAATGGCCGTTTTCGGATTTCCCAAGTTCAATTGAAATAATAATAATAAAAAGGACAAACTCAGACAAAGGGTTCTTTTCAGACAATTTGCGTAATGAATCATTCATTAAATGAATACCTGTATGAAACTGCGCATAAAGAAACCCATTGATAAAAACTAGCATAAAATAAATCAATTGGTAAAGGAATACCGAGAGTTTTTTAATACTTTTTTATGGATTTCATAATTGTGAATATATTTATGAGAAGAAAACAAAATTTCAACTAACTGTTTGTCTGTCTGGCTGTGTGTATGTGGATGCCATGACTTAAAAAACGTACATCCACCTATCATAAATAAATATTAATTTATGGATTACATCGGAATTGGGCGTTTAAGTGTGCTAAGTTAGAGCTCATTAATAAAATTTTAAATAATAGACTAAGCTAACTTAAATTAAGGTTTATGATTAGCTAAAGGAAAGTTTAAGTTACGTGAGATTACAGTGATTGTCAATGTAAAAATAACCTCTCTTCTATCACATAATCACATTGAAATTTGGTTTATTTCCATTCATTAATTTTTGATGCAGATGCCACTAAAATGGGAATGCTCTTTTATGAATATTTCATGCATTTCTGGCAAGGCCATCAAATTTTTAATTCCTGACTTCGGTTTGATTATTTGTTTTTGTACACAACATGAGCCTGATAAAAATTAATACAAAGTAAACCATTTTATATAGGAAGCCATAAGGAGAATCATCTTCCTAGCTTTAATTTTTCCAAGAAAGCTGCTGGATTCAAATAAAATTTTTTAAAAATTTAGAAGAACAAATTAAGGTCCTCTCCAACCTAACAGATAAAAGAACAAATGTTATAGGTTACAAACAATGTGACCGAAAGGGCGCCAAAATTTTAATTCTGTCAGGGTAGACTATTAAAATTAATAAATAATGCCAATTTAGTTAAAAATACATTTAATGGCATTAAAGGACATTATTTACATGGGGACAAAACTATTTAAGATAATAACATTTAACATATATGCGTTAAAATAATACTCGGGGGCTACATCATGCTTTACGTTCGCTTCCAAGACATGGACTGATTGTTCATGGCAGCGGCCGATAGAGGGTCGAGGAAAACAGTTACGGTTAAAACAATAATAATTTTCACATTTTTTGATTAATCACTTAGTTCAAATTCAGAAAAAAAGTGTATATGATACACAAATTCGAATGAAGCAAGAAACTCCATAAACATATATCATACAGTCCAACTATCACAGCGGGAGGATGGAAACGGGCAATTTTCTTTTGGGGCCAAAAAGACTTAATGGGGAGGGGAAATTAGCCGGAGTGCTTCATGTGTTCAAGATAAGAGAATGGCTGATGTTACATGCGTGTGAAATGCATGTTAGGTGGCTCCCTCCCCCTCTACACATTGGAAGATACATCTAACGAGTAAACGGCACGCATTTTGTTCGTGCGTGATTCTTTTACCTTGGAGTAATGAACAGGGGAGCTATAGATATTGATTTTCCTCGCAAGGGAACGAGCAGTTGTCTGTTTGCAGGTGCTGGTTGAAACAATCCAAAAGAACGGAATGTTTCTATAGGAAATTGCCTTGGGTTCGCCGTCTGTGGAAAAATTTGTAAAATTTAACCTATAAGCATGTGCTTGTTTGGTGTATAAGATAGTAAAGGGCATCTCTTGATTGGGATTGCTATTTTTGATGATATAATTAAATAGGTTACTTTTCTAGACAATAATCTTCTTTTCGTAGTATACGAAAGAAATAATAGTAGATGTGAAAAAATTAAACATAAAACATACCCTACAGATAAAAAAACAACAACTGCAGCGTTATAATGAAAGTTTATTAAACATTTAATTAAAATTAGCAATTATTTATACATTATTGTCCTTGAAAGAAGTTATAATAATTTAATATAACTGTAAATTTTCTAATTATCTTTTTTTAACACATCGACGGAAGATTCTGTCTATACATAAGACGCTACTTGTATTGGATATGAAATTATCAACAATGCAAGCTACTTGGTAAAAATAATCAAACTAGATTCATAAATATCATTAATTTCGCTTGAATTATAACTCAGAAAACATAGTTGAATAATACGGCGACAGAAGTTAGTGACATTTTCGTCAACTGCTTAATTCTAACCAATACACATAATCTCCTTTACGAACTTATAGCTTAAAAGAGGAATATACTTTCATGCATAATATCAAAAAACGTTTAACCCTTTTTTCAGTCACATGCTTTCAATTTTCAAAACAATCTTATTTTAATTGCTCTCCCATTTGCTATTATTCTCATTTTGCATTTTTCTGACCTGCTTCAAGAGAACCACCAAAACTAGCAACAAAGTAACATCGAGAATCACATCTTGATTAGACTCCACCCATGAAAATCATTTTTCGCTCGATTGACAAGGACTTTCCAATTACATCTACCGATGCATCCGTAGATGCAGACAACATCGTTTCCAATAGAAAATTGCGAAACCAAATCACTCCCAAAGGGTATCCGTGACCCATTGCCTCTAGATGCTATCTTATGGATGCATCAGCAGACCACTCCCATACTTAATGCAATTAAAGAAATAGCTCAAATCCAGTTCTTACACGGGTGGATGACATCGCTGTCATCAAAACGGACTCTTCATCAAGATAATTAACCTTACTTGATGACCCGTCGGGAAAACAATGGCACTGAGAGCAGACTCTTCTTCCGGCGATTTGTGAAAATGATAGAGATGGCTATCTATGGAGACAAAAACTCGACCTTCATGCATTCTGAAGGTTTCCAGTTTTCAGACAAATAAAATGAGGGAATAAATTTATTGAAAGAATATTTTAAGGAGACAACTGCTAATTGAATTACTAAAAATGACAAACGATAGAAGTTTAGTAAACCAAATAAAACTTTTGTTTGCCAAAGAAGCTACTTTTAGCAGCTTTTTTTCCTTCAACAAACATAAATACACTTCTACTCATGCTCATGTGGCTTAACCCCTTGCGTACCATGTAACCATTAGCGGATACATGCTATGTATAGGGCAAAATCCCATTGTAATCTCATGTGGATACATGGCTTCTTTAGGTGTACAACCAGAGTAACCAGCACAGGAAACATCATAAGGTAGATTTTCTTTCATTGGGATTGCATAAAAACATTTTGGATTCATTTTGTCTGCAGTTAACTGAAAGGTGGAAACAGAAGGAGGGGGGGGGGAGGTGCAAAATGTCTGTGTTACAAAAATTTGAAAAAATAGGAAAATTAAAATTACAAATCTTTGGGAAATTTCTCGAAATGTTCTTTGGAACAAAATGCTCTTTTACATGCATTACATGAGTGTATTGTCATTTTAGTTTTTTTTTTTCAACATTGTAGCACACCCAACAACGTCGTAACGTCAAAGTCAGTATCCCCAGAAATCTGGGATTTGCGCGTGCGCTAGAGACCGCCAAGGGGTTCAGCAAACCTACTATGCTAGCATAATTTTAATATTATGAAAACGAAACACTTCACATGATTAGAGATTCACATCTGAGGATCTTATGCATTAAGTTCAAGGTACAGAATTAGGTCTAATCATGTACCTCTCACTTTTAGTGACTATATACAGTAGGGACGCTGCGGGAAATTGGTGCCATGGTTGTTGATCTAATTGAATCTACGGGTGGGAGGGCCATAAACCCTCAAGTTTTCACGCGTTTCCACCATGACGTGTCCAGGTTAGGGAACACGCTGCTTGATCTATTCATCTCACTCAAATCCTTAAAGAGGGGCCCCTTTAAGGAACGGAAATTGGCCCCACATTGTCCCTGTGAAAAAAAAGAGAAAGAAGGATTGAGTCACTGTCTTGGAAGGATCAGCAACAAGTATGCGTTTTCCCGGAACTGTTCTCGACACCCTCCAGCAGCCATAAGGTGACAAATCCCTCTTAATTGATGAGAATTGATGGCTATGATCTTATTAAGCAGTTAGGGCATTTAGTTTTATTATGTTCCTATTTGAAGAGTCATGGCCTTGCTCGTCCGTTTTATTATTGCGTAATGAAAAGTCCTCGGACTCATATTAAGTAGAAGTTCGTCCGTGTTTTGCAGGAACATTTGGAGTTAGCAGTTAAATTTAAATTGGAAAGGAGTGGGGGTATGGTACTTCCTTCCTCGTTTTATGTATGATTTATCTAATTTTCGAAACATTTAACAGCAGCTTTGAATCTGAAAAATGACAAAATAAAATTGTTATTTAGGTCAAGCCTAAAATCTTTATTTTTTTAAGAAATTACCATTAATGTTTTCTTATGTTATGTGAGTGCATTCATTAAGTTTATGATCGTAATAGGCAAAAAAAAAAAAAGGCTATAAATAGACACAAAAGAGGAAGAAGCACAAATATAAACAAATATAACACAAAAAGAGGAAGTAGATTGTCACTAGATATCATTATTCTATTATTTTGCAGATTGGTTAATGAAAATGTGGACAACAGAAGTTTGATTGTGCCTCTAGTGTTTTGAAATTGGAAGAAATTTAGAAAAAGCGTAAGATTATTATTATTAATTTCTTGCTTTTATTTGAATTTTCACGCAATATATATTCTTTATTTAACAGATTTGTCATATGAGAAGTATGAAATATTTTATAAAATCTGATTCATATAAATAATAAAAATATTATCTAAAGAAATAGGCTCTTATGTTATAACAGCAATAATATTTCTAAAGTATCTGATTTAATTACCGCAAGAAAGGGTCCATTACTTGAAAATCTTCATTTTATTCTTTGCCCTAAAACTGAGAAACATGCCCCAAATTTGTGTACAATTTTAATCAAATGTTTTAATTCCCAATTTTCATTTATAATCAAATAGTTTGCAAATTAAAAAACAATTTAATTTTTAAAACCTAAAACTTTTCAACTTAATTTTTTTAATGCGGTGGAATGAAGATCATTACATTTTCACTTTAATCATCACATTTTACATAAAACAAGCACAAAACAAGGAGACTAGACAAGACATTAATGCGCCCACATCTCTTAGAATAGTACTTCATTTCATTATTTACAATCGCAATGCACTATGGAATGCATATCTAATCAGGCATCACCATTTATTATCTAAAACAGAAGATAGAGTAATGTCTCTGCTACAAAATTAGTTTCCTGAAAATTCTTCTTTCAAATTTTTACAATGCATTGAACATAATTCTTTTGTCAAAGTGAATAATCCCACCTACATGTATGAACCTTATTAAATTTATTAAATAAGTTAGTCTTATCTTTGCAATTAATGATAAAATGATACAGATAAGTCATGGCTTGAGTGATTATTCATATTGAAAGAACCTCGAAATGAAATCCAGAAAATCATTTTAGTAAAATAAGTTGCAAAATGTATTTGAGATAAAAGGTTTATAATTTTTTTAAATTTTTATTTCTACGAACTACCTGTGTATCATCAACAGCGATCTTTTCAAACGGCACCTTCATCATTTCTTCTTAGTAGTTTATATGCTAAAATGGCCATTAAACTTTCAGTAACAAAATTTACAACCCGGAAAAAAAAGAAGGGTAAGATAAAAAACCCAAACAGATAAACAGTAAAAACGCCTCCAGAGATTTTCTTAAAAGTGGACTTTCTTTTTCCATATGCATCCAAATGGAAAATCGATACCAGTTTCAAAACTTTCTTCCTTCTTCTAAGTCTACTTTCGTTTCGTTTGGGCCAATGAAAATAAGAATTCTATTCAAACGAAACTGAATAAATATTTGCTGCATTTTCTACTGCCACTGTGTCTATATGATTTTTGAAATGGTAAGATGCAGTTTCCTTTTTCCTCTGTATAAATTTTAAATATAAAGATATCAAATCATTTTTCGAAACGGTTTGGGTAAACAACCTATCAAGTTCCCTAAATGCCAATATTTGAAAAGTCAGAAAATATTTATAAGAATGAAACATAATATTCGTAAAAGTGACTTAAAACCCTCGAAGGGAAAATAATTTACATATTTTAAAAAACGGCATATTGGAAGACATTTATTCGAAACAAAAACCTATTTATTCCAATGAATCTTGCAGACGATTTTGTAGATGAAAATTGTCTAGAAATTTTCCATAATTTATTATAATGTATTACAACAAAAACAGCATGTCGACGAACTTTTAACATTTTAACGAGATAATTTGTACTTTATTGCAATACTTATAAAAATTATTATATTTCGGAGGAAAATATTAGAAAACAAATACTTAAAAATGTGATTGAAGTAACAAATAATTTTTTTTTTTTATTCTAAGTATTATCGATTCACACATGAAAATAGTTCTACATTAATTTGCAATCGAAAATTCTTGATAACTCATATTTTTGGACCTAATTTCAGCATTATTGCTGAATTTATAAAAAAATATATTAAATTTTAAAAGAAAAAGCGACCTGAACATCAGAAATCTGTGGTTCATTTTATCCACATAGATGTATTTAAGTTATAGTAAAAAGATTTGGCAGCAATATTTACGAATTTACCAACCGAATGAATTAAGATTAATGAATTTGATAGACAAATTAATATTTTTAAAAATATTATACTGCTTTCTGATTATGTCACAATAAATTATTTTTTGTAATATTACTCATTCAATTAAACAAGAGAGAATTCTAGCCGAAATAAAAATACATTTTCATTTTTCCAAAACTAATTTAAAGGAAGCTAATAGGTTTTAATTAATTCTTTAATATTATTGCCGAGACTCTTATAATTTTTTTATATACAGTAAAAGCTCTTTATTTGCGGGTTATATGTTCCATAAATATGCCGCGAATACAGAAACCGCGAATACGAAATGGTAATTTATATGGGATTATAAGGGATACGTTCCTAGGTCACAAAAAAAAAAAAAAAAAAAAAAAAATAGATAACAAATCTTTATTTATGGTAAACCTGATTGAATGCACAGGATATGCATTAAACTCCGACTATGGCATATTATATAATCGTTTGCAATATCTGTATCATTAATTCCATAATTTTTTTTCTATTATAAAATGTGATAGTTTCTAAAAAAATAAATGCCAAGCCAAGCTTTCTATAATCGTTTGCGACATCTAAATCATTTATTCAATATTTTTTTTTCCTTTTTCGCTCTTTAAAAAAAAACATATTTAATATTTTGGCAACACCACGGAAAAAAAAACATTTTTAATTTCTGGCCAATCAATGCCCAGCATTACTTCAAGGCTAATGAATATGCAATTCAATTGAAATTTTTAGAACGCATTACTCATGGTGAACCAGCTGGTCGCCAAAGGCGGCTAGTATATAATAAATTATTAATTCTCGTCTATTCATTTTTCTTATTCATGTTTCCGGTGGATTATTGTATTCAAATGTGTCCTCTATTCAGTATTCGTATAATTTGCTCCAGTCTTTAATCGTTACATTAAAATGGATAAAATATTTTTTGAGATCTTCCTTCTTTGCGTCAGATTCAAATGAATTTTCGGAATGAGATGAGTAAATTTTCATTTCTTAATCGTTAGTTCTGCCTTATTTCTTTGTCGTTAATTCTACAAATCTACTTTATTCATTGAGTAATAACGTTGCTTTCATTCTGTTTGTTTACATTCTCAAAAACACCAATCGCGGCGAAGGCGGCTTATGTCAAAGTCCTCGGTGATATCATTTAACAACATACTTTAGTCAAAGTTGTAATAAGATCTATTTTACTTTTTTTATTAGTCCATTTGACGGCATTTACAAAGGATGTTGGGTTGGATACCTACTGGAATCCTTTTATAATTATATATGTACTTATTAGATCCGCGAATATAGGAATTGGGTCGCATTTTTTAAATCCACGAATAGTGAAAACGCGAATGAAGGAAGAGCGAATAAGGAGCTTTTACTCTATTTGGTCCTTATAGTCCCCTATTTGGCTAACTTATAGCTAAAAGTACCAAAGACAGATTAAGTCTTTATTATTTAAGTGGTGCTATAAACAAGGTATGATACTAAAAATAATCAAACTTTCCGTCCGAGAAATCAACTTCGATTGTTATAAAGAGGAAAAAAAATACCATTCCCCTTTTTATTAGTGTTCTATTTACAGATCCTAAGCGACAAGTATACACCATTTAAGCTTGTTTGATTAACTCTCAGCATTTAACACCTGACATCGGTACGCCTACGCATTAATTCTGCTAACTTAAAGGAAATTTCTTCACTGCCCCTCCAGTTACAAAGCCTTCATCATGGCCAACTGACCTGTAGTTAGCCGTATGAGTTCGAGTTGGGTTAGTTGGAAGCGCGGATGTAAGCAATTTTTTTTTTTTTCGACCGATAATCAGCTGCAAGTGGAAACTTTTGTCGACCCAGCAAAAAATAAAGCAAAGAGAGAGATGGAGAAAATAAAAAAAATCACAATGAGAAGCGTAGGATGTTGTTGAGCAAATGAGTAAGGTGGGAGGTCAAAGATGACTTAAGGTCTCCAAGGCAGAAATCACGAAGCGAATTTCTGCCTCGGGATGTTTTTCCACATGTTGTATGATTTATAGATTTTTTTTTTTTCAGTGTGATGCAAATTTGTAAACCTTTTATTATATAATTTTTTTCTTTAGAGAAAGATATCTATGTGTGCTGAAGAGAATAGCATTGCATGTGTAGTATGATTTTAAAGCATTTATGTATCTTTTGAGCAATCTTAATAGTCTTGTCTAAAAGTTTGAAAATTTATGGGATTTTTTCATGGTAAAGACTGACAATTTTAATTTTTTTTTGCTTTGTTTTGTTAAAATAAATTTTTGAAATATATTTAATATGTTTCTAGATTTAAAAAGTAAGCGTAAAATAACCCATTCGAAAAGACGTCACATTCACATGATAAATGATGCTCCGCATATTATCTGGTATCTAATCGAATGTTACTGAATATTTCGTCTTATAAGACGTGTAATGGATTTTAAAATTATACCGTTGCGATGCATTTAAAATGCATAATGTGAGCATAGTTTAAACAAGTTTTTAGGTGAAACAGATGATATGCCGTCTGGCAACAAGGTTTTATAAAAATAAATGAAATGCAGTTTGACAACAACTTTTGAAGTTAAATTGATGGAATGAAGTGGAAAATGTGAAAAGCGTCTGAAAATTTTAAAACTAGGAAAAACAAAATATTTTCGAGAAACTGATGAATTAAAATGGCTATTTTATTTGAATAATTTTAAAACTAATTCTATTCTAGATGTTTGAATGCTTCTAAGACGAAAAGCCACTTTTATTTCACCTTAAAGCTTCCTGATCTATTTAATCTTTGGTCATTTCCTTTATCCATATTTTGCTAGCAAACTAAACTTTCTTCCACCGGTTTCATTTAATTTCATATAAAAGACTTTTACAATGTTAAATTATTTTTTTTTAATTTGAAATAAATTAATTCCATTCAATTATTTTTATGTAAATGTAATGACGTTCTTGGAAATAAATCAATTTTTCATTGACAGCGAAAACTTTTCATAAAACTCAACAAATGTCTTTCATGTATAATTTTTGTAATTTTTTTCTTTCATTTTCAGTATCTGAAAGGAAGAAATCACCAGAAAATAAGCCAAGTTATGTAAAATTTTAGTTGTATAAGCCACAATTTTCAAAGTAAAAAAAAGTCGAAACTTCCTTTTATAATTTTAATGCAGGGTGTTTGATTCCAAAATGCTACAGACCTCTTCAAACATGAATACTCAATTACTTACTTATTGCATTCCAACTTAATTTATATTCCAGTTTGAAGTTATAAAAGGTTTCATAAGTTCTAACTTCCTTTCCAACGGTTTAATATTCACAATTGATCATGAGGTTCATAAACAGCATTCCAGAATCATTATGGATTGAAACTTCCATGGTCTTACTTTGAACTTTAATCAATCATATAATTGATGAAGCATGGTTAGATCTGATCCTTTTGCAAAATAAAAAAATAAAGTTTAATTTAAAAACTTTGAATTTTTAAACAATCATGTGAGGTCTTCATTAAGGGATGATATTGCTTAAAAACAACGACCACATTTATTAACCCTTAAAAAGTTTTATTTTCTATTCACCCTAATTAATATGATATCTCCTATTTCAGGAATATTTTCTTATTTTGATTCCAATGGAAATCCATTGAATATTTTACTTTTCTATATATTCGACAAAATTTCAATATTGAATTATAATCGCTATGAATGGTTTATTTTTTGCTTACAACTATCAAAATTTATTAAACCAATGCACGTATGACACTCGGATACAACAATTAAAAGGGTTAAAAACTGTCAATGCCAACAACATTACATGCATACATAGCTTGGCTCGCCGCTCTGAAAACTCTTTCGAATAAGGAAGCTGTTGGAAAAAGTCACTTGTGATTGATATTAATAAGGAAGAACGAAACTTGATTTGATCAGTTAAGAAAGTCACAAACTCGATGAAACAATTCAATGCGCTCAAGGCTACTTTCATTAAAATAGTAATCTGATATGGTTAAATGATAGCAAAACATATAACGATCATGGGTGGGGATTACAACACGAAAAAGAAACTAGATAGAAATGAGTTGCAAATTATGACTTCAGGCATGATACAAACAACGCAGTTATTGTCGAATGTGACGCTGTCATTGTCAAAAAAGACACGTTCCCTCCTATATATTTGCGTAACAGCACAGATCTGGATGGCCACACGCTGATCTTTCAAAAAGCATAAAAGCAACCTGTTGAAAGGATATAACGAACTTCAAGTGCCAGCTTCCAGTGTTGTTAAAATAGCCTGACAATGCTTCATTCTTAGGGCGTTGAAAAGATGTTCAACGCACATTAATTTCAAGAGGCGAAAGATGCCACTTGGCCATTTTTGTTGTGCTTGTTTCATTTGAAGGCCAGACACGAAGGCAAAGGCAATTTCAGAAACAAATTGAGCTCCTTAAGGTCGAATGTGGACCTAATAAAAGAACGTCATCACCGATTTGGTGAGATGGCTTTTTTTGCTGAAGGAGGAAGAACTCATTGCAGGATTCTGATTGCTATGCTGCGATTGTTTCCGTGTTTATTACGTAAATGAATACCATAAACAAATTGATTTGAATTCGAAGGTAGAATGTATCTTAGCACAGGAATGTATTCATACGCAATGCTTTATCATATTTTCTAATCAATGTTTCATAATATTTAACGAATGAATGAATAATTTAATAATGATTATGAAACAATTAATTAATTAAAATAAAATTTCAAGGTTATTTTAATGTTAGAGATAATTTCAAAGTTATACAGCATTGCATGAATAATAATTATGGTGCAACCAATTTTTCTAAAACCGTTTTTATATTGGAGCAATAATTGAATCCAATAAAAAAAATTAAGAACCAATCAGAATAATTTCATTGTTAACCCCATCCATAAGCTATTATTAAGTTCTGATTTCCTATTATCTACTGTAACTCTTAATTTAAGAACTTATTACTTTTGATTAAAATGTATATAGAAAAATTAAAATCTTAAAAAATATACAATAAATAAAAAACTTTTTATAATTACTCATATCTCTCCTATACAGAAGAATGATTATAGAAATAGTATTCATAGATATTTATTTATAAAATTTTATTTGCATAAAATCAATTTGAAAAGGAATAAGATTGTTTCTGATTCTGTTAGAATTTATTTAATTTAAAAAATCGTACAAGATTTCTAGACAGTAATTTTTTATTTCTATGTACAGATTAATTTAAATTCTAATTCAAAAGAATTTTTAATTCGAAGTTAATTGCACAAAATATCTGATTTTCTAAATAAATTGTACATAAACAAACGCCATTAAAATTTAACATTTTCTTCTTACCTTCACCATTTTCTTTTTCAATATGATAAAGCAATATTTATTTGAAAAATATTAATGACATGAAAATTTCTTTTTCAATTCAATACATACAACATTTAGAATTTTTAATTACAAGTGAAACATATGATAACGATTCAATTAATGAATTTCCAGATAATAAATGATAGCATTAAAAAGGTATCTTAAAAATATTGCATATCCTAGCGATTCCATGCTTAAAAAAACACACACACATTCACACCCGAATAAAAAAAAACACTCATTGCTAAGCAAAATAAATGCTAAGCAAATTTTAAATAATAGGTTTTCTCGACTGAAGAGCACTTACTTTAATTACAGGAAAGTTGTTTTTTCTCCCCTTCATATATATGGGCTATTACTTTTCTATCTAAATAACTTTCCAACAAATTCCCTACAGCGAGGAGATGAGGGGGAAAAAGAGACACAGTATTGATTTTTGTGCGCTAAAGCTTATGCGATAATTAATCATTCTCCAAGAGATTCATTAGCCCCCCAGATAGATCAGATCTTTATCTGATGAAATATTTATCTGAACATACGAAGAACTGAGGATTAAAGTATTAAGTTCCTCTACTAAGATACATAGTAATTGGTTGGATAACATTACCGTGTTTGGAGGGTTCTACTTAGTATGCATGCGATATAGAAGCGTAAAAAGATGGTCTTTTTTTTTCCCCCTATCTGTTTTGTTCAGAAAGAATAATTATAGCTGAGAGAGAGAAAACAGAAAAGGAGAGTAATTACGGTTTCTTCCTGCTTCCAGCGCTTGTTGAGGTTATTTATAAACCTTTAATGTTACACTCTGACGGGAAAATGACAGCTTTACTTTTTAAAATATTGATTATAATTAAGGTATTAAGGGCAAGTAAATAAGGAATTGATTACATAATAGCAAATGAGTAAATTAATTTAATTCATTTCTGACGACAATTTCTCCTTAATTAAAGACTTGAACTATGAGTTCTGACCGCAAATGATGTCGCTGGAACGTGACAAAATCGTCTGCCAGAATCTTCAATATTGCCATACAAAAATATTTGATTTTTATAATTTAATTAAAATTTCCATAAGGGTCATAATATTTATGTGTATTTATTTATATTTTTAATTAATTAATTCTTCAGCAACTTATTTTATCTTCAAATAATAATTTATTGAGAATCATGGGGGGAAATGAAAACTAAATATAGATGGAACTGAATTTCTATTTTAGTTTCATTTACTTTATTTTTAAATACTAGACAATTGCAAACGAGACGCGATAAGAAAAATTTGTTGATATTATGAGTTCTGACCACAAATGATGTCACTGAAACGTAACAAAATCGTCTGCTGCCATGCAAAAAGTATTCAGGAGTAAATCTTGATTTTGTTTCATTAAAAATTTCTGAATAGCAATTATTTCTCTTTAAGAAATAATGGAAAAATTCTGAAAACTGTACAATTAGATATTTTTTGTATTATGAGAATGTCTTTAATAATACATATTGAATTTTGAAGACTCCATGATGCTGTAAAGTGTGACACAAAAGTAAACTTATTTAATTCAAAATAATAATAACAGTTCAACGCAATTAAAAATAAAATTGATTGGTTCCTCATTTAGAGTATATTAATTATTTTCTTAGCATGTTTTAGAAGGAAAAAAAAACTTGAAAACCTTTCATGTAAAAAAAAAAAAAAAACGTTCCTAAGATGCTGGAGAAAATCTAATAATCTTTATTCTTCAGTAGCTTTTATATTTATTTTTAATCTTTGCAGTGCTGCAAACTATTCACATGACTTAAGGCTATTATCTTAGGCCACAATAAACATGGTAAGAAATTAAGAAAATCTTCATTTCCAAGAAAAATTTGAAAGGCTAAGATTAAATTTGGGCGAAGTGAGGAAAAATAAAAGTTTTTGATGAAACAATTGCCGAAATTCAGTAAGACTAACGAAATCTGAACGACAAAAGACTTTAACAACAGAAGGTCAAATTTAATATTCAGAACAATGAGTAAAGCAGAGAAATAATCTAATGGAAAAGCCATGTTGAATGTTCCATTATTTTTGTTACATCGGCCACTTAGCGGCAATGCATCAATAAAAGCACCAATTGTGATGAGAAGAAAGGGAGGATAAAAAAGAAAAGAAAAAAAAAAAAAACTATACTTAGAGAAAGAAAAAGCAACCTTTTCTTGTTCATGTAATAATGGAAAAAACACACAACCCACACACTACATCCTAGTTTGATTTAATCTTTCATTTTTTTTCTTTTGAAGAAGTTTGTATTTAAGACTCTTTAGATAACAAAACCACTCTTTTTATTCGAGAAGAGTATAAACAATAAACTTATGTATGAAGAAAAATGAGCAATTCTTAACAAATGAAATTCAAATGTTATAGCACAGATCAAAGTTATTTCATTTAAAATACCAAGCCGATTCAGGCAGTCAAGAGAACATTCAGAAGGAATGTTTCAATATCATTTGAAAAATTAGTATATACAAATATGTTAACACTCGGCTTTAAAATCTTTCATTTTACTTTGTTTAATTCCCACAAGATTTTGTGAATTGTAAATGGTTTATTTACAGCAGACTTCGTTAGAAATATAGTCAAGGTAGATTGGCTTTTTGTTAACACTACTCAAGACTCTATTTTGAATTTTGTTTAGAAATTTAAATTGGCGAATATAAACTCCGTATCTTTTCCATAAATATAAATACTTTTGGATTATATTCAATGTCTTTGTTATAAAGATATCAGCTGTCTGAATATTTTATAAGTAAGCCCAACAAAATGATAATAAAATCAATCTGTTCAACAAAATAATTAGATGCTATTTTATTATATCATCTTATTTATATTTTTATAGTATTTAACTATAGCGCTGGTGCTTATTGAAATTCTTTTTTTTTTCTCATTTAGATTTTAATTCAGTTTTGTTTTTCATCACCAAATAGATAAATTCCTAAAGAATTACATCTAGCATTAATAAAGACGGTTAAAGCACAGAGCATTTCAAATAAAATATATAACTGCTTCATAAAATTTATTGTTTGATCATGAAAAAGAAAATAAAACGAGGCGGAGTTTTAAATAACTTTATTGCCTTTGAAGAAAGCGCACAATATTCGTTTATAAAAACCTCAACAGCATTCGATAGAAACCTCCGAAATAGGTCCACAAATCGTAGGAAAGAGAAAGATAATATTGTATAACGTAAAAGGAGTAGCTCTTTGTTCGGCCGAAAACAAGATCACGAGACCACGTCATCCATTACAGCAAAGTTACTTAAGAAACGAGTGAGATAAAACTTTTTTTTCCCTTGGCGTTCATTTTTTTTTTCTCCTTTTAAAGACAATAGGAGCCAACGAAAGCTACACCAAAAGATAAATTATTATTAGATAAAAAAAAGAAAGAAAAGTTAAGGTCACAATAAAATGGCGCATGTTCTTTTCTCACTGAATTCTAGTTCTTTTCTTCATGTTCTTAAAGCGTAGGAAAAACTCATTCTGAATCGCTTCTTAACAACTTTCTAGTTCTGACGAATAGCAGAAACCGAACAATGTGAATCCTTCACTTAGAACAAATGAAGGGGCATCATTTAAAAGATGGGCGTGCAAATGAAAAACAAATTACTAAGAAAATAGGTTTTTGATAGGAAAAGCAAACCTTCAGGCGGAATTGAGAGTATTTATTTTAGTTATTACTTGTGAATTGTACTCGAAACGCTCTTGAAATGAATGGAAGCTTTCACTCAGAGGGCACGGGGAGTGAATTATTGAAATATTTTCGGCGAAAGCAATCAAAAAGGAATTTCGTTTGCGGCAGAAAATTAGTAAGTGCCAAGATCCGTTCCAGAGAAATAATATATTTCTATATTACAGACACATTATTTCTATATAATATGTTTCTATAATAGATTACCGTTGACGTTACCTTATATTTATCAATATATATCGAATAATGCTAGATTAAGAAATAATTAAAAATGTGATGATGTTAATACATTTTCTAAAATACATGCAGAATTTCTTGATGCATTTTTTACATTTATTATATTTGAATATTGGCTTTCGACTTTACGATACTTTAACTGTTTTCATTATCTTATTTAAAATTAAAAAACCATTCCAATAAAATAAGAAATCTATTAAGAATGATTGGAACTAGTAAATAATGGATGGAACATGGAACATTAATATTTTGTATTGAATGATAGAAAAGAAAAATATGTATTTTTAAAAAAAAACATTAAACTATTAATAAAAAGATTATTTCTGAAGTATTATAGTTTAATGCAAAATAAATTTTCATTTGATTTACTTTATTTCATCTTATGGAGAAAATATTTAAAATAAATTTTAAAAAAATCTTTATAAGTAAAAGTTTTTATATGGAAATTTTTTGAAGAATCTGATTAGAATTTATTTGCAAATAAAATTTCACAGTCTATTAAAATAAATTAAGGATTTTATGATACTATAATTATTCATTAATCTTAAAAAAATTACTTAATTTTTAAAATGTTGCTTTATAGTAGAATACAGATATACTGATGCATACAAGGGTATATTAGAACTATCCTTAAAAAAATATTCCATAGTTAGTCATATTGGAATCTCATTTTTTTTGTTAGCAAAAATGCTGGATTCTGAATTTTTTTTCATTTGTAGCAGTTTGTAACTACTGATATTCATATTAACGATAATAAAGCAATATTTATGAAATATCTTTTAGAAACTTTTGAACAAAAAAAATTTACTTATTTCGAAATACGATAAGAAATGTAATGATAAGAACGAAACTTTTTGAAAATGGAAGATCCTCATCATTAACAAATCATAATACAAGACAGAAACATCCTTTTACACTGGAAGAAGAGAAGCAGCAGTCTGTTTTTATTTGAGTACCAGACGACAATTTGAAGACTCAGAAGGACCAAACGATAACGAACGTTAAATGAACTCTTTGAGCTCAATGTCAGCGGACTGAGACGATTAAGCTATTATGCTTTCAGCAGCGAAATCTGTTCTGAAAGAATGCGGAGAGAAAAAGAAAAAAAGGGTATATGACTCACGTTTGTTGTCAGTTGGGACGTGAGCGTTGCAACTTTCTCGTGCGCCTGGTCCAATTCCCGCTTCAGTTTGCGTATTTCGTGCGCTTGCTTTTCCTCCGCCTGGAATGAAATGAAACAAATATATTATTTATTTTAAATGAAATTTCAATAAAAGAAAAACACATATTTATGTATGTTATACCAAACAAACAAAGACTTTGCTTTATGTAACAAATTAGAAGTTTTTGTTATATGAATCTTTAACACTTTTTAATTATTCGTGTACTATTCACTTAATTTTAAACTTTTCATGAAGCTTATTTTTATATTTTTGAATAAATTCTTTTTAATTACACGATCATTTTTATTAGTATTTCCTGGGTTCTTTAAACTCTAAAATGAAAGGTATCTTACGTGATAAATGTAATTGCAAATAACATCTAATGTTTAATTTCATGTTACCTTACTGTATGTAGGGTTGGTTTAAGTTCTATATGGGTCCTTGCAAAACTTTAAAACTTAAGTGTCTTTTATAGATTTTAATTTAATCAATGTATGCAATTTTTAAATAAGTTATTTAAACCAACAAAGCATTTAGTTGATTGTGCTTTCAAAAGAATCCATTCCAGCATTTCATGATTGGAGGAAAAAATGTTTTCATTTAATTTTTTAATATAAATTTCAAAAGTTGTAAGAGATATTTAACAGTTTTTTTTAATGCTTTGATACAAAAATGTATCAGGGCTTGTTGATTTCTAAATCAATCAGCCAAATACAAAAAAAAAAAAAAAAAAAACGAAGAAGGGGGGGGGGGAAAAAAAAAAAAAAAAAAAAAAGCAAATACTTTGAAAAAAAAAAGAAAAAAAAAAAAAAAAAAAAAGAACAACGCAAATTAAACCGTCCTGAAAACACCAAAGAATATTTTCAGCGTCTTAGTAAAGTTACAGGATTCCTAAATATTTGTCTTTTTGTCTATTTCATAATTTGGTCCCGTTTTCCAGTAGCTGCGATGTCATTTCCCTTTCTTCAGAAAGATACCAAATGGATTCCATAGTTTAATTAGCTATAATTAAATACGTTTGAACATACTAAATGCGCAAGATTAATTCCATTATTAAACTATAGAAAGATCTTTAAAACAGTACTTCTGCTTTTGTACTTTTTTAAAATTGTCTTCATATACATGTCTACGATTTCGTTTTATAGATCACATACATAATTGCAACTTTCAAAAATTGATTTAATTAAACATGTAAATGTGTTCTATTTAAAGAATCCGATATATGCAATGCAATTACATTAATTGATTTAAATTTACATATAATCCTAATCAAGACAGTTGAACTTAATCTTAAATCTTCAGCAACACAGCTTACACAAAATTAATCAATTAATATTTTAATTTATTTCTTCGCTCTTAGCTCTGCAATCGTTGTCGGTACTTCAAAGACTAAACAATAATATTTGTGTCAGACTCAGTGAAGCATTTCAGTTAGTTTACCCATTAATTAATACTATTGCCATTTGGACGCTTGAACTAAAAGCGTTCATGAACTCAACGCTTGGAATTAAACAGCTGCATTATTCAAAGCAAAAAATATCTTCATTTCGAAACCATATTCTTTAATAAAAAATATTTTAAGTTAATTTTAACATGCCTGTATTAAATAAAATTTATATCCGTTATTCTTTCGTAAGTAATTTGAATGAGCAAATAAGAACTTGTTTGGTGACCATGGTTAGCAATTACAGACAAGTCACGCACACTGTCAGGAAAACGACGAACCAGCGTAAATATTTTTCGCGTCAAGCAGTGTAATTTTTATAATAAAAAATAAACTTGAAAATGTATGCGACCTTGCATTGAATCTGTGGCATTAATAAATAACTGCAGTTTTTAAACAATTAAGAGAATAAAAAAAGCAAAATTCGTCTAATTATGCGTTTATCGTTCAGTGTTTTTTCCCAACACATCTGGTTTTCTTTTTGGCAGACGATAACAAATTATCATACAAACGATTTTAATTTATCCGTGTTTTAAAAATAATAATTTTTTAGACACCTGAATTTAACTTTCAACTACCAAGCTATGTGGGTTTTTATGTTCCCATATTGAAAGCGCTGCAGCTTCCAAATCGATAAGTGTTGGAAACCTAAAATGTTGTATCAGGTAAATTCCAGTCTAAAGCCATATAAGTTTTGAATACTTTCTCATGACCCTTTTTTCATGTTTTCTGCTTTCCTACTCAGATTGCGTCTCTGCTTCATTACTATTCGAACAACGAACTCTCATTAGTGACACGAAACTCAGTTTTTCTGTCATCATTAAGGAATAAATTATATTGTTTTAAAAACTCCAAATCTGCTCATCTTTATGAAGATTGGTATTTTATAAATATATATTACAGTTAAAGTGATTAATCTATTATTATTATTAATAACCAGCAAAATTGATTAACCGATTTATTATGTAAATAGCTATTATTAATAATAGCCACGATTATTTTTAACAATATTTGATTTTATCAAACAATTCTCAATCTATATATGAAATGACAAGGCACATAGCAAAATTTTAAAAATTTGTATTAAATAAACTTAATTTTTAAAGGAAATTTACTCTTCTAACAAGTGCTTGATTATTAAAATTTTCGAATATTGAAATCCTTATGTTCCCTTTGGTAACAACATGAAAATAATTTTGAATCGAGAACACAAGAGCAATGCATTGCACGAAATTAGATGGGTGAAAAAAAGCAGTCAATAAAATATTTCGCAAACAGATATAAAATAAAAGTTCCTTGTCCGAAATAACTTTTTCATGATGGCCAAAAGACGGATTTCTATATTGGCAAAGATAAAATCGACCGAAACTCATGCATTTTGAAATGAGATCCAACTTAAAAGAAGTGTCTAGAACAAACGCTCTATTGAGGTTTTTCTGATTTTTACATCCCGGAACTATCTTGATTTTCAAATGGAACTGAGCAATAAAAAAAATTATTGCCATTTCACCATTGGAGATTTCCTCCAAACCTTGAAAGTGCCTCAAGATAAAGCGTTGATTGGATCAAACAATTCGGCATTTCTTATTTCTTTTAATACTTTCGTGTCAAGCATTTGTTTATGTGGGCACTTAGAAATGGATTCTTGTGGGCCTCATTTATAACTCATTAATCCCACACAGTTAAAGCAAATGCACAAAGGGGAAAAAATAAAGTGTATTTTTTGTTAAGTAGAAAAAATATTTTATGATGATGGTGAATTTGTTTATA
Organism: Argiope trifasciata; assembly: GCA_026543055.1. Classification (NCBI taxonomy): domain Eukaryota; kingdom Metazoa; phylum Arthropoda; class Arachnida; order Araneae; family Araneidae; genus Argiope; species Argiope trifasciata. The sequence goes on from JAPMOQ010045993.1 coordinate 5,048,781, forward strand.
TTCAGACGTAATTGGATGTTGTGATAAGCATTTTGGTCATTCAAATTTATTCCATTAGTGCTCTCAGGTGAATAAGCACAGAACAATTCTAAATGCCACATGAAACATCACAAATAAAGCAGTAGGCTGTATCCTAGACGCACCTGTATATATTGCTAGCCTGTAAAAGTCAGAAAGCTTAAAAGTATTATTATTTTTCGAACAGCATTAGCAATTATTTTTTACATGATATCTGGTTATTTTATTTCTGTTTAGTATAGTTTGCGAAGATGAAGAACGAATGAAGATGATTCTTATCTCCTTTTAACTACTTTTACATTCTAGTTTCCAATGAAAAAGACAAAATATTATTTTGATGATTGTTTTTGTTTGCCTTTACCTATGCTTTTATTAAAAATAAAAATCAGCCAGTTATTTTACAGCAAAAGTTTTAAATAGAGGCTGTATACAATTCAGTTAAATATATAATCCCCGTTTTTTGATGAACAAACAAATAACAGCAGAGAATGACAAATACTGTTGATATTGTTTTTAATAAAATGTGGTATATCAGATTAACACGCTTAGAAGACATGAGTATATGAACGAAATCGAAATTTATGCTCATAAATATGAAACCGTGATAATGAAAAAAATTATTTTCTGTCATGTCAAATTAGTGAAATTCATCCACCATGCAATAACAATTATAAAAATCACATCATTTAAAATCTGACATGTATATAATTTAAAAGCTTTCTTTATAACTAATCCTATTTAATTCGATAATTAATTCAGAAAATTCAAGCAATTTAAAAAATAGATTCATGCCACATTAAAAAAAGAGCAGTAACAATAAAAAAATTCTTTCTCAATCAAAAAAACTTGATGAAAAATTTCTGTTTTTTAAACATCGCATTTAACATTTTTTTAACATCGAATTTTAACTAACAGCGAAATATAAATGCAAAAATTAAACTAAAGTGAGGGAAATAGGGAGTCTTAATAAATGTGACAAACAAAATGATGAACGAAAGAGGAAAGAAAAAAAATTCCTTTAATGCATTTTTTTTTTTTTTTTTTTTTGCTACAAATACTGATACAATGGAGAGAAAGTCATAAAAAAATCCTAAACTGATTTATAAAGCGACGATTATTTAGAGCTCAACCAATGATATTCATAAGCGCAAACTTTATCATCAAATACTTGATGACAACCTATTATTTATTTTATTTCTACCTTTCAAAAAATGCATTTAATATTTATTTAGAAGAACAGAAAAAAAAATAGATGCAAAAGAAGATTAAATAATTCTTGAGATATAAAAGTATAAAATGAAAATAAATAAATAAATAATAATAATAAATGAAGTAGAAGGGGAAAAAAATGAGAGACAAGAAAAGTGAAAAAAAGACAGGGGGAAAAAAAAACCTTGGAAAGAAATTGAAAGTGAACATAATCAGACGGTCGACGAAGAAGAATAAAGAAAACTAAATCAAAGTCACTTCAGTTCCGACATTTGATTTAATTCATCACTCAAAGGCACGCGACCAGAAAACAAGGTAATCTATATTCTTTTCATCCAACTCACATTTTCTCTCCCCCACAAGTTTTATTTAATCTTATTTTATTTTTATTCCCCGAAAATCTAAACCTTATAGCTGAAATCCTGACAGATGTTGGGAAATTTGTTCCAGGCTGAGAACCGGCTTTAGAAGTTGACACCTGCTTCGGCGAGAAAAACGAATAGGGGAAAGAAAAGGGGAAAATGAAGAAATAATAATGAAACGTGGAGTACAAGTATAATTTTTTTCTTACACCCACTCTCATGCATTTTTTTTTTGAAAAAAATAAATATGAAAGTAAAGTCAATGTATAAATGAAGAATAAATAAATTAAATTTTTAAAACTTCAATTGTATTAAGATTTTAGTAAATATTAAACAGAATAAATAGATTTTTGTGAGGTATTTATCCTGTTAAAAATTACAGAAAAGGAGTATAGAAATAAAATTTTAATAGAATTTAAAAAATGTTAAGAATTTTTAAAATGTTTAATGTAGTTAATTTTCTGCCATTTTTTTATCTCTACCGTGCTGCCATCTATCGAATAAATTTTTATAATTCGACGAAAAGTTTTACAGACGAAGTATGAAATGAAACTGTAAGATAGATTAACTTATGCAATTAAGATCCAAATAAAAATCCAATTCTATAGATCCAATTCTATAGAAAACAGTTCCATTGTTATGGTTTTCGCAATTATACGAGTATAATTTTGTATAACGAATTAGAATTGTTTCAGTTATAAGCAAGGAATAAAGTAAACTCTATAAAATGGTCGTTGGTTCCTAATTGCATAACTGTTTTCCAAATCATATATGATTAAAAACAAAAACTTACCGTAGAGTACATGGACGAGCTTGTAGAAACCAAAGATAAGGCTGAGCCATGCACTAAATGGAAAAGAAAAATTGTATTAACAATATGGCACATATTCATGATTACAAACGATTTTAAGGCAAATATGCATTATCAGCAATTCACGCAAATGATACATTCATTAAAAAAAAATTTTTTTTTGTTCCTTTTGTGATTAACTTGAAAGTTATTTATGATCCAAGTCGAATAAAAACTTGACCACTGATTGAAAGATGAATGAAATTTTTAGTAAATTTTTTTTTATGAGGAGGAACAACTTACAGACAAGAAAAAAAAAAAAAGAAAAATTAAAAACACTGAAAATTATTTAGAAAATATTATAAAAATGTAAGTATAAAGATAAAATCGCTTTTTGGATATATTTGAAAACAGACTTCTGGAATAATTATTTTGACGGGATCAAATGAATAAAAAGAGCAAAATGAATAAATAATCACGACCCCACATTTGATCATAATGAAATGTAACTTTTTCAGTCAATGTTTCGTGATTTATAAAAGATCCGAAAGATTTTCTGGAAAGCTGAAAGTAAAAACAGACTTACTGTCGTCATCTTTACTGTTCATTTTGGATAGCAAACCAGTCATGTAAGGTGACATGGAGCTCCTGCTATTTCCGTGATTGGAAAAGCTGCTTGACGTAGGAACAGACGATGTAGTGCCCGGAGAAAGAGGATACATATTGTAACGACTCCCTCCCTAAGAAAGTAACAAAAATAATAATTAGTATAAAAATAGTGTATTATTTTAAATAAACAAATGAGAATTAAAAAAGAGCATTTTGCCTTTTCAAGCTCGGATATAAATAAATAGTAAAATTAATCATGCAAAATATAAAGCAATAATTGTAGAATAAATTACAGTAAATTATCGATTTAGTAAAATAATTGAGGTATTCTTAAAAGCAAATTGAGATATAAAATGTTTATTGCTCTTATTGTTTATTCAATGTTTATTACTCTTACTGTTTAGTACAATATAAACATAAAATATTTAATCCATATAGCTTATCAGTAGTCATAAATTTAAAAAAACTACCATACTTGCCTGTTAGAAAGGTTAAAAAAAATGTCTAAAAAACAATGCTCTACTGAATTGAAGCTCGTTAACTCGAGAGTTAATTTTATAAGTATGTAATTAAAATAAAAAGTATCTTTTAAAAGCGGTCATATCGGTTTCGTGGCAGGTGCAATGCGTATTTTTTAAAATATATAATGGATTCTGAAATTAAGTTGGATTTACATATATTTTGCGTCTTATATAAAAAGGATGGATAATCTTTATATATATTATCAATATCATTAATTGGGAAAATTCAAAACCTTCTTTTTGAGGTGCCAATTATTCATTTTATATTTCAAGAATTTGACAGGATAATCAGACTAAAAGAAATCACTAATTAATTTTAGGCAAACGATTTTTTTAAAAAGCGAATTCGGTTGCAATCGTTCTTTTGTCTAGAAACATATGAATTTTTTTAATTATTTATATAATAAATAATAAAATTAATTTGATGCAATTTTATTTTTTAAATTTTGTATTGTTATAATTTCGGCTTTTAAATCACGGAAGTAGAAGTAATTTAATAATGTAATTTATTACAATTATGTAAATAGTAGAGTGATTCAACGGCATGGATGATGCTGATAATTTATATTTAAAAGCTATTCCCTATGATTAAAAATTACACAAGCTTAAATTCTTTTATTTTGCAAAACAATTATAAATCTCTGGCAAAAAAATATTGTTATTTTAAGAAATCAACTCCAGTATTTAGTAACTCAACAACAACAATAACAATTCATTTTGTAATCAATATTTTCTAGACAGTGATAAAATATTCTTATTAAAGAACTTGTCACAATGATTAATTTTATATACTTCTTTCTGAAAACTTCCAAGAAGCTGAAAATTTCAATAAAATATTGTCAGTCAAAGGGAGTCAGAAAAAATGATATGCATATTTAAAACTTTCAAGACGGTAATATTTTACTTTATGATATCAGATAAAAATTAATATATGAATTATTAATCTGTAATTTTATAGAAATTAATAACTAAATTACCAATGTGTCATCTAACGGAAATTACCAATTGAACAACTTTTATTCGTTTTTTAAAATTATTTCACATAATTTAATTCCACATATTAACTGATTTTTTTTTTTTTTTTTTTTTGCATCAACACGGAAAACTTCGGTGTTTCAACCAATACATCAATTCTTTTTTAAACTTTTTTTGGGTTTGACAAGTTTTATACCATTGTTATTAGATGAGTGGACCTGAATAGCTAAATATGGCTTTTGTGCCAATAAATGTCATTAAACCTTTACCTCCATGTAAATAAAAATGTTTTTAATAATCGATTTTCAATCGAATGCTGAGTACGGGTTTTTAAAATGGTATAGCTTATTTTCTAAAGAATGCACTAAAATAAAAGTAAGATTTTAATTTGATAACTGATAGTTTAGGGTTAACAAAAATGGAGCATTACACGATTTAAAAATATATATTCGTTGTTGAATAATATTTCAAAAAATACTTAAAGTTTGAGGGCCATAGTTCGAAAATTTGAGAACTGGCTCTCTAAATCGTGTGGTTTAACTGGCTCTCTAAATTGTGTGGTTTAACTGGCTCTCTAAATTGTGTGGTTTAACTGGCTCTCTAAATTGTGTGGTTTAACTGGCTCTCTAAATTGTGTGGTTTAACATCATTGGATATCTTTTTATGGGGTTATTTAAAGTCAAATATCTATGCCAGCAAAACCACAAGCAGCCTGCATTAAAGGAGGAAATTTAATGCTGCATCAATGAAATTCAGCCATATTTATGCAAAATGACAATGAAAATTTCCTACAAAAGAATGCACATGTGGCAGCAAGGCCGTGGGGACTATTTGCCCTACGTTTTGTTCCACACATAACCCCATCCTATATACTTTACAATTCAATAAAAATATAAATAAAATCTTGCTTTTTATTTGATTCAAAACTTGCATTAACAACTTGTTCTATTGTGTTATGCTCCAATTTTACTAATCTGTAACTATCAGCTATCAAATGTTTTTTTGTTTTAAATAAGATTGCCAACTCCTTACTGCACGAATGGTAACAAATTCAAATCCAGCGTTAATTTCAGGACATCTTTAGTTGATAACTATACACTATCTTATTTTTTATTAGATTTAATTATCAGTTGATTCTAATAATATTAAATTATGATTCCATAAAAAAAGTGGAGGCAGTTATACTGAATTTGAGGTGTATGTGATTCGAATGCCCAATATTCATAATAATAAGAAGTTAAATAATCAGAATTTTTTAAAAAATCGATTTCTAATACGTTTTTAAAAATTGAGTTTTAAAAAAAATTACAAACAAAACTACGTGGGGGGGGGGGCTCCTAATTCATCTTCCTTTCTTGATATCGACACAAATATCGTTTGCATCAGACAGAAAGTAAAAAAATTCGTCCACTAAAAGAAGCGGGAAGAAGGAATCGATAACGCTGAAAGTCGATTCTATGAAGGGTAACGGAATTACCGAAATTGCCGAGTTAGCAAATCCACACTCTTTATTACAATCGGGTCACACAGAACACAGAAACGAGACTTCTGAATAAACCATGAGGGGGAGACACTTCTAAGTATCGTTATCTGGGAAAAAGTTCGCTAATTTTATTTCGGATGAAACTCAGCGCATATCTTTCATCATTCCAACCAATGGATTATGGGAACCTCAGGAAGGGTTTTGTTTTTCTTCCCAAAGAATATTCAATAACAGCGATTGTTTAGAACGATAGAAATCTTATATAACTTTACGTAACTTAAGAAATTTAAAAGTCAAGAATATTTATATAATGTTAAAACTTATAAAAGATATTTTGATACTCAAATCTTAAAATTTTTGTTTAGAAATGATCAGAAATTCTATCAAAGAACTACTTTTTTTTTTCTGCAATAGAGATATTTTTATATTCATCTAGTGAGAGTTTTATTTCCAAAAATAAATTGCATAAACCTATGCATTGTGCAAGATCTCTTTGGTACTAGAGTTCAATTATTAGTTTTAATCTTTTATAAGATTTTTAAATCTATCAAAATAAAATAATATTTCTTAACATATCTGCTGTTGGTTTCATTCTAATAATAAAGGGTGTCTCACAATTAACGCAAGATTTGAATTTTCCATCACACGTGCAGCAAAATAATGGGAACCATATTAAAATCCATTAAACAGCTGATGGTTTAAAGTTAGTAAAAAAGGAGCGTTACATGATAGAATAACATGTTTTCATAATTGAACAGTATTTAAAAAATAATGAAAGTCTAATGGATACAATTCGAAAATCTGAGAATTGTCTCCCTAAATCATGTGAATTAACATCATTGGATTTCTTTTTATGAGTTATTTGAAGTTAAAAGATCTATGCCAACAAATCCACGCGTGCACTGAAGGAGAAAATTCAGTGCTTCATCAACGAAATTCTCTAACATTTATGCAAAATGGCCATGGAAAATTTCGACAAAAGTGTGAGCATGTACCGGTAAAAGTCATTTGCGCTATCTGTTATTCCATACATTAACCTGTGTACTTTACGATTCAATGAAAATATAATAATTTGAAGGAAAATAAATGTTTTTTATTTAATTCAAATCTTGCATTAAGGTGTCTGATTACATTCGAAGGAAATTTTTTTGACAAACTGGATTTTTAAAAAACTATTTAAAGCTCTTTTTAGATGTATTGTCAATTATAATGCAAAATACTATAAATACAACAAAATTATATGAAAAAATAATATATTTTGAGAAATAGGAAAATTTGGTGTAAATTAGAAAGAAGTTTAACCAAAATGGTTAACACTCTACACAAAATGGTAATGCATGAATCCTATTTTTCTTTGCACACAAGTTATAAAATATAATGATGAATGAAATGAACCAAAATGTAAGAAACATTTTGAGGTGCAAAGAATTTATGGGTAAAAATATACGTATGTGTGCATTTTTTCCATGAATTTAGAGCTTAATTCTTCTAAAAACAACTATAAATGAAAACCTATTTCCTCAACAATAAAACTTTTGGCTCATTTCATTACCCATATTGTTTAAAACACATGATGAAATTTGTATCTGAATACGTCTATTAGGTTTTGTTACATCTTGTTAATAGTGGTAAATGTTTATGAACATTAAAATTTAGAGAAAATTGAAATTAAAGACGAATTTTAACTGAAAAAATGTGAACCTGGATGATAGTTCAGGCCTTCCTTTTCCCAGAAAAGATGTTTTAGAAAGAAGGTCTGAACTACAAGAAATAACAATTAAGAAATCCGCTAATACGGTCGATAACCATTGTTTTTAACGTAGTCGGATATTTTAACACGTTGTTCTATCGTGTGTTGCTCCATTTTTACCAAAAACTTACTACCAGTTGTAAATAGCTTTTTAAATAGAATTGCCAACACTTTACTGCACGAATGGTGACAAATTCAGATCTTGCGTGACTTTTGGGACATCATTTAACTGATTTTAGGTCCGTTTTTTACTCCATCCTGGTGAACAGGAAATAATGTAATAGATTATAAGCAACTACGGTGGTTTTGATATTTGTTTTGTCTGATCGAAAGGTTAATTACCAAGTGATAATATATTAAAACAAACGGAAAACAGAAAGTAAATTCAAACTTTTTCTCGCGCTCATTTAAAAGAATACAAGTATGTAAAATTTACGCTTATTAGTATTAAACTTTTTAGTGTGCATACATTCTCTATTTAATTAATGATTTCATGCTGAATTCTTAACGATCGTCTTAAAGATTAAATAATCGTTCTTAATCATCATTATGATGAGCTTTCTAATTTTTATGATTATATAATTACGGTCTTTGAAGTTCTGGGGCGATAATTCTGGTTTCCCACTTCATAAGTTAGCCGCTTTTGATCAAAAGATACACATTAGCTACTTTAATTGCGACAACATTACCTGCTCCTTTTTCCTGACTATCAAATTCAGCATCGCCTCTGCTCCATTTTAATATACGGTCACGCAACTTCCATCACAACCTTGAAAACTCTTCCCTTCTTTTCTCGCTAACCCCGAGAACTTAAGTTAGACAAGGTACACCTGCACGTTTGCCCCGTTTCCCACCTTCAATCGATTTCACCTTGAACTGACGATAAGAAATTGTCGGTACACCGAACGCCGCAACGACTTCAAGATGCAGAATTACACAACGGAATTTTTTTTTATATAACTGCTGTCCAATAGGAAGAAAGAATTTGTTTTTAAAAAGATTTGAAGATTCTTATTGGATAAATTGAATGTTCTATGGTCTCTCTACTTTTGGCTTGTAATTCTCATCTTCAAATGAAAAAATAAAAATTTGAATTCCAATTTTTAGTTATAAGTAACTAAAACTGATTAGTATCAAATTAATTATTTTGATTAGGATTTTCACTTGTAAGACTTTTTTTGGAAGGACAAATTTTTCCAGTCCCAAAATCGGTAAATAATGATAAAAGAAGTGAAATCTAAAAATCAAATTTTAATGCCATCATTTAAAGCGACTGCCTTTTAAAACTATTTTGTTTATAAAAACTGAGATATTTGGATAAAGAAGGCGACGAGAAAGGTTTTCGCGAATTCTTTGCTATTGTACCTGATCTCCAAGAATAGATACCCTTAGTTAAAAAATAACAATAACTTTTGATTTGTAAGGCAGATTAATTGATATGCTTGAGGGCAAAAAAGACCGTTGCTAAGAAATTAAACACCATTCAACCCATTAAACAATACAAATAACTGTCATTTACTCGGAAAAATGTATAAATTATTAAAATGTGACTAAAATCATCTTCAATTGGCGCTCGTGGACAACGTACATCACGAAAGAGAGAGACAGATAGATAATTTAGTTTGTTAAAATCACGGTATAAAAATTAAGAAATTATTTTTTAAATGGGCTTTTATGATAGTTTTGTCAATTATAAAGTTTCACGTCTTTTGATATGGAGTTCGGTATAATGTGCACCAACTTAAATTGCAATTATGTATTGAGAAGTTACACTAGCACTATCTTAAACCTCTTATATCATTTAAGTATGTTTAAATCATATTTTAATATTCTTTAATATTCATTTAAGAAGGAAATTTAAATGATGTTTCATTTTTTTGCAGACGGATTGTCCTATTCAAAAATACATGGCTTAGTGCATTGGAAATCCGTTTCAAGACATATGTTGAATTATAGTACATACATTGTTATGTTATTCTTCTATGATGCAATTTCATAAGAGAAAGACTCAGTGGCAAGACAGCCCATGTTTCATTGCAACTGTTTGAGAGAGTGCAGATGGGGAGGAAGACAGCTATTTACTACCCCGAAAGGAATGTTAGTTTGACTGTTCGGTCAATTTAAGGTTGGACAATAAGTTAGTACAACAAATCCTGTCGATACTGCTACGTTTAGTGGTGGTGGGTGGTCGGCTGTATGCAAGAAGAAGAAGCCCATGTAGGTCTAGGCCGACAGCGCCCATATCTGCTTTCTTAACCGAGGGCCCTGAGGCGTAAGACAATTGCCCCGGTTAATTGGTTAGCCAAACGCAGAACCCCCAGTGTTTAGTTCCTAAGCATGCTTGGTCCTCAGTTTATAAACCCACTGATGGGAAGAAAGGATGAGACGACCCTGCCCTGTCCGAGGATCGAGCCTCGGTTCTGTGAATTAAAACTTAACGTCAACATATTAGAAAAAAGAAATTTAAATGATTTACAAGGGGATAAAATGATTTTTACATGATTTACAAGGGAACAAAAAAAATTTAGGACAATAACATTTAACATATATGCATTAAAATAGTACTCGGGGACTACATCATGCTTTACGCTCGCTTCCAAGACATGGACTGATTGTTCATGGCAACGGCCGATAGAGGGCCGAGGAAAACAGTTACGGTTACGGTATGGTCACAGTATTTTATATGTTATATAATTGCTAAAAGACATAAAATTATCCAGTTATATAAATTCGTTAGTAATACTTTGCCCTTAGTAACTGAAATGACGATAAATCCCTCTTTGTCACATTTTCATTCATTATTCACCTACGTTTGAAATTTTATTCATGCTTAACAATATATTAAATTCTAAAACTTCATTTCGACTGAAAGGGTGATATCATAACAGTTCAAATACAGAGAAGTATAATATAAGTATAGGGAGCAGCAAGTTATGCAAGAAATGTATATTCTTACGCACAAACTATCTACTATTGAAGATAGCTAAAATTATTATATTACCTGCAAGAATAGATTTTGTTCTACAAGTCGGGGGGAACTAACATCTCAAAAATGAATGATTTTTAGTATAAAATAAGATGACTCCGAGAATAAAGTAATATAATTCACGTCCTCATATAATGATCCAATCATAATACATATCATATACCAACAATAATTGGATAGGAGTGAACTTGATACTAACAATCGTAGTAAACAAGTAGAGCATAAACATGATAATAAGTCGTCTAAGATAATTCTTGAGGAAAATATTGTACGATTACATCTTCCTCAAAAACAATATCCCTCAAAATAAGATAAACAACATCTGATATAATATTTTTATGATAGAAGTGTCATTATATATTTAATGCCTTGTTAATACTGCATTACATCGCCACGAAGTGGCAAATTTTCTTTTAGCCATTGTCAATATGATTTGTATGGAAAAGCAAACGAGTAATTTTTTAAAAAATTCCTTATCGCAATTTTAGATTTTTTTGCACATTGTTACCAATAACCACAGAAAAGATTTTGCTTAATATTTTTAATCAGTTGGTTTATCAGTAACTGAGATTATTATAGTCTTAGAATACAAGGTAAAATTTGAAAGTTTATCCACGATATTATTCTAAAAGTATTACAATGTTATACAAATGTAAAACTCAGCCCTGAAAAAAAAACTCAGATTAATGGCCCTTTATATCAAATCTATTGTGTGTAGCGATATGTAAAAACAACTAATTTCGCAGATTGACATCATGGATTATCTTGTCTTAAAAAAATGTAACTAAATGAACAATTTAGGCTTATGATACTTATTTGGACATTTCGCGAATTTAATTTTAAAATCCATGACACATTAATCATTTGCTGTAGAATTGGAATATTAAATAGACAATTGCCTAGAGAGACTGAAACTTTAAGGAAACCTAAGCCCTCGGGATATTTTTTGGTAGTTTTTAGATTATTAAGTAGGATTTTACCTAGGGAAACTAAAACTTAAAAGAACCCTACGAAGCCCTAGATATGTATTTTTGTGCCATTTAGGTTACCAAATAAGCCACTGTCTGGAGTAAACTTAAAATTTAAGCGACCCTAAACCCTCGAGATATTTTTGTGGCATATGGATTTTTAAATAAGCAAATGCCTAGGGAAGCTAAAAATTTAAAGAATTCTGAGCTCTTTAGATATTTTTTGTTATGTATTTAAATTATTAAATAGGCAGCTGTCTATGGAAACTAAAACTTTACGGGATTCTAAGTCTTCGAGATATTTCTGTGTGGTATTTAGAAAATTATTTAATCGAGTGCCTTTATTTAATCATAAAGGCCGTGCAACTGAACTTATTCAAAATTAAATGAAGCATTATTTAAATTAATTTGGAGCATTATTTTTAATACTTTCAATTAATTTCCATTTGAAAGATTTAGATTATGTTGTTTTACTGTGATATTTTATATATTTAAATAAATAGTTCTAATATTAAATATTATTTAGATTATGTTAAGAAAAGTTTTGTCATTTTATTTACTATTTTATTCTGAATTTTTTAAAAATACGCAAAGCGCTGAAAGCAGTTTCCTAGAAAACGTTCTTCATTTTAGTTTGCTAAAATATGTAACGTAAAATTACTTATACAAAGATTATACTAAAATCTACTTAAAAAAATGTTTTTGAACATTTGGAGGGCGAAAGGGACTCCCGATACTTGCACAGCCAAGAGCCCTATAAAGCTTAATCCAACCCTGCATGTTACAAGAAGAGATACGTCATAGCAGAGATGTAAAATGATTGGCTCAATGAAGTCACATGAATTGACTACATACTATATTTCATATACATCCACAATCACCTTAAGGTCTTATCACAAGGTGAAACATCGTCTGCACTTTCCGTCAGCTATTTTCCATTTCTACCCTCAGAACCGGTCAAGCAAGTTTTTCATAATCGACAACTTTTTCTAACCAGCTAGAAAATGCCGAAGATAGAAATAAAAATATTGTCCGCAAGCAAAATTCAACCAATCATGTAAAACTTTGAAAGAACGTCATTTTCTGCTGACGGAAAGTGCCGACAATATTTTACTGACGTTAAAATTTTGTCAGCACTTTTTCGTTTCTACCCTTAAAAAACAGGTTAAGCAAGTTTCATAATCGACAACTTTTTCTAACCAGCTAGAAAATGCCGCCAGAAATATTGCCCGCAAACGAAATTTAACCAATCATGTAAAACTTTGAAGTAACGTCACTTCCGTTGTCGTTTGCTGACGGAAAATGCCGACGGTATTTTGCCGTGTGATAAGGCTTTTATATACTACAATAACTATCACTACCTGTGGCGCTGAACTTGGCGAGGTTGGCTGCGATCCCGTGTTCCCTGCCGCGGCCGAGGCAATGGCGGCCGCCATGAAAGCGCTTCCCGAAGGGGTGGCATAGGTGTTCTGACCCTCGGGATCGTCTGACGACCTCTGGAGCATGTAAGAAGCGAGCTTCTCGGACTTGGTGGAGCGGATGGAGTTGGAGCGAGACAGCCTGGGCGATGCGGCCAGTTCCCTCTGATGGAGCATGAGGCGGGCGTGAGTGAGGCTGTTGGCCCGAGCGTGCTGGATCTGGGCAGCAGAGAGAACAGTGGGGTTATTCGGAGTGTGTAAACAAGTCTTTTTTTCCGAAGCACTCTGGGGAGATTTATTGGGGTTTGTTCAGTGAACTTGGGGAAAAAATGTGCAGGATGTTTGGGAAAAGTGGGCTCGTCAACAAGTGTCGGCGAACCGCTTTGGGAGAGAGAGAATGCAGATGAGTAAATTATTGTTCAGCAGTTTGGAGGAATGTTCTTTTTTACCCTTGCGTGCGCGTAAAAAAGTTTTGGAATCATGCCTGGTTTTAAAATAAACACCGATAACTCATATGAATTTTGAAAGAAAGAAAAAAGTAAAAATTTCGAGAAAGTAAGAAAATTTACGAATGGCAAACAATTTTTAAAAAATCATAACTATTT
>JAPMOQ010045993.1:5072432-5090142 GCA_026543055.1 Argiope trifasciata
AATATATTTCAATGTAAAATTATATAAAAATAAGATAATAAAAAGTGAAATAAAGTTAAAGTAACGCATAATAAAGTTTAGCATTAATTTATCTCATTTAAAAAAATGTAAAATTTTTGAAACACTTTCACTTACACTTTTTTCTTAAACTAAGATCATTATTACTAAATACATCATACCTCTAATTATTACCAAAATTATAACATAAATAACAAACATTTCAGTTGAAAATAAAGAAATACATATGACAAAAAACAAACAATAAAAGTAAAAATTACGGATACATATGCACTGTTATAAAGCAGCAAAGAAAATCTGCATGCAGCATAGATATATCTTTCCGACACAATAGCCTAATTAGTACGACGACGAAAAAAAAAAAAGTAAGGTATGACACCCTGATAGCTGCAATGTTACGTCAATGGTCTAATTCTTATCATTTATCACGGAAATAACTCTTAAAATATGCCACTCTGTAGCGGAAAGAAGGATGTTCGAGTCTTGAACAAAGCCAAGAAAATAAATAAAACAAAGTGAAATAAGCTCAAAGAAATGGCTTTTTTATAGTTCGCAGCACGCGACGAGTCTTACGTGCTCAATTTACGAGAATGATTTATTAGTTTCTAAAAAGTATTATATTTTTTATACCCTCACTTAATCGTTCTTTTTAACACCTTCATTAAAAATTAATTCATTTAAGAATGTTTCTCAATGAAATTATTTCTAGTAAGGAAATTGAGAAATGAGATTGACGAGAATGGATATTAAGATTTTTATGATGCAAAAATTTATACGGTGAACAAAAAAAAAAATATTTTAAGCTCTATTTTTTACGGTTGAATGGTAAGAAGCTTAGTTTCATCACAAAATGGAGATACATAACGAGAAAATACATTTAAATAGTTTTTTAATAATAAAAATTAATGAAGTAATAATTTTTGTTTTATCATTATCGACAACTGTTTGAATTAGATTTTATATATTAGTTTTCATATAACTTCTATAACTAAAGCAAAGAAATATAAATTCTTTGCATTTTCGTTCTTTTTCCTATCCGAATTTTGATTTTTATTTTCCAAAACTACATAGAGAGGAAAAATCATGAACAGTAATAAAGAAACAAAAACTTTTTTTAAATATATCTGCAGAAAATACAAATGTAAATATCGGATGTGAAAAATATTTTGCAGCTGGTAACAGTTTTTAAATGCAAACGATATTTTTCTTTTAATAAATATTTTTTATATTAATGTAAATATAAATACGAAGGTATTTAACAATTTGAATTTGGCAATAGATTTTAAATGAAAACGCTTTTTATATTAAAAAAAAATCGATTTTTAAAAGTTTATGATATATCTTATATGCAAACGATATTTTTTTTTCACAGTAAACTTTCCCAAAAATTATTTTAAACAGAAGTTAATTATGTCCACATTTTCTGATATATTATTTAATTTTACATCCATTTTAATTTAAATTTCCACGGTTATTAAGTAAGAAGAAGAAGTTTAATTATGTCTGCACTTTCTTATATATTTAATTAATATTATACCCACGTTATTTAAAATTTTCACCGTTACTAAGCAAAAAGAAAATGTTTAATTATGACCACAAATGTTTTGTATATTTAGTCAGTATTATATCCATTTTCTTAACTATTTTCGCTTTTCAGAAGTTTTTAAGCAAAAAGAAAACTTTATATCCACATTTTCTTATATTTTATCCATTTTATTAACGATTTTCGAACTTATTAAGTCTAAAAGTGCTTTCACTATTCCATTAAAAAGAAAAGTAGTCTACCTACTCTCCAATAAATTCTCTCTCTCTCTCTTAACATCGTTTGTCGAATCTTGGCTGACATTTTTATCAACGGCCAAAAATAGAATCTGCGCCCAAATTTATTACAGCATGCTATAAAGAACATTAATGAGAGAGCCTCTTTAGAAGGCCAGGGAAGAAAATGGCTCCGGTCATTTTAGCCATCCATCATCGACGAATGCCGTCATTTGAGAGATGGTTATGGATGAGACTTCTTTTACTCCCCACGGGATAGGTCCAATCTCACCCCAAGACTCACCTTCAGCGAGAAGATAGGGAAGGTGGAATATTTAATAGCGATGGCCTCGTCCATTACCGGCAACGAATTCTTGGACGAAAACCATTAATAAACGGGTTCATACGCATATCCATCGCGCGTATAGTTTTGCTTTTATTAGAATGGAAGTTTTTTTTTTTCTTTGGAGAATGGCAAAGATTTTTCGTATATTAAATTATTTTTTATAAGAATTTTAGGATAAATTTTTTAATAATTAGATATCTTTTTCCCGAGATGATTCCGGAATAGTTTGAAGATTATTTCAGATTTGGAAATGAGTTCTATATATACATATATAAAATATATTTATTAAAAAAATATATTCAATAAAAAAATACAAATCTTATTCAATATAAATAAATTAATATTATTTAGTGTAAATTAATTTAAATGTTCAATATAAATTAAAGTCAATAAAAATATAAATTACATTCAATATTCAATAAAAATTAAAGAAAATTATAAAAACAGACGTCTTAATATAATTAAATACTTTAAATTAAAAACTTGATTAATTTGGTCAATATAACATTGAGTTACATTAAATAAAGTTTTTTTTATTAAATATATTTAGATATTAAAAAGTAATTAAATAATGCATCAAAAATAGTTTTTTTTTGTGCTTAATGTTCAATAAAACAAATGATTAAGTTAAAAATATTTAATAATGGATTAGAATGTAAAAAATAGCTGCCAATATCGAAGGCGTCATAATAAAATAAACTTTAACTGAATATATCCTCTAAATCTAATTGCTTACTATCTAATGATGAATTGTAATACAAATAAAAATTATAAAATGTCACACTAGATTGCACTGTAAAATGGAAGATAAATATGATACTGGGATGAATTGATCCGATTACATTATGTATACTTTTTAACATTAACAATCCAATTTTTACTGCTCAATCACTGAAATGATACAGAATAAGTTAACAATTAAAACAATTCAAAATACGTAAACGGCATAACAAAACTGTCTGATAATGGGTTGAGACGTAATACAAGAGGCAAATTCAAGATGTCATGATAGATTGCGTGGTAAAATAAGAGTGAAATATATGACACATGGATGAGTTAGTTCTATTATATCATTCATGCTTTTTTTAACAATAACAACCTAACATATATTGTCACTAAATTACTGGAATGATATAGTATAAGCAAACAGTTAAATCCATTCAAAATTTGTAAACAGCATAACAGAAAAGCAGACGACGTACGAAATCGGGGAGGGGGGTGCGCGCAAACTATCATTCACATACAAATATCGTTTTCATTAACAAATTTAGAATAATAATTACAAATTATCAATTACTCCAGATGTTTTTTGGGCCGCGGTGGCCTAGTGGTATGGTCTCGGCTTCGGAACCGGAGGGTTTCAGGTTCGAGACTCGGTTTTACCGAAGAACCGTCATGTGAGGGAGTCTCTTACACGTTAAATCTGCCAGGCCAATTGTCCTCCCGCTGGTGTGGTTGGTGTGCGCCAGATCAGGTGTCGTCCTGGTCATCTGACCGTGGTTCAAAATGACGAGGTCCGTCCCAAAATAGCCCCCCTGTTGCTTTAAACGTGACGTTAATATAACTAAACTAAACATCAGGTATTTTTAAAAAGCATCTTTAATAGAAAAATTATACCATTTAAAAAACATTAAGAAGAATTTCCAAAGAAAACATATCCATTATTTAAATGACCAAGTATAGTCTTACATCAGCAAATGATACACAGCAATACACGTTTTTTCCCGTCAGCCACTGCACTCCAAAAAACGAGCGAACAAAGGCAATTGGCCGTTTCATTTATAATTCAATTCCTCTGCCGGAAAAGGGGTGACTGTGACAAGCATGCCGTCCGAGGGTTTGACAATGCAGATCAATCAAAACAAGCGCCACGCCTTCGGTAAAACGTGCCATCAGCCCAGTGATGGTGCATTTATTTTTAGTGGAAGGGGTGGGAGGAATGTAAGGGGTGAGCCCCAGGAGAAATAATTATTTTGGGAGGAAAGTGTTTCAACTTAGATACGCGCAAAAGTGCATACATTTGTAGGAACTGTGAAAAGGGGGTGAGTGGTATGTAAATTGATTATATGTGAAAGCACATGTAAATATTGTTTTTTTGCATGCAAAAAATAAAAGTTTTGACGCCATTTTTATTTAAATAGAGAAATATAGATCATTATCCATTTTGGAGAAATAGAAGGATTACTTTGAGAAAAATAGCATAGTCCTTGGATAAAATGAATAATAAAAATAAAATGAACGAAAGGTTTTTTTTTTAATTAAGAAATATAGAAAAAAAAATGAAACCGTATCGCCTAACACATTCTTATATTTCATACAAGAAATGAACGCAATCATTTAAACGATGATACAGATACATGATGATGCAGATGATACAAAAATTGATATGCAGCCATGCGATCTCATTGCAAACTGATAAATTTTTTCCTTTTCCTTTTTTTTACAACAGAATTTGCCTAAATTCATAAAGTTATATTCATAAAAAAACAAATGATGCGTTATTATTGGCCACTACCGTGTAATTCCAATAGAATAAAAGAATTCTAAAAGAAAAAATAACTAATCTATAATAAAACAAAAAAAAACTAATAACTAATCTAAAAATAACTAAAAACTAATCTATAATAAAAATCAATAAACAATAATTCAAAAATCTCTCGCATAAAAAGATATCACTACGTGTAACGTTTCGGATAGTTAAAAAATTTTTTAAACATAAAATTGAAACTTTTAGTCCGATAAATTCCGATTACATGTAAGATTAACAAATTTTAAATCAAAATTATAATAATGCTTTTAAAATTATATTTGAAGATTTAGGGCTGTAAAATAAAGAGAAAAAAAATTCATTCATGTATTTTGTAACTATGCCAATTTCTGAAAATATATAAATTTTGTATGCTAGAAATTCCAAAGAACACTGGAAGGATAATACTATGCATAAACATATACATGCTATCTTGATTTATACAATAAACATTGCTTGGATTCAAGAAAACTGTATCATTTATTTACTGTCATGCTTTAATATTTTTTCCCCTATTTATAAGCTGAAAAGTAATTTCCAATCTTTAACTGGCAACGTCTCAGCTCCTAATTCAGCTCACGTGCTTATCAAAAATAAATCGTTTGGAACTTTCTATTGTTCATTACAAATCTTTTATTTCAGTTTTATGTTTATATTTATATTTTGTTTATTATTATCACTAATATTAAATTTAAAAAAAATGTTTTCATGTATCTGTATAAATAATTTATATCTATAGACATATATCAATGTTAAAAAGTTATAAAAATTATTAATAATATTTGTGTCATTAATAATGAAATAATTAAATTAATAATTAATTATCTTCAAAAAGGCATTTCTTGCACATTGAATTTATCAATCCAATCTCCACAGAACGTGCATTGTTGGACTACAACACGAATTGAACACAAAGCGAAAAGGATGACCCACTCATTATGAATCCTAACACGATTTGCCTTGATCCACTTCTCCATTTACAATCTCAGTGGACAGAATCATTGTCAGGGTTTCCATTTACACGCAAGAGGACGGAACGGGATCTCGCCCACGTAATCGAAGAAGCACGTGAAAGGGATGGATTGCTCCTAATGGATCTCGACTTCAAATCAAATTAGAGCATCGATTTCATGCTAATTAATTGGCCTTTACTCACTGGCGTCCTTAGTTTGATTGTTCAGTACATGCAGCTTCTTTTATTTCGTAATAAAAAATAAATGATAGGATTGTTTTTTTCGTTGGTTAAATATTTCAGCAAAAGAAATTAAGAGAAAAAAAATGACAAAGAAACTATATCTATATATATTTCTAATTTACTTAGACTCATCTGTATTTTGATAGTAGCAGGATTAGCGCTCTCTAAATACAATGATAAATTTCTAATAGTTTTTTTAAAATTTTAACCTTGTTCGAATATGAAATACTTTTTAGTTTCGATTCCTTTTTTTAGTTCCGTTTCCATACTTCGTTTTGTTTTCTCTTATATTGCTAATTTATTTGATTCATCTGTATTTTAGTAGTAGCTGCATTTGTGCTCACTAAATACAATGATAGTTTTTTAATTTTTTTAATTTTTAAATTTTGATTTTGCTTGAATCCGAAATAGTTTTGGGTTTTGTTTCCGTTTCCTAGTTCCGTTTCCTCTTATATTGCTAATTTATGTGATTTATATATATTTTAGTAGTAGCTGCATCCGCGATTCAAACAATTCCATATTTTTTATTCTAGTTTCGTAAACAAATATTCTGGGGTATCAGAAGACTTTCCTCATGTTTAGTCAAATTGTTATTTATTTATAAAAAAATTTAAAGGGTATAATCGTGAGCTTTGCAAATAAGTGGTAATGTCATGCAGTTATTAGCAATTGATTTCATTTTATGTTAGCTCTATTAATTATAAGTATTTCAAAGGGGAAACTTTACGAAAAATAATTGACTATATTTTATTATAAAGCTATTTTCAACTCGAGTAATTAAATAATTAAAAATAAATAGTAATTTGAACATACATAAAACTCTACTTTTGGCGAATTTTTTTTTTCGGTACGTAATTTGCTTATCATTTGGTACAAATTTGTCTAATTGTTCTATTTATCCTTTATAATACTCGAGGAGAGATTATCAAAACTATATATATTTGATCAAACTGTGAAGATTGATCCGTATTGACTCCAATGCTCTCTAGTTTTCACAGAACCTCTTTTATTGGAAATTGGTATCTCCTTTTCCTTAATTTCCCAATTTTTATGCTGACAACCATTTGAACAAAATCTAACATGTTGAAAATTTTAAAACCATTTTACACGAGAAGACTTCAATATCTTATCATAATTACATACATTAATAATAAGTTAATCTAATTTTTTTTTTATTTCTGTAATGCAAAAAAAAAAAAAAAAAAAAAAATCATTGAATTAAAATGTCATACGGATTGGTTAGAGTTACGATAATGTAACTGACACTTTTCGCCAAAAATTAATATATTGCAAAAGGTGTATTATTATTTGGAACATATAAATACATATATAGGCTCAAGATGGGAGGGGGAATGTAATATTATCATTTTAAGATCCAAATTTAGAAAAAGAGTAAAGCTAAATTGAATTGAATTTGTACTTCTTTAAAAATGTGGGAGGGATGGAGGGAGGGATTTTAAAAATCCCTCCATGTGTGTGAGTATGTATAGATAATCTTATTAAAATCCAAACCTAAATTCAGCTCACAAAAAATCATTCGATGCCTTTTTAACTTAAAAAATCACAATCAGAAAAAAGAAAAAAATGCCAGTTATCTCCACAAAATCTTTCAAATTCGTGAGAAAATTCAATCACTTTCATTTGTTTATACCCTTACACACATAAACTTCAAGCAGGCAGATAAACAGAACTCAATCCAAATTTAGAAAAATAGTAGAGCTGAACCGAATTGAATTTCTACTTCTTTAAAAATTTTAAACTATTTTTCTACGAAAAACGGATTAAATCAAACCTAAATTCATCTTACAATAAAATCATTCGATGCCTTTTCACATAAAAAATCCCAATCAGAAAAAAAAAAAAAAAAAAAAACCTGCAATCGCCACAAAATCCTCCAAATTTGTGGGAAAATTCGACCACTTTCATTTGTTTACCTTCACACACATAAACTTCAAACAGGCTGATCAACAAAACTCACGTGTACAGACCCAAAACCTGAAAGGACATCTAAAACCGTCTGTTATCATCTGAGTCTCATCGTGATAACAGAAAACGTGTTTTTTCACCCATCACTTGGGTGGTCTAGTGCACACAGGGACGAGGTCAGTGGCTTCAATGTCTGGAAAAAAAAAAGTCTGGACCAGAGAGATTTTACTGGTCGCAGAAAAGATTTGAGGTAATTTTGATAACAATTTGTACAAGAGGTTGAAAGGGATTACATATTTAAATTATTATTATTACATTACATATTTTATTACATATTTTACATTTTTTTAAAGATTTTCCGCAACTGCTATGTTTAGTGTTTGTTCAGAATATATAAGAAGGAAAAAAGGAAAACCATTTCAGTCAAACACATGTTTGAAAGTCGTAAATCAGAGACATATATCAAATATGGCACCCACTTATATTTACGTGATAATTAATTTTATTTTGAAATTAATTTTAGTATTTACAAGAAGAATAACGTCATCGCAATGTAAGAAAATAATTTGCAATTAGATGTTTGATGGTAAGCATAAAGACCTTATCACACGGTGAAATTTCGTCAGCACTTTTCCGTTTCTACCCTCAAAAACCGGACAAGCAAGTTTCATAATCGACAACTTTTTCTAACCAGCTCAAAAATGTCGTCGGAAATATTGTCCGCAAACGAAATTCAACCAATCATGTAAAACTTTGAAGTGGTCATACAAATGACGTCCCTTTTGTTGTTGTTGGCTGACGGAAAGTGCTGAAGATATTTCGCCGTGTGATAAGGCCTTAAGACAGCATTGACAGATAATTAGAGATAATATAGTACAGCCTTAAGGACTTTGTAACTGCATGAATGTACTATATGACTATGAAAATTTGAGCCTTAAAAATATTTTGAAGAAGTAACTAGTAGAAGACAAGTTATATTAAGTATTTAATTGACCATTTTTAAGAGTATTAAGATTGGCGAAACGGCTGGTCATCAAAGACAGCTAGTTAATTATATAAGTAAGTAATTTAAGTAGCAAAAGTAAATTTAATAATAACGCAATACAAAATGTAATAATGTAAAACTTTCTATATTATTTAAAACTGAGATGATAAATGGCGTAGAATACAATCGTTTTTCGTATGATAAAATTTTAAATTAATTTTAAAACAAATCTAAACTAATAAATAAATATTTCATTAGTATAGGAAAAATTCTCGTGTTTTGATTAATCAATGAATGATTTTCAAGATTTACGATCGATAACTAAACCCTGGGCACAATAGTCCATGTGTGAAAAGGCCTACAGTGAGCATATTTGTTTTCTTGACCGTGAGCCATAGGATGTAAGGTAACCTAATGCCGGAATTTACCATTAATATTTGAAATAAATTTATCAATTTTTCAAAAATTTTAAATAAAGCAATTTAAAATCTTTTATAATGTTTTGAAATGTACCTAAAGAATTTCATATTATAAATACAAATATCATTAATGGAATTAGTCTTTTATAAAAAAAACTAAATATCAATAATCTTTCACTTAATTGAAATAAATATTTTGCAATCGATATAAATATATCAAAATGAACGAAGCGTTAATATCTTTATAAGATAAATTCATAAACAAAGAATGATAATAAACAGATAAAAGATTATTTGTAATCTCCTATTCCATCACTTTTATTTAGTTCAGATAAAAATTACACCAATTTTCTTTCAATGAGATATAATAAAATCATATATAATTCAGAATTTTTATTCATAAAACTGTTCATACTATGCGCAATCACGGTTGTATATAAAAACGCGAACTTGTTTGAAAAAAACTCCACAACTAAACCGAAGTCCACTCTGTGGAAAAATGCTCCTCATGTGCTGCCCTCTATGAGGCATTTGAAACATTAAAGTTTTGTTAAGAGGAGACTGGATATTTTTGGTTTACAATATAAAATGATAATATATTTAATAGAATAGAAAAAATAAGAACTATTTTTAATGCTATAAAATTTGTAATTCATACATATAGATATTTTATCACAAGTATAAAATGTATAAATAAAGTTTAAATAATTATTTTATTAGTATAAAATGTATGTCCAAATCAATCTCCACATATTAATAAAAATAGTTCATCTAGGAAATATTAGACAAAAAAAGCATTAATAAAAATTATAATTAATAAATAATTATCATACCATCTTCATGGAAATTATAGCAACCATAAGAGCATTTAAAACTGTATGAACAATGGTGTACTTTATAAAGTATTTCTATAAACAAAAATAATCAAATGACGAATATAACTAAAACTTTTATATACTTTACTATAATTACTATTAAAAAATATACCTTATATTTTTAAATAATATTTTTTAAAAATATAAAGAATTATTAAATATAAAAATACGAATAATAACGAATCTTTTTAATCAAAATAGCAAGCTGTTATATATTTTGAGAATTTTGGAAAAATTATTGGGCGTTAAATGTCTACAAATATTAAATTTAACGATTATATGAAAAAATAACAAGATTTTAAAAGAAAAACTATATTTCAATGTAAAATGATAAATATTTTTGTATCCCTAAACATTCGTTTAAACTTCACATGCATCCGTTTAGTCAATCCAAAATGAAAAAAAAAAAAAAAAAAGTCATGAATATTGCATTATTAATCGATCATTAATCATAAATACTAAATAAATTTCCAAATGCTGTACATTAATAACAAATAAAATTTTAAGAAAACCCTTTATACATAGAATAATAATGAATTTACAAAAATTACAATTTCAATTACAAATTTACAGAATTTACAGAAAAAAAACAAATAAAAAAAACCCGAGAAATATCTTAATTTTAAAATTTCTGCTCACGTGAAGCAGTAAAAAAAAAGTCAACTTCAATTTAATTTTGGAATTCTTTTCACATTTTCTATGCGAAAGAAATGACAGGAAAGCAGTTGAAGGGAAATTAAATTTAGCTTACATGCGACTGTAATGTTACATGAAGCGATTCCATCGTGCAACAATGGAAAAGTATTCATATGCTAATGGTTCAAAGTCATATAAACGAAGAACTCGTTCTTTCTTCTCAATATTTTATTCATCATTCTTCTTACTGACAGAAACAATGTCAAACTTGGGTCCATTTAGAAGAGATGGGGGTGGGGGGAAATGGTAAGTTGAGCCATTAGAAGGAGATGCCAACATTACATTTTTCTTTTTAATGTTTTCTTTTCTTTTTCGCACATTTCCATCGATTAACGATTCGTCTTTTTCTCTCCCCATGCACTCTATCAACCCTTTTGATTGACAGTCGAGTCATTTTTCTTCCAGATGGAAGGGGGAAAGAAACACGAGTTAGACGATATCAATAAACTCCTTGCATGACCTTTTTTTTATAGAAACGAAATGTTAGGTTTGATTTATATGTTTATAGAAATGTTCCACTTTGGAGAAATGATGTTAGAAATCCTTCACAAGAAAAATGATGAATATACTTCTTCTTCTTGCATACATACAGTCGACCACCCCGCCGCCACTGAACGTAGCAGTATCGACAGGATTTGTTGTGGTCGACTGCTGAATAAGTATTGTCCAGCCTTACATTGACCGATTAGTCAAACCAACATTTCTCTCAGGGTAGTAAATAGTTGTCTTTCTCCCCATCTGCATACTGTCAAACAGTTGGAGTGAAACTATCAATTTTTAACATCATATCCTTCAGGGTTTTGAGATGATCTGGTACCATCAGTCCTATACTTAAATTATTATTGACAATCTTCGGTCTGACAAATGATGAATATACCGTCATCAATTCAAGTAATATTTTAAAAATTTGAAAATAAATATGATTTTTTTAAAGATAACTTGATATTAATTTTTAACTTTCGACTTCCTCTTTAATAGCAAAGAATAGGTGATACTTTTACAATAAATAAATTAATGTAAAAAAATATTTTTAATTAAATAACACTAAAAACAATAAATTATTATGTTATGGATAATGTAAATAATCGGTAGTTATGAATAATTATATATTATTAATCATAAAAGCAATTATTAATAAATGGTAAAATTAACATTAACCACTCATTAATAATAACCGAATAATTATACTGATAGTTACATATACGAGCGTATCGAAAGAATATACATAGTTAAAAATTAAAAATAATTATTCTATTTAAAGACACCAAAATTTCAGTACTTCTGCAGCTTATGTGATATTTCAATTAACTCAAATGTATCCAACGTTTTTTGATATCACAGAGCTCATGAATTTAATAAATTTTTAAATGTTTGAATATCTAAAACCCAGCCTTCTCATTTCAAAGGTTACTAATTAATAATGTTTATTCAAGTTAAATATGTTAGATACGAAAAAGTATTCCTTTATTTGAAAAGCACCAGTAACTTGAATTTTATTCGGATTTTAAATTTTTGCAATAAATTTCCTGTTTAAACTTGAATCCAATATAGAGTTGTTGGAAGAATAAAGAATAAATACTGAAGAATAGAATACTTTTAAGAATTACAACTTGTTTATATAATTATACATCATATATTCTTTAAAATAAAAATATAACATTTATAAACTTTTTTTTTTTTTGCATTTATAAAAAAAACTAAAGGGACGAAAATTAAAGCTTTATCTTAATTTTAATTCAATATTTGACTTAAATTGCAATTAAAAATCGTTTGCAAACTTTATAAGAAGCAATTTCGTTATATTTTTGAATAAAATTTATAACGTTTCTTTCTCTACTTTCAATCACAAGAATAATTTATCACAGCATAAAAAGACCATATATTTTTAGATTTTTCGATATAATTTTGAATTTACTTCGTTATTAGGGTAACAAAGTTTTGATACTGTTCTCTATGTAACTAGTTAACTGCGGACTTTACAAAGTCTCTCTCAAATTCCCCTTTTTAAAGTCAAGCAATGAAGGATATACATTTCGAACGCAATACAAATGGTTGTATAATAAATTTTGCCAACATTTTTAACAAAGCGAATAAGATTTCATCTTTATTAGATTAAAAAAAATTACACATAAATAGCGTTAAAATGGAGATTTGGAATGACTTGCATACACGTCAAACACACTTATCTAGTTATAAGAATAATCTTACTAATAAATATATAATTCAGCCTTTCTATTCAAACTAGTCGAGAATAGTTCAAAATTAATGAATAGTTCAATTCCCAAGAGAATCCTGGCAAGTTTTGCTCCTTCGTAAAATGTATAATACCTCGTCGGAGAAACTGTTTCATAATGCACTAATCTTCAAAGTTTGCTTTCCCGCAGCAGATATGACTAAGCAATAGAAACCCTTTTACAGTGCTACAGCAACATCAATAATTTCATGTACTCCTATTGCATGCATTCGTACTAGTTTTCCCTTGTTACAAAACATCGTTTAGTCTAATAATAACGGTAGGTTATGCAAACATTTTCAACGTCTGTTGATCAAGAAGGAAATGTTTTATTTTCCATTTGGGAAAACGAGAGAAGTTATCACTTTTTTTAGTTCTTTTTTTACGAATCAGATACAGATCAACATAAAATAAGAAAATCATGGATGAAATTATCTATGTTTGATTATTTATATTTCGAATACTAGTTCGAATATTATTTCTTAGAACTGAATTTTAATTGTTTAAATGTCCTACTGCGATAAAACTAAAACTAACCGTTACAATTAATTATTATTTCTCTTCTATATATTTTGATTTATCATTTCATGATACTTATTCTTCATGGGTTGTGACTAATTTCCATATTCTTTTAATTAAAACTTTGTACAAAAAAATGATTAAGATAATTATTTTGAAACGAAAATATTTTTTGAGAAAAAAAATACTGTTCGTTATAGTTTTACATTCTTTAATCTAACTACGAGATGTTCAGATTGATCAAAAAGAATCTTACATATTTTAAATCGGAAAATTTGAGCTAACGGCAGCTAAAATGTACATTTAAACTATATAATTAAGTATCTTTTCAACACATGATTATTAGTAATGTCAAATTATCTAGTATTCTTTAAGAACATTCAGTCAAAAACTTTAGATATTTTCTTTGAATATTAATGATTTTGAGCTTGGATTCTGTCTATAAATAATGTGCTGTAGGAATTTTTAAAGCATAAAATGTATATATGGCTGATATAATCAAGATGGATGAATCAAGCCTACAATATTATCAACTACAGTATTTCAGGTTACTAGTTTGATTTCTAGTCATCTTTTTTATTCATTAGTAATATAATTAGTTGAAAACAGAAATAAAATATTGACACTCATGAACTTAATAAATCAGTAAAATTTCCATAATTCCTATAAAAAAACCCTATTAAACTTTAACTTTCGAAATTGCAAGTATTAACAACTTAGCAGCTGAAGCAAAACCAAACAGCTATTTTTGAGGCAGAAGTTCAGACATAAAATCCAGATCTGTCATAAAGACGGGCTTTATGACATGGTAGCCAACGAGCTACGCTCCTACTTAACATCAAAATATTAAACCAGAGTTCACTGCACCTGGAGGGGAAACAGAATGAATTTCCTTCGTATGTACAGAAGCAGATAAAAGGAGAAAGCAGTTAAATAAAATTGCAATCATTAAATATACTAGCAAAACTGAAGGGTTGTTTTCAAATTCTTAACCTTTTTTTTTAACAATATTATAACGAAACTTGTTTTAATTTAGGATGGATTGAATGGTTCAGTGGTAGAGTGCTATGAATTGAAAGCGTCAGTTCGAAAACTAGTATATGACTGCATGAAAGTTGCTAAAAATGATTTTAGCAACTTGCTATTGATTATTATATGATTATAACAACTTGCTATTGATTATTATATGATTTTAGCAACTTGCTATTGATTATTACATGATTTTAGCAACTTGCGATTGACTTATTTATTGATTTACATTCAATTATTTTTCGTTTGTTCTCGAATTCTTTTATAATTTCGTTTTTTTTCTTCTAAATATAGAAGAGTCGAGTCATTTCGTCAAGTGGATGAAACAGATATAAGACTTAGTTAATTCAATAAAGTTTCCAAGGCGAGATTAGAGAGTGTTATCTTTGACTTTAGTTAACTCACGGTTTATCTACGCTAACTTCCACTACGTGGCAATATCAAGAAAATCCTTAGCAAGTTAATAGTATCTTTTTATCATAAGAGTAGCACTAAAAATAAATCGAAACATAAGATTAAAAAATGTTCAAGTGATCGTACGAACAATATATTCAGAAATGAAGTTAGAATCAGATCAAATGATAAATAATCGTATAAAAATTCTGGGTAGATAAAATAGAAATAACACTATATAGAGCATTAAAATATAAAAATTGATTATTATGCATCAAGCGTTGGAAATATATTTTTTAGTAAAAAATAGTACTTTAAATAAGCTTCACAAATGGTTTGTGAAAAATGAACAAGTGATGATGATGTCCTGTCCACGTTAGAAGGAAGATGGAAGCAATTGCTTCTGAGTGTAAGGGACTCTGAGCAAACGAGTCAGAAGTCTGACTTCTAGCTGATATGAAGATGACTTTCTCACACTCGCTTGCACAACCTCTGCTTACATGCCGGCTTATTCAGACACCTCAAAGAGTAAGTCATTACACTAACTTCCGACCCACCACTAAGGCTCACGGATAACCGAAGACTGAATGACAGGACTGCCACTAGAGTAACACTGGCGGGAACTATGGTAGAGTCCTAAGGGCCATCACCGGCCACGGTACAACCAACCCCGTAGGGAGTAAGTCGCATCATCGATGGGAGGGCCAGAACCCCTACCTATTATTATGTCCACCGGGTTGGAGGGATCCAACCACTATTCCGGACGCATCTCATCCTCATTTCGAGGTGCCCCTACCAATCCGGGGGGGGGGGGGTTAGAGACTAGGACTCGAACCCAGAGCACAGGGTAAGGAACAATCATGCCTGAATCAGAACTGGAACCCGGAAAGCAAAGATCATGGGGTAGAAGCATTACCCTTAGGCTAGAACGCCAGCAAATAAACAAATACAGCATACATATAATACAATCACAATTGCGATGCATATTAATAACAAATTGTAGCGTTAAGGAATGCAACAGATTTCTTAAAAAAATAAACTACTTAAATTTATTTCTTACATGCAAATTAAAACAAATTAATGAATTTTCATAACTTTCAGCGCAAGTAGTCTCATCGTAAAGAAAAAAGGTTTACAGATATTTTAATAGATGTCTGATTAATGGCCTTTTATCTGAATTAAAATGAGGGTTCTAGAAATCTCCATTTGTCATGGAAACTATATAAACAAAGATGCTCATATGAGCGAAGAATTATCTATTTGAAATGTTGATCGTGGAGCTAACACTTACTATGTTCTTCTGTAATAGTTGCTATGTAATTATGCCGAAACAGTTGTTTAGTAACTATGTATAGATGTGTTGATTTCTTCAAATGCTTTATTTTGTATACGTTTTGGTTGTTCTTTGTTATCGTATATTCTTATTTTCTAATGAAATTAAGTATCAACACCTGCTGTCGAACTTATTTGGAAGGATTTCTATAATAATATAAAATTAAAATCCGTAAATTAGAATATAAAAGAAACCACTCATCTTGTTACAAAGCACTAATAGCCTTATAAAAACAGCTTAATATCTTTAGATACATTCCATGGAGAAAATATTGACATTTCCAGACCACTAACATCGGAAAAGGGCAAAATAAATCACCGAAATATAAAACCCCCTTATAATTCAGAACATGGAACTACTTTATTTTTTCGTCCCATCTCGTCGAATGGTGAAAATATTGACGTAAGAGCTAAAATCAATAAATACGTCAGAGGCGTCTCACTCAATTTAGAAAAGCACTGGGTGATGGCTCTAAATGATCATAAACTGAATAACTGGAAGTGTATCGTCATAAAAAGGGACTTAAATATTGTATCGGGGACAGAGACAGGTTAATATGTTTTCATTTAATCGAAGAGGGAAGTGTAGTCATTAATTTTGATGGAAATTTTGTTGGGAGTAATATGTTAAAGAAAAATATTTTACCTACGTGAAATTAATTTTCAGCATTTTCTGAAAAAATTGAAAACTAAATCATTCAATGTTTTAAAATTAGGGCTTTGAAAATTAAGAGTTGTTACTTCGAAGGGGGTGATATCTGCAATAGAATATCTTAAAGGCTTTTTTTTTATGATTGTGTTTTGGCAGTTAAAAAAAACCATGATTACCTACCTATAAGCACATATATTACAAATTTGCAAATCATAAATTCTATTTCCATTATAAGTGTAATATCCTAACATGATAATTTATTGTTTTTAAAAAATCATTCCACGAATAAACTGAATGCAATACGTTTATTTGTAAAAGGAGGGAAATTTATAAAAACAGATATAAGAAAGCTTCAAAACTTATGAAAAAAATTAATAAATTAATTTATTATATATATATATATATATATTAATAAACAAAATAAGATAACCTAATCAAAATAATCAATAGAAAAATCATTAAAAAAAATAGTAAAAATAGTCAATAAAAAAGGAATCCGGCCTGAAAACTTCGTCAGGAGCCACTATCAAGCAAGGATTCTTAAACAGGGAATTTTTTCTGTGAGGCGTCGATAGACAATGGCCAAAAGTACTGACGCCTCGTGGCCCGAAAATCCCCCGAAGATGAAAGCAAAAGAGACATACCAATTCCAACAGCAAAAGACAAAAACAAAGCAAAACATCAACAAATGAAACAAATATATATACATATATACAAATATATATATATATATATATATATATATATATATATATATATATATATATATATATCTATATATATATATATATATATATATTTAGATAT
>JAPMOQ010045993.1:5090242-5135905 GCA_026543055.1 Argiope trifasciata
ATATAATTTAATAAATTAGCATAATCTATAAAAACAAAAATATTTCCGTCCTATAGTAATACTCTATATAAAAGTTAGTAGTCATACATAATGGGGTACGGTTAGAATAATTGGAGCAAGGATAATAAGTAATAAAGTAAGAAGGAGAAAAAAGAAGTTCAGAAATTCAGCACAAAATAAAAGAAATGTCATAACAATACTTGACGAGATGTAAGTTGCGAAGAGCGATTACGAGGTTAGTTCATCCGTGAAAACTCCTTCCAACCATCAAAATCCCCTACCTTTTATTTATTTTAATCTTCCTTCTAAGTCTTCAGTTAATGAATTAATATCCCATATAACTTTAATTACATGTTAATTTTTTATTAATTTTATTCTTTTTTCCTTTAATGTTGTTTTAACAATCACTACTAAAATCTAATCATTTCTCTCTGCACTGCATTATTACGTTAAACCATGCTGTTATCTTTTCAAGATATTTTTAGGGAATGGAGATAACAGGCTCTCCTTCCAAATACTAATATTTACTGGTCTTAACCTTACCTTTCTGGTCATCCGTGAATTGTAAGGTAAGGTTGCTTCACTGTGTTTTTATGCATCGCGCAAGGAAAACTGTTTTACAGAAAAATTAGAGAAGTGAGGCAGGAAAGAAAAAAAAAGAAGTCACTGCTCCTTTTTTTATTGGAATAGTTGTATATTTTTTTAGCATTTTGTATATAGAAATTTTTAATAATTTAACATAATATATGCTTATAAATTGCATTATACGGTATGGATGACCTACGAACCATTCAAAGGCAGATACTACTCTATGGGCAGAATAGGTTATTCATTCTAGACCTATCAAATTTCTCAAAACAATTATTTGTGGTTTAGTAATATAAGAAACCCTCAAAACTTTAATTTAAAATTAATCGAAAGATTTTTAATTGATTTTCAAATATAAAAAGAGTTTTATTTAAGAATTAACATAAAAAATTAATGTTTTACCTCTAAAACCCTACAGCATAAGATCGCATAAATTTTTTTTTATGTCATTTCGCAAGGTTTACATTATTGAAATTATTCACATGTGTATTGCGATGACAATAAATTTGTTTTTTGATCAATGCATGACGCACGTTATGTTTGCTACAGTAGTGCAATTCCATTATATGTATATGTTAAAGTTACGGATAAATTTTTGCGAAAATAGCAAAATTGCAGATTGAAACTTTGGCAAAGTTTTCATTAAATTATTTTGAGATTTTGGATGTGTTAAATACAGCTTTATCGTGAGCTTGATTTGATAATAACAAATTCATAATTTATTGCATTAATAAAACAGCAAAATATGTTCAACAGCCTTTTTAAATTTCAAAATTCAATATTTAATAGTATTACAGTAGAATTCAAAGTAAAAATAAAATAGCTTATTATACAGTCATATCAAATTTTGCCAAACTGTTTCACATTTGTTAATAAACACAAAACTTTTCAATTTTAACCCCGAAACAATAAAGCATAATTATTAAAAAGCAACGACATTATTAAATATTACAATAATTATCGATTATTTTTAATCATCGGTTATAACAAATTCATAATTTTAGTGCATCAATAAAACAGCAAAATGTTCAACGGCTTTTTTCAATTTCAGAATTCAATATTTAATAGCATCACAGTAGAATTTTAAGTAAAAATAAAATAGCTTATTATACAGCCGTACCAAATTTTGCGAAACTGTTTTACATTTGTTAAAAAATACAAAACCTTTCAATTTTAACCCCGAAACAATAAAACATAATTATTAAAAAACGACATCATTAAATATTTTAATACTTATCGATTATTTTTTTAAAATTTTTAATTCATAAATTTATTTCCAATATTACAATATTTTTAGATATTTCACATTTTTTAAATAGTGCGATTCCATTATTCAGGCACTAACATTAAAAGCGATCATATTAATAAAATATTGAAAACTTTACATTATCATTTACATAGCATTCCAAAAGAAAATAAATTTTTTAAAGTTAAGAACTAAAGTTTTTTTTGCCTTGTGTACGAGAAAAATTACTCAAAAGGAAAAAGGATAATGTGAAGTTATAAACAACATAGATCAATGTTTAACAAACATCAGAGACTAAAATTAATTTAAACATTATAAACAATCCAAGAAAAAAGTATGAAGCATTATCCTACATTTTTCTAAAAAGGAAGTAATAAAAGTATTAGCTTAGACGCCAGTATATTTTTAAACCACGGAAGCAAAAGTTCTCCCTCAAGAATTAAAAGATGTTTCATGCAAGAAGAACGAAAATTGCTTGGCGTTGCTGAAACGTTTCCATGGCAAATGTAATGCGAAACCGTTTTTCGTTTTTTTCCTCGACACCTTGGAGTCCAAATATTGAAAGAGATTAAATTCACGGTGAAAATAAAATGAAAAGAATACGAAAGAATACATTTTCTCACTTGGGGAAAAAGAAATAATGTTTAGAAGTATCGTCGATTTTCTTTCTTTCTCCCTTCTTACCTTTCCTTCTTTCATTTCTTTTTTTTAGAAACATTTTTCAGATGCAAGATACAAGTCGGATTGTATGTATCTAATTGTATGCATAGGATATGAGCCTTGTTTTTTTAAAAAGTAAATTTATATTTCACTGAAATTGGATTGTGTTTGCATATTTGCACAAATCCATTTATTTTCAAGGAAAGAAATGAAACAAACAGCGAAAAAAGAAACAGTAAAGTTGATACGAAGAAATAAAAATTTAACTATATTTTTGGGCATAGTATTCTTTTACTCTAGGGTGACAATTTTGAACTTTAGAATATTTTAAAGCCAAGTCTTCATAAACCTTTTTTCATACATGATCCTATTTTTTATTTGAAAAAATATGTCTAGACTAAAATTTTAATGGAACGCTCCAAGACTATAAAAAATTTAAATAAAATGTTTTCAACTAAAGTCAATTTTTTAAACAAATTTCGTCTCAATTTGGAAAAGCAGGACGCAGTGAAATTTCCCATGGTCGAAATACGGGTGTTTATAATTAAAATTCCACTTTGAAATGGTAATAAAAGTTAAATTATTGAACCAAATGTTATCAAACTTGGTAATAGTTTAAAAGAGGCATAAGAAATATCTTTTACACCAAAAAGTAGAACTAGTATTAAATCCTATCCCAACTGCAAGAACTGTCCTCAATCCCAACTGACTCCAGAACATGTTTTTAACTGTCAAGCAGCTCCCTCTTCCTGCTTGGAGCACCACCAATTGAGGTCCACCATGGCCATCGGGCTCCAGAACTGGCAGATCTCGTCACCAGGACTTTAGGTGGAATATAGATTCTATTTCCACTTTGCACCTTTATGGACACGACAACAACAGCAACACCAAAAAGTAGTTCAAAAACTCACTAACAGGGTGAAATAGTGCGGTATATTAATACTGTTAAACAAAGTAGGACATGAGAAAATCGATTTAAAATGTGTTTAATTATTTTTCAAACATGTTACAATGTGGTGTCCCCAATTTTCCGAAAGCAAGTTAAATCTCTTTACTGTAATTAATTGTAACAGTAGCTGTTAGTATATCAGGAGGAATGTTACACACATGCCGGTGTACCGTATCCTTCAGCTAATTGTTTAGATTATTCCCATAAACAATACTTTTGAGATACCCTGCATTGAACATGCTTTGTAACACTTTTCAGAAACGATTAAACTCATTTTAAACCGGTGTCTTCATGTTCTATTTTCCTTAACAATATTGATACAGCGCCATTTCACGCCTGGTAGTGAGTTTTTGATTTGGAAGGGGGGGGGCAGAAAAGAAATTTCCATGTCCTCCTTCAAACAATTACCAAGTTTGATAACAATTGGCACATTAGTTTTTCTTTTATGACCATTTAAAAGTGGAACTTTAATTGTAACCCCCCTGTATATTAACACCATTGAAGTTCGAAATTAGTTTGGTTTGGTTTAGTTATATTAACGTCCCGTTGTAAAGCAACACTAGGGCTATTTTGGGACAAACCTCGTCATTTTGAACCACGGTCAGAAGATGAAGACGACATCTGACGACATCAGCCCCCTCTCCACATCACACCACACCAGCGGGAAGACATTTGGCCAGACAGATTTAACGTGAAACAGACCCCCTTACACTACGGTTCTTCGGTGGAATCGAGTTTCGAATCTGAAAAACTCCGGTTCCGAAGTCGATACCTTACCACTAGGCAACCGCAGCCCCCATTGAAGTTCGAATAATCAATTTCAGTTTTAGTTATATTAATGTCCCATTTTAAAGCAACACGAGGTCTATTTTGGGACGGACCTTGTCATTTTAAACCATGATCAGATGATGAGGACGACACCTGTACTGACACCCCCCTCTCCCCATCACGCCACACCAGTGTGAGGACGTTTGGCCAGACAGATTTAACGGGAAACAGACCCCCTTACACGACGGTTCTTCGGTGAAATAGAGTCCCGAACCTGGAAAACCCTCCGGTTCCAAAGCCGAAACCTTACCACCAGGCCACGGCGGCCGAAAAAACATATGATGATAGTGATTGGAGTATTTGATAATTTGTAATTATTATTCTAAATTTGTGAATGAAAACGATATTTGTATGTGAATGATAATTTCACGTTTTCACCCCCAACCCCCCGATTTCGTACGTCGTCTGCATTTCTGTTATGCTGCTTACAAATTTTGAATGGATTTAACTGTTAGCTTATATTGCACCATTTCGGTTCTTCGGTGGAATAGAGTCTCGGACTTGGAAATCCCTCCGGTTCCGAAGCCGATACCTCACCACTAGGCCACCGCGGCCCCCATTGAAGTTCGAATAATCGGTTTCAGAAATTCTCTTTTTAAAGAAATGCCAATACATATTCAGAATCTTTTACGAAGCTGACATTTTGAACCACTAAATATGCTGTCACGTCGTTCATTTCGGAATAAAAATGCAAAGGAAAAAAAAAAAAAAATTTGAAGCTAAGCCTAGCATAATTCAAAACTCAAAAGTTGCAAAGTCAAACTTATTTGAGTAAACAAAAGCTTCTTAAAGAAATGGGAGAAAGAAGAAGAAAAAAAAAAGTTTCGAAGCCGTATCTTTTAATTAGAAACCGAGAAGTCTTACTCTAGGGTTTCGGATGGCGGGTTTTCTAGTACAGGCCACTAATGCGCGTCCGTGGAATTCCAAAGAACAAATGGATTTTAGATGACGTGTCACCCCAGAATGAGTAATTATTGTAGTTGGTAACTGAAGAATATTAGAAGGAGAAACCATTAGTTATTTACAGCTGACTTCGGCTTTTTCCCTTTCTTTTCCACTTTAACTCAAAGCATTTTCTTTCTTTTTTTTTTTTTTTTTTGAAGGTTTCATTTTAAATAGTTTGATGGAATTAAATAATTACAGAAGTACAGTTTTTTTCTTAATAAGCAGTTTTTATTGATTTTGGGGATTATAAAGTGTTTTAGAAAAAAACGACGCTTTATTAAAATTTACTAAATCATACCATTAAGTGTCTTAACATTTATCATTAATAACTGGTTCTTTAATTTTTTTGCATTCTGAAATGTGTATTTCAGTTCACAAAATGACCTTTTAAAGGAAAAATGATGTCCAGATAGATTTAAAGACAACTCAAATAGCCGACAAATAAAAAAAAAATTATCAGAAGTCTTAGCATTGAATTTATAATCCTCCATTTATAATATTTTTTAAATGACTATTCAACAATCTGTAATAGTTTGAATTATTTTTTCCTTTTTGGCAAAAAATCATCATTTATTTGTATTATCTTGTAAATATTCAAATTTGAAGCCCTAGTGCAACGAACTTTCTGAAGGTCTTGAAGGAGAGTATTAGTTTTTGGAGTCTCGACAAACGTTTTCGTTTAAAGGCCTTATCACACGGCTAAATATCGTCTACACTTTCCGTCAGCTATTTTCCACTTCTACCCTCAGAACCGGTCAAGCAAGTTTTTCATAATTGACAACTTTTTCTAACCAGCTATTAAATGTCGACGATAGTGATGAAAATATTGTCCGCAAACGAAATTCAACCAATCATGTGAAACTTTGAAGTGACGCCATACAAGTGACGTCACGATGACGCCATTTTCGTTGTCGCTTGCTGATGGAAAATGCCGACGATACTTTACCGTGTGATAAGGCCTTAAGACGCAGTACATTTCAACTTGATAAAAGAATCCGTCAACGCCAGTTAAACACCCTCGCACTGTTGTAGCATGGTAATCTTTCACACCCAAGAAGCTTCAAAATAATTAAACAACTAATTTTATAACTTATCAGCCAAAATCAAGCTAAAGTAACTCTCATATTGAAGACAAATATAAGTTCTTATGTAATCTGACAACAAGGCATGATGTCAAATGAAATTTTCCAAAAAAATTCACGTGTCTCTGTTCTTAATAGAAATAGAGCCATGATTCTTGTATTTTCTAGAACCAGCATTTTTGTCGCCAAGTCAACAGATGATCCCCATTCAGTATCTATTAAGAATATCTGTCTTCTTTGCATTAAGATTAACTATGCAGAATAGCCGATTCGTAACGCCATGCCAATGCAAGTGGAATTAAAAAATTAATCAGATTATTTATACAACATAAATCAAAATAATTCAATTTTAGAATTCATCGTGCTGTTTGGAGGATATAAAGAACACATCCTATTACAACAGAAACAATTAGATTTGAGATGACAAGAGCAATTATATTTGTTGCTGATAGGGATGTCAAGCGAAACTATTCTGTTATCAGGTAACTAATGAAATCTAAATCCGAATTCAGTCATGCAAGATACTATCAACTTTTCAAATTAAAATCAAAATTAAACTATACACTCTCTTCACAAAGCACTATCTTACATCTCATAGACAATAGACAGTAGAGAAGAAGCTCTTATTAAGGCCTTATCACACGGCGAAATTTCGTCAGCACTTTTCCGTTTCTACCCTCAGAACCGGTAAAGCAAGTTTCATAATCGACATTTTTTTCTAACCAGCTAGAAAATGCCGTCGGAAATATTGCTCGCAAACGAAATTCAACCAATCATGTGAAACTTTGAAGTGACGTCACTTAAGGCCTTATCTCACGGCAAAATATCATCGGCACTTTCCGTCAACAAACGACAAGGAAAGTGACGTCACTTCAAACTTTCACATGATTGGTTGAATTTCGTTTGCAGACAATATTTCGACAACATTTTTGAACTGGTTCGAAAGAGTTGTCGATTATGAAACTTGCTTGAGCGGTTTTTGAGGGTAGAAACGGAAAAGTGCTGACGAAATTTCACCATGTGATAAAATTTTTAAGCTGTCGTTTGCTGACGGAAATATACTGACGATATTTTGTTGTGTGATAAGGCCTTAATGAAATCTAAATCCGAATTCAGTCATGCCCTATACTATCAACCTTTCAAATTAAAATTCAAAATTAAACTATACACTCCTTTCACAAAGCATTATCTTACATCTTATCGACATTAGACAGTAGAGAAGAAGCTCTTATTAAGGCCTTATCACACGGTGAAATTTCGTCAGCACTTTTCGGTTTCTACCCTCAAAAACCGGTCAAGCAAGTTTCATAATCGACATTTTTACTAATCAGCTTAAAAATGCCGTCGGAAATATTGTCCGCAAACGAAATTCAACCAATTATGTGAAACTTTGAAGTAACGTCACTTACGTTGTCGTTTGCTGACGGAAATATACTGACGATATTTTGCCGTGTTATAAGGCCTTAATGAAATCTAAATCCGAATTCAGACATGCACTATATTATCAACCAGTCAAATTAAAAATCAAAATTCAACTATACACTCCCTTTACAAAGCACTATCTTAAATCTCATAGACAATAGACAGTAGAGAAGAAGCTCTTATTCCACGACCCTCACTACCAAGCGATACCGATCGGCGAAATGACATAACAGACAGACAGATTAAAAGCGAAATAATAATCGTAAGCGTACCGCTTTTAAGCAGCAGCGAAAGCTTCACTTAATGCCCGACTCACGTATTCGCGGGTATCGGGCCGGCTCATCTGAAGAGCGACAATGAACGGAAGTCGGGGGGAAAATAACTCGACAATGAAATGAACCGACTCAAAATCTGATAACTCTAAAAGAAGGGGGGGGGGGGGGAATGGACAAGAGGTAACGGAAATGTAGCGGTACGGCCCTAACCAGCTGGTTTTCGATTATTAGGGACCGAAGAAGAAAGGGAGAGTTCGGAAGGGGAGGGCGAGAAAGGGGGTGTTGAGACACCTGGTCCGCACGCGACACACGTCCAATTTGGTATAATGAATTTATTTTTTTTAGCAAAGGTTCGTTCCGGGAGAATGGGAAATTGGATTATTTATCATTGTGTTATTAGGCTGGTACATGAAGGGATGGGCTAATTTGTACCGTTTTTTTTTTTTTTTTTTTTTTTTTTTTATCAGAATAATTTAAGAAAAATCTTGAAAAATGATAGCGATTTTTTTATTACTTAAATGATGTTCAAGCTAAATAATTAATTAATGTAGAGGAGAAATTTTATTCATTCTAAGGAAACCTTAAAAAAAATGTATTGCAAATATTTTCTTACCTTATATAAAATACGACTAAAATAATTTGATTCAACTTAATTGGGAAAATAACAGTAATAAAGTATTGATAAATAAAGAGTTTAAAGTATTTATTTGTTTTATATCTTATTACAAATTGTTTATAATGAATGATTAGACCAATTCTTCAAATATAACGGGATATATAAACCTAACTAAAATTTTTTTTATGCATAATTAAAATTTATTTACTATACATAATTTATTTTAAAAACCTGAAAATAATTCTTTAATTTTTAAGTAGAGTGCGCGAATATTTTGATTATTACAAGCTCTGGATTTAAATAAAAGATTTTTCTTACCAAGCTAAAAATGTAAGTAAAATATAGATGTTCATAAAAAACGATACTTAATGGATATGTGATAAATAGTATTAAAAAGCATCTCTATGTACAATTCATAGCTTAATAGCATTAATTTCTTATAAATGAGATAGAGTATACTGATTTTCCAAAAGTACTTTTAGGAAAACATTAAATTAATTTAATATTCGAAATGCACATAAGGCAGCTAACAAAGAATATTTCCAATAAAAAGTTACGTTCCACTAAAATAATCATAAAAAAGTGGATATTTCCTTTGTGAAATCTTGAATGGAATTGAAAATATTGCAAATAAATCATTTGCGGAAGTATTAAAATCTTTCGAGAACAATGAATAGGACGACAGCAACGGTTAAATCACATATTATACTATACAAAATGCCTCAAAAGGTTATTTACAAATTTTAAGAGTATACCAAGCATATAGAAACGAGTCATTTTTTGAGTAAAACATAGGGTCGGAAACCTACAGGCGGCTCTTTATCAGTGAATTAAGTAAAGGAAAAAGATATACCAAATGGAATATGCCATGTAGATTTTATAGAATACAAATTTACGATAGCATAATATCCAGATGTATGAATAAAAACATTACAAGTCATAAGCAATATGACAGATACACTCAATGTTTACAACAAACTTTGAAATACTTAAGGGTAATATTTCAAAAGACTTGCTGATAGAAGTCATACATGCTTTGCCATTTGTTGGGCTATTCTGTAATTTCAAATTTGCATTCCATGAAAATTGTGTTGCACAGTTAATTTAATGTACATTCTTTTATGTAATTAATCCTCCTATTTTTCTTCTGTGGCAAATTTTTATTCCATGAAATCTGTATGGATCACTTTATGCAATGTATTATATTTGAAGCAATCGTGTAGTTTTTGTGCGCTGTATTATGCTTCTCTAAATATTTTTAGCAACCAAAAATCAGATGAAACTCTTATGCGCCAATGCTAAGGCAATATATACATTTGGATTTTTTCTTTACAAATGTATTTATAATTTTTTGATACAAATTAGTTGTTTTTGATGAAAGACAAATATTGCTAAAATCTGGATATCTACAATAAACATTTTATCCTATATTGATGAATGTGCCCTAGAACTAAATGCTTTCATGATTTTAGACTTTATAATCGTTTTTTTATATCCTTTTTTTATTTTACTTAAGTCACTAACAAAGAACCATTTGCAGCTGTTGGCGATTATGATTCCATACTTAATTACGAAGATGATAGTCTTTAATTTTTTATCTTTTAATTTTTAATTCCCCCATGTTTATCAGTGCGTCAGAGACTATTAAGAGTACCTTTGCCTGAAAGAATTGCAATTCATAGTATCATTTCAAAATATAAGGAAAAAAATGGCATATTTATAAAAGGTCAAAAATGCTTTTAAAAAAGAGAGAATCTCAGATTTATCAACTATTTTAAAATATTCATGGAATAACAGTACAAGTGAGAAAGTTTTTTTCCGTATGAGAAACTTATTCTTTAAAATTAGTACTATGATTTAACCTTTTTCCTGTATATCAGTATCAATAGAAACTCTTCACAGGCAGAAAATAAGATAGAGCATCAATTCAACATACAAAGAAAAATAAAGATACTTAAAATAATTA
Organism: Argiope trifasciata; assembly: GCA_026543055.1. Taxonomy (NCBI): domain Eukaryota; kingdom Metazoa; phylum Arthropoda; class Arachnida; order Araneae; family Araneidae; genus Argiope; species Argiope trifasciata. The sequence continues at coordinate 5,100,820 of JAPMOQ010045993.1, forward strand.
TAAAATTTCAGATTAATCTGCTATCTTCGAGTATAAAAGAAAATATGAAATGTTTTTTGTAAGCATGGTGAGCTCTTTAAAGTTTATAGCATATTTTTAGTTTTTCTCTATATGATAATGCAAATGGAGATAACAATTAAAGTTAAGATTACTTCTTTGCAAGAACAGCAAGTCACTTCAATACACGAAAAAAGTGGTCACGAATGCTTAAAAGAAGAATAAATCTCAGATTTATCAGCTATGTTAGAGTATAAAGAAAAACATTAAATGTTTTTTGTAAGCATGATGTACTCTTTAAAGTTTAAACCTATTTTTAGTAATTTAGCATTCTTTTAGTAATGCTTAAAAGAAGAATAAATCTCAGATTTATCTGCTATCTTAGCAAGTGAAGGAAAATATAAAATATACTTTGTAAACATGGTATACTCTTTAAAGTTTATAACATATTTTTAGTTTCTTTCTATATGCTAACACACAAGAGGAAACCAATTACAGTTAAGAATACTTCTCTCTCAGCAAGAACAGCAAGTCATTTCAACATAAAAAGAAAATAGTCAGGAATGCTTAAAAAAAGAATAAATCTCAGATTTACTTCTATGTTAAGAGTATAAAGGGTAAAGATAAAACATTTTTTTTTGTAAAAATGGCATACTCTTTAAAGTTTACAAATTCTTCTTGCATGCCAATGCATATCGGGACAACAATTATAGTTAAGAATACGTCTCTCGGTAAGTACAGCAAGCTACTTCAACATACGAAGAAAGTGGTCACGAATGCTTGAAAGAAGAATAAATCACAGATTTATCTACAATGTTAGAGTATAAAAGAAAACATTAAATGTTTTTTGTAAGCATGGAGTGCTCTTTAAGGTTTAAACACATTTTTAGCAATTATCATTTTTTAGTAATGCTTAAAAGAAAAATACATCTCAGATTTATCTGATATCTTAGAGTATGAAGGGAAATATTAAATGTTCTTTGTAAGCACGGTGTACTCTTTAAAGTTTAGAGCATAGTTTTAGTTTCTCACAATATGCTAACACACATGAGGAAAATAATTACAGTTAAGAATACTTCTCTCTCAGTAAAAACAGCAAGTCACTTCAACACACGAAGAAAATTTCTTAAAAGAAGAATAAATCTCAGATTTATCTGCTATGTTAAGAGTATAAAGGGAAATGATAAAAATGATTTTTGTAAAAATGGCATACTCTTTAAAGTTTACAAATTCTCCTTGCATGAAAATGCATATCAGGACAACAATTACAGTTAAGAATACTTCTCTCTCAGCAAGAACAGCAAGTCACTTCAACACGAGAAGAAAATAGTCACGATTGCTTAAAAGAAGAATAAATCTCAGATTTATCTGCTATGTTAAGAGTATAAAGGGGAAAGATAAAATAAGATTAAAAAAAGATAAAGCTTTTTGTAAAAATGGCATACTGTTTAAAGTTTACAAATTCTCCTTGTATGCCAATGCATATCGGGACCACAATTACAGTTAAGAATACTTCCCTCTGAAAGTACAGCAAACCACTTCAACATACGAAGAAAGTGGTCACGAATGCTTAAAAGAAGAATAAACCTCAAGATTTATCTACTACCTAAAAGCAGGATGGAAAAGACTCGAGGAATAACCGTAAAAGCGAAAATCTTGTATCCAAATCCGCTTGGGGGGCGAGGGAGTCCGTGTTTAGGAGCAATGAATATGGTGAGCACGTCTGTCCCCCCTCCCTTATATCGATCGCCCCCTCAACTCCCCAATGCCCAGGAATGTTTTGCAGTTATTCTAACTCCTCCTCTTCCTCCTTCTTTCTGGAGAAGCATTCATATTTCTCCTCTGGGCGGAAAGAAAAGATCGGAGCAACGATAGGCCATGATTTGGTTCGAAAGCTGCTCAGAGAAAGTGCTCGGGTGGGGTATAAATCTAGGGCTTGTATCAGTGGAAGTGCTTTTGCCGACCTGTTGGCACGATGGTCAATCGGGATTGTAGATTTAAAAGATATTCAAACTAATAACTGGAAGTTGAAGTGTTTCATGGAATATAGCTAGCAGTGTGGATTAGTTGACTGAAATGGTCCATAAATTATATCAGCACATAATCCATAAGCATGTTTATCACAAATATTTCTATCAAAATGAGTCGAAAAATACATTTAAGAGATTAAAATGCAATTTTAAATTAATATGAGCTTTATTCCATATCTAATTAATCTATTTTTTTCTTTATTTGTATATGACAACACATGAATAATGTCTATTCATAATAATATTTGCTGTTGAAATAGTGTTTTTTTTTTAAATGTTTCAAATAAAATCTTTCAAATAGAATCGTATTTAATACCTAATTCATACAAAAGAGTTTATAAAAATACTATTATGTTTTTTTTTCTCTTGTCTGAATACAGCAAAACATGAATTATGCACATTCATAATAAGATATGCTGTTAAAATAAAGTTAAAAAAATATTAAAAATAAAAGCAAATACAATTGCTTTTAACACAATAATTCATACTGAAGAATTTTTAGGAATTTAACAATTATGTTTTTCTTTCTCTTATCTGTTTACAGAAAAGGATGTATAATATATGTTTATATATTATACATACATTCAAATATTGAGATTTAAAAATGTTTAAAATAAAAGTAAAAATAAATGCTTTTATTACAATTATTGATACCAAAAAACTTTATTGGAATCTTAACTATTAACTGCCACGAACGTTACCAGCTATTATTACAATTTTTTTCAAACATTACAAAAAAAAAAAAAAACAATTATTAAAATATCAACATTAAATTGAACTATTCTTCCGTCTTGTATGATGTTTAAAAGATTTTGATAACACTAAAACGAGTACGAATAATATTGGATGGCACGATAATATATCTCACTTTCTTTCATGGCAAATAATTTTATCAATAGATATCAGTAAAAGATTGATGTACAACAGCTCAGAGAATAGATTTGACTCTGTAAATAAAATTTAAAAAATATAAACAGGAAGACGTATGATTTAGATTAAAATGAATATTTTCTTCCAAGTTTAACTGGCTTAAATTAAGCTTTTTCTATCGATAAATGGCAATTTTAATAACTGGCATTTAACTGAAAGTGATAAGAATCGCAAAAACGCATATATTTGTAAATTTGCTTTAGTCAACGATTATAAATAATTTTTGTTTAAATATGTTCTGCATATAAATTGAATTGATTAATATGATCAAGTTTCTAAATATGCATTGTATTTCATTAAAAAGTATACAGAATTACATAAATAAATAATTTACAATAATCCATCGAAATTTTTTTCTTTTCTCCCCAGAAAGAATGATAACGCAAATCTACTTTGTAAGATACTTTAATGAAAATAATTTTTTATCAATATTTGTCACCGATTATGTCTACTTATTATTACTAAATCAAAAACAAAAGCTAATGATAAAATGAGACAAGAAAAAAGTTTAATTTGCATTCTTTAAATAAATACATATATTTGGTATATGTATCTTGAAAAATTTATGTGCCAAATGCAGTTATTTAATCAAATAATTCAAATCAAATTTTGTCAAAGAAATTAATTTTCTATGTTCCAAGGCCATCTTGTCAGCACCAATATGGAATTCGAAACAATCTAGACTGACTCTCGTAATCTTATCATCAAAATAGTTAACGTTAAATTTAAGTTTTAACAATGTTAGTTAAGTATAACACAAGCTGATAAACCGATAAAACAAAACATTAAAAAAGTGTTTCGATGAGTATGAGTCTTGCACAAAGAAGTTATTATCTATGCTAATGCTACTCGAATACAAAGGAAAAATATGAATGAAAAATCTTTTAATAATTAAAACAACTCTTCTCAAAACAACGAAACACGACAATCTATTAAAGCACTGATAAACGTTATGGAAATTAGTCACAGATAAGAATAATTCACCATGATAATGGATTAATCAGTAGTTGCCAAGCAAGAATTCTGTGTTTATTTTGACTTTTGCAGTCGATGAAATCCATTAGTTAAGTAAAGAAAAGTTTAAACAGGAGGAAAAAAAAAAATATGAACGCAAAGAGTTGTACAGTTAGAAAAACTTTCATAAAGGAAAACGTTACGAATAAGTGCTTTTTGAAAAAGCACTTATTTAAAAATGCAAAAGTAATCTGTACCACTTATATTTCCTTCACTGCTTAACACTTTAAGAGGACGGGGATATGAGTTGCAATCATTTACAAATAAATTCTAAGCTCGTTTCATTTCGTATAAATGTGAACAAGAAATTTCTAACCTCGTTAGAAGACAATACAAGTGCTTAAACTGCGTCAGATTAATAAAATTATCAGTATATGTTACAAAATACATACATTGTAGTCTAAAATTATCCATCAAGAACAACATTATTTATAGGAAAGAAAAATTCTATTTTTCTTTCAAATTACGTTGTCTGCAGATTTAAATCAAACAAATAGAATAGAATTTTATCATTCATCAACAACTTACGTAAAATACCATCTTTGTCGATAAATAATGCAATGTAATTATAAGATTATAAAATGTTGATTGAGAAACAAAATTATTTTCCATAAATGCTTTATTTTGTTAGATATAAAAACTATTTAGCTATTTAAAACTAAGCTAATTAGAACAAACTAATACTTTAGAATGCCACAGTGGAAAAAAGTGAACTTATTCAGAATTCTTTCCAATAGAAAATAAATTGAATATAATTAATTGAAGAATTTTGCATGCATTCTGTAGTCACAAACGTGTCACAATGAAAAAGGCATAAAATTATTTAGAATTCACTTCAGTAGAAAATGCAATTACATGCATTTTGTAGCCACAAACATGCCACAATAAAAAGAAGCTAACTTATTTATTCACTTCAATAAAAAATGCACTGAATATCATTAATTAAAGTGATTTCTATATTCATTCTGCAGGCACAAATATGCCCTAATGGAAAAAAATTAATTTACTCACAACTGATTTCAAGAGAAAATACACTGAAGCAAGGAGTTCTATGTACATTTTGTAGTCATAAACAGGCCACAATGGAATTTATTTACAACTCATTTCAATGCAATATGCATTGAATATCATTGATCAAAGAAGAATCCTATTTAGCAGTCACAAACATGCCACAATAATGAAAAGCGAATTCACATCGATTTCGTTTCAATAGAGAATGCACTGAATATCGATAACAAAAAAGAATTCTATGTGCATGTTTTAGCTACAAACATGTCACAGTGGGAAAAAAAGTGAACTTATTATAAATGATTTCAATAGAAAATGCACTGAATATCATTAATTAACGAAGAGTTTTGTCTGCATTCTGCAACCACGAGGATGCCACAATGGAAAAAAAGTAACTTATTTAAGATTCATTTCAATAAAAAAATGCATTGAATATCATAAACTGAACATAAGATGTGTGTGCATTTCATTATCCAAACAGTGATATCAATCCTGCTAAAAGGCAACAAATTATTTAAAATGAGAAATTTTTCAGTAGAATAGATCAAACATTTACACGTTATAGAAAGTGATTGATAGAAATTAGAATAAAATGAAAAAATATTTATTTAAAAATCCAATCCAAGATCTACCTATGTCACTTATCCTTATTTACTTAGTACTAGAGTAAATCTTAATCATAATGATAATAATAATTTCCACAATACAACATCATGGGCCTCAGTCATAATAAAGTTTTACTAAAAATCATATTATAAATTTATAAAATCAGAAATTTTAAAACTCTTTAGTAGCCAATATATAAAACAAAAGAAATAAGTATAAATACGTCAAACTTCTGAAAAATTCATAAATGTCGAAGGAGTCAATAAAATGAATCAGCGTATTGCTCTCTTCAACGTTAAAATAGATACCGCATATCAAAAACAAATTCAACGACTTTTTGATAATTATTTCATTGACATCGTGCTGATTAAATCAAAGAAATGGCTAAGCTAGTGTCAATATCCAAAAGACATTGAATGGTGTAAAATTTAAAAGATCAATACCACACGACACTTGGGGGAAGTTATTTGAATTCCGTTTCTGAGGAAAATGCATGACACATCATTTCTTCTAAGAATAATTCTTTTTTTTTTCCAATTGAAGTCATTGGTTTTTCCATAGCAGAATCATGATACCAAGCTTATAAAATGATAACAGACTATAGAATTGGCGAATCTAGAACCTTCTCAGACTTAAAAAAAAGTGGGGAAATCTCTAACTTGAATAAAGAAAAGGCACATATTTTTATAGAATTCCAAAAACTTACTTATACCACTTATACTTGTTTCCTTTAGCACTGCTGTACATCTTAGGAAGGAGCACTTACACAACAACAAAAGGATTGTTGCTCGCTTTGCATCTCGCCGTTCAGGTAATGACAGCCGTCATTGGAGGCATCACAACGCCACATGGCGCTCGCGATCATGTTGTGTAGGTCCGCCGACAACCGTTGCCGTCACCAGCATTGGAGATTAGGCTATGTTTTATCCGATCCGGCCTCAGGGTTAACACATGCGATGGGAAAGCCGCGAATTTTCGATCGCCAAGCACGCGATCGGGGAAGGGACAGGTAATGGCGCCAAGCACTCCCGCTCGCCAAATTGAATTTCATCAAAAGTTTGAGGGAGGGGATTGGGGGTAGATATCGTCTCTCTGCAAACAAAGTATACAGGGGAAAGGCTTATTTGATGGATAAAATTGATGTATTCGCCACACAAGACAGCATATGCAACTGGTGGGTTTGTTTAAAGCACGGGGGTGGTCAATTTATGGATGGGGTATAACGGAGATGATGATTAACTGGTATAATAGTGAACGGTTAAGAGAAAAAAATCAGTTAATATTTAAGGGGAAAATTTAGATTCTTTTAATTGATATATATGCATATATATATTATGATATTTAAAAAAAACTGAAGTGCAAAATTTTTCTCTAATTGATGATGAAATGCTTAAATATTGAAATATTTAATCGGTATTTGTCGATGTAACGAATTTTTTTACATTTATTATTTATCTAGGATTTAAAAAAAGCTTTACAAATAAAAAAAGGCTGCAAATACTGTACAAATACAAAAAGACAAAATCTAGAATAGAGATGAAAGCATAATATATGTATTATTAAATTATTCAATATGCAAATATAATTTGATAAATCTCTTCGATAAATTCTCTTCTCTTCGATAAATTTTAAAAAACAATTTCTTACTAAGAATATAATGACCGCAGAGAGAGATATGTTTACTTGAAAAGAGATAGGTTCATTTTTTTTGTCTGTGTGTGTGCAATTAGGGTTAAAACTTAATGATTAAAACAGACGAGATCTTAAGAAATAGTATAAACAACCAGAAGATTAGATTTAAAGAAAACACTCCAAGATATTATATTTCGCAACAATTAAGACACAAAAAACATATTATATATATAAGTATATATGTGTGTAATTTTGTAATATACTTTTTGATATAATTTCCTTTCAAAAAGATATAATGCACGTTGCCAGGAATATAGATAAATTCAAGATTTTTACTGTACATTTTTGCAAAATTAAAAATAACCCATAATAATAACATATTAATTGTTATTTAAAAAAATATTTATTAAAAAGATTGTATCTGAAAGATTACACGTCGCTACGATTTAAAATGCACTACTTCTGAGAAAAACATTTATTTTACAACAAGATAATAAATCTAAGCACAAAATTAAATTATATCAGGTAAAAGTGTCATTAAATCAATAAATCCCTAGCTTAAAGACGCAATTTGTAAAGACAGAACAAAAGATTTGAAAGGGGACCCTTCAAAAATGAAGAGCTTTCCTAAATTGTTACACAAGCATCTGAGATAAAATGAAATCGGCCATTGAGGAACAAATTTGTCACTAATGGCGAAGGATTTTCGCAAACGATTTAGCAGATGTTGCCAGATGGATTAGTCCTGATAGAGAGGAGGGACGCAATAAACTCTCGAAGAAAAGGAAGAAGATCGCCAAGGAAGATATTGGCGGAAGCGAAGAGCCTACGTGATCAAATCGAGACAGAAAAGTAGAAGAAGAAGAAAAAAAAAAAAAAAAAAGAAAGAAAGAAATTCAATGATAACGGCCGGTGGTTTTCCAAAAAGAGCGGAGGAGGTAGAAAAAGTCTAACTATCCAAGGCGACTCTCAAAACAGGAAATGACACATTAGTTAAAATTATGCTTTCTTCTTAAAATGCAATTATCGCGAAGGTCATTAAATGCTTGGGAGATTTATATGTTTCAATGTGTCAGTTTTTCACAGATGTTTCAGAATAAAGAGAAAGGGATGTCAATTCTATAATTTTTTTGTTATTCTTTTATTTTATAAAATGCGCATGAAATTATTATTAATTAAATAAAATATTATTACTCATTTTTACTCATTTCATTATTACTCATGATTTTCACTCATTATAATGTATAACTTTTTAATTTTCTCAGTAAAGGAGAAAAAGCTGTGGAATTAATTATATTTAGCTTTTTACTTAATTTATGATTAAGAAAAATAATTTTTAGGAATTAAGCTGAGTTGAGTTGTATGTGGTTTATTGGAGCGAGAGTCATGTTTGGTTAAACTGCGCCAATCAAAAGGTAAAAGTATAAAAGATATTTAAAAAAAAACTCCTTTGTTAAAAAATAGCACAGGTGTTATAAGATAAAAACTATGAAATTCATATGTAAAATTGTTTTAGCATCTTGAATATTTATAATTTTTATTTTTTGTATTTATATAATTAAATAAGTCTTAGAATGTCCTACAACTGTTCAAACCATGACCAGGCATCAGGGATATAGAAAGAAAGAAAAAAAAAAAAAAAAAAAGAGGGGGAAGGAGTATTTTAGTTTAAATTCATTTTGAATTTGACATATGTTAGGCAAAACATGCAAAAATAACAAACTGCGTAGTTCAGAAGTTAAGGCTAAACTAAAGCATGAATTCAAGTGATTAGGAAATAATTATTTTAGAAGCGGATAAATTGAAATTATTACATGCAGACTAAGTCCAACTGCCAAGGAACCTAAAAGAGAATGAGAAGCCCCAAATTTGTGGTTCGTTTTCGCCTTCTGATAATAACGTTGTGGGATCGAATCATCGTCTGCTGATGATAGATCATGCCTCCAACGGGAAGATTGTATTGCAGCTAATGATGGCAGTTAGGACTCAATCATATTTCCGCTTATGCTGTCGCTGCGTTCTGATTACTCAAATGAAACTATATTCCTTCGAGTGGATCAGGATAACTCACTTATTCCTACACACATATACATATATTTAAAATGTTTCTGTTTAGGATACCATACACAAAAAGTTAGAGACGATAACAATATTAAGTCTCAATGGTGTAAAATAAATGGTAAGAAAAAAGAATTATCTAATAACTATAACAATTAACAGATTTTCTTTTTCTTTAATGGCAATCAACTGATAATTTATGTGCACTTTTACTCCATTTATAATTTGTAAATGATATGTATCTCGACAATTATAAAAATGTAATTATCGAATTGAGAATTATCGATGAATAAGTCATATATTTATTCGTTTAACTTTCTTTCTGTATTACTTTTGAAAACAAGGTTTGAAATGCATATCACTAAGATATGCTTATGTTTAAAAAAAAAAAAATCCTTTTTTTTTCCCCCGAGGTAGAATTTTTAGCAAGAAATTTTTTAATTCTAACTTTATTACATTATGAAAGAATGTTTGACTATTTTGATTCCATATAAAATCTTACGAACAAAAAAAATAATTAAAAAGTAGTGAAATGTTATTAAATTTATGTCGAGATAAATTTGTCATTAAAAAATCGTTCATTACCTAATATTTACAAATAAAAGATAAAATGAAAAGAAAGATAATTTAAAAAACAAATAACTGCACATCTTAAAATTTAATATTTCTGGAATAATATCTGAAGAGTGGCAACTAATATGCATTTGATGTTGAAAGGCCAAATAAAATTTTCAAAAACTCTTTCAAGTTTGATCTGCAATAAGATGCTACAAATATATATATAAAAATAAAATTTAAAATCTTCTAAATGAAACTAAATAATAAATTTAAATTATTTTCAGAAATGATATATATATTTCTCTCTCTCTCTCTATATATATCAGTTAGAATGCATTATAAAAGTCAGAGGGGGGAAAACTAATATTATCTAAGCAAACTAATTTATAAACTATTTACTAAGAGAACAAATTTAAAATATCTTTCAAGACAATAAAAATTCATAAATGTTTTACATTTTTTTTTTTTTTTTTCAATTATTCTCATCGACAGATCATTCAGTGTTAAAAAGTTTAGTAAGAAGTCGTTTGCATTCGATAATTTATAGGAAATGGAAGCAAGCTATTTTTCAAAGTTAAGCTAGCTCAAAGTCGAATGCTATTATGTAATAAAAATAAACAATCTCTGTTGTCAGCAGCTCAACATCTGTTACTTTTCATTCATTAAAATCTGCGCTGATGATAGAAATATGAAGCAAGGGTTCAGTGTATGAACGATTAATTTATTAATAGCAAACGATTTTTTGTCGTCTTCTACCATCAGTGAGATGAAAATAAAAGAAGGAAGCAGCTCAACGACTCAACTCTAAATTAAATCAAGTTTTTCTAGAAATGGACTTCACAAATAATTTTCCTTTTTCATAAAAGTTAATGTCCTGTTTGCTCACGGAAATAATTGTGTTTGGTTCTAATTTGCTGTTCTCCGTGAGAAATTGGAAGATATCTCCAAAAAAAAAAAAAAAAAAAGATAGAGCAAATAATGTAAATGTTTCCGTAATTGGAAGAAAAGTAACAAAAGTTCCATTTCAATTTGTTTTTCTGTGACCCGCAACTGAGTTCTCAATGTTTAATTTGATAATACAGAAAATAAGAAGGTTGCAGGTTTTCTGTTTCTCGAAACGAATCAAATAGATTAAAGAATTTTTTTTTCGTTGTTTTGATTGTATTATTTCGTGTTTAATTATCGTAACTTTGACATCCAGATTAAAGGTTATTGCAGTTAATTACTTTTTAATAGTTCCGCAGTTTAATTACTAACAAATGGATATGATGGGAAAAAATACCATAAAAATCGTGGTACTTTACGTTATAACGTTAAAGCAGTAATATCACGTGATTTCATTTATACGATATCTTTGACAAGATGTAGAAGTAATTGCTTACCTTTGCATACGGATGATACTTCTCACGCACGAAAAAACTGTGGTACGTTACGTTATAATGTTACAGCGTTATATCACTGATTTCATAAATACGATATCTTTGTCCAGAAGTAATTACTCATGGCACTTAACCCTCTGCACTCGGTTAGTGCCTCTTGTTCTCCATAAAAAAAAGGTGCATCATTTTTGACATTTTATTGATTTTCTTTCTAAATTGTGGAAAGCACCATTAGAATGGTAAAAAGATGTAGTTTCATTTTTCTGGGAATCCCAACTTAAGATAATAATAAGCATTTTACTTTTTGGGGTAAAAAACAAGACCTTGTATTAAACGAATAATAATGTACGGAATTACTTCCCGAGAGCAGAGGGTTAATTTTTAAATACATGCCTTCTTAAACAAAGCTGTATCTCTTCTTTTCTTCCCCCCTTCCAACTTTAAGATTTCCAGGTTCAAAAACCAATCTCACCGAAAAAATCGCAGTATATTTAATACTGGTGTCAACAGTATTAAATATACATTTTATAATATAATGTGAAAGTTTTGAAGAGGAATTCCACGTAGATTGCGTAGATTTTTCTACAGAGCAAAAATAATTTTTACATAAGCTCAAAATATTATATTTTAAGTGATATTAATTTTTATGCAGAACAATATTTTTTAATATTGAAGTGAAACTCATCTTTCATTATTCGCAACATTTCTTCCTGGCATTTATCCCCATTGTTGATTATCACGATTTGAAAATTCTGATTATATTTCAATATTGAATAGATTTTAGTAAAAGACATACTTTCAATTTTTTTTTTTCGCTTTTTATGTTTGATTTTATTATTTAAGTTTTAATTCAAAATCAAACCATGACAAAAAAATTAAGTTAGCAAATTTTTCAATATTTTTGCTCCTTCCCATGATATATTTTGTGCAAGATGTGAACGAAAAATTAAATGCACGGCATAATGAATAAAATGGTATAAGGTTTATATTATAACGTTCGTTATAACTTTTAACCGGCTTTTTCGACTCACTCACCCCGAAGGCAAACGGCAAAATCCGATGACCAAATGACCAGACAAACCACAACAGCAACACTGCCGATAGCTCTGATTGAGTCCTTAAGGTCATCACCGGCCTCGGTATAACCCCTCCTTTGGGAAGTCCTTAATGATAGGCAGCCTATTTCCATCTTTTTCTATACTCACTCGAATGGCTAGAACCGACCACCAAATCGGAAGTTTCTCTTGAGTTTATTATGTAAAAATTTCAAACTTAAAAAATATTTTGCAGAGGAAGCCATTAAAACTAAACTAAACAAACCATTCAACTGAAATATTCAGTAACGATTAATCCCGGCGAACCGACTTGACTTTCAAGGCGACTAGTTTTCGATAAACTGTTCTTTATAAATTTCCCATGAAAAGTATCATAAGATTTATTTATAGCTAATTTATCTTTGGCATTGAAAGGTTGAGTTTCTCATGAAAACTAACAGTCTTTTATTTAATGATGACATTGAGTGTTTTGCATACAAGCAAGTTTTTTTTAAAGCAAGTCTTAGGAAATTATCTTTGCTGGCATCAGAGGCGAAAATCCTGGTGAGGAGCCATCAAGAGAGTACCCAAATCGCCATCTAGTTTCGACCCTGACAAGAAATCTGGTAAGAGAATTAAGTGTCTTCCATTCTTCCAGGTTTAAGATTTCAGATGTAATGGGAGGGAATTGAATAAAATACACAAAATATTCTCCGAAATTGAGAAAATCAAATCCAATAATGTGAAAGTGAATGACGTCCAAAGAGAGACTCATAATCCATTCCTTTCATTTAAAGCTTTTCTAAAGATCAACTCCGCTGAAGCGAAGTCTCAACTAAGCCATTGAATTTCGAGACTCGCCACTGCAGCTGGAGCTCTGGGATAATATTGAATTCGGAGTCAAAGAGAGGGAGAATGGCTCTTTGTGAGGGAGTAGGAGCCCTTTATGCAAATCCGACCTCTCTGTCCAATACACGAAATCGGAGATTGAAATAATGAATTAGGATTTGGGTTTTAGTGACTTAAGGTATCCAACTGCGTTCGGAGGAAAAATTTTGAAAAATTGGATTTTTTAAAAATTATTTAAAACTACGTTTTTTAGATGTATTGCCAATTGTGAGAAAAAATATTATAAGTACCATAACATGATGTAAAAATATAATATATTTTGGAAAATAGAAAATTTTGTAGTACATTTTACTGAAATTTAATCAAAACGATTAACATTCTACATAAAATTTATAATGCAGTCATCCTATTTCTCTTTGCACACAAGTTATAGAATATAATGATCAAAGAAATGAACCAAAATATAAGAAATGTTTTGAGATGTAAATAAGTTATGGGGGAAAATATACGTATATATGCATTTTATCCATAAATTCACATCTTAATTTTTCTAAAAATACCTGTAAATGAAAAAGTATTTCGCCAAGAATAAAACTTTAGGTTCATTTCGTTGCCCATATAATTTAAAACACGCTCTGAACTTTTTATGTAAATGTCTCATTTACATCATGTCAAAAGGATTTTGAGATAACATGTTAATGGTGAAGAGTTTTCACGAACATTAAATTTTTGAGAAAATTGAAATTAAAGACAAATTTTAGTTGAAAAAAATTATGTGACACTGGATGATAAGTCGGGCCTTCATGTTCCTAGAAAAGATAAACTGTTTTGGAAAGAGGAAAGTCTGAACTACAAGAAATAAGAATACCTCTAAGGGCTGGTTGAAGCATGTAATGTTCTTGCCGCTATTTTTTAAAGACGAGTTTGCGTATTTAAAAACATTAAGTAATTACTTATATATTTTCATACTGCAAAATTCATTATTGGTCAGATGGTTATGTTGAAATTTTAAGATGGTTATATTGAAATAAGTATTAGATAACTCGATTAAGAGGAAGAATTATCTCAAATAGAATCCTTTATTGTTGAATGTCAAGCAATTCTTTGGACATTTCTTACGTTTATTTTTCCCCTCATTTAAATACCTTTAGATTCAGAAAATTTAAATCTATTTAGAATTCTTTTATTAAAAGCTGTTAACTTATAGCGGAGATTCAAATGAAGTTTATAAAAATATATATAAAAAAGCAGTTAAAAAGTTTCTTATTAAAATTAACAAATTATAATAAAACATGAAATATATTTTGATGCGTTACGATTAATATTTTTAAATGACAGTTGCGTTTCAATCGAATCTCCGTCAATGAAATAAAATTTTCGTTTAAAATTCCAAAGTGATTTCCAACTATTAAATCATTACCATGTAAAAACGACTTTATGGAATTAAAAATATAATATAGTTAATCATCATATTTATACAAATAGATATTTAAAAAATGTGGAAAATATCTTTATCTGATTGATTGTATTACAAAATATATAGTTATTTACAAAATTAACCCTTTAACAGGTTGGAACGCAGAAAATCGACCTATATTATCCTATAAATATTATCCTATAATCAGTTGAACATGTGAAATAATTCTTCAATTATTATCCTAAAACGGCGAACGTAGAAAATCGTTTCTCCGAAATTGTCTGAAGATGGGGTTTGATGTAGAAAAAATGTCAGTGATTTCACTTTTAATAATAAGAGTCTTTTTTTTTTTTTAATATTCAAATGCGGGATAGTTGATGATTCATAGCCATTTGAAAACTAAAAATTGTATTCTAAAATGCCCAGAAATCCAAGTTGAATTTTATTTCTTAAACATATCTACGAATATAAAACATAATCAGTGCTAAGAATTTAAGAATTCGACAGCCATAAAAAGTCGCGATGAAAAGATATGCCTAAAAGATGTATTTTAACCATTTGAAAACTAAACGCGTAAATGATTTTGGAAAATAATATAAGAAGCAAAACTAGTTCTAAAACATTCAAATTTCTATTGCATTTAATTAAATATTAAAGAATTTCAAATTCTTTAACGAAATGTAAAGGATAAAATCCATCAAATAAATAGTAGAAAAAAATTGCTCCCACGATACAAAGTTATAAGCATTGATGACTAAGTAACACGACATTAAAATTTTTAATGAGCTCCTACGTGAGATTTTTTTTTTTTGAATAAAATCCTATTCAAATGCTAATAAAATCCTACGCTCAACTTTATTTTGAGATTTTTTCCCACAGTTACTGATCTACAAGAAAAAACTAAAGTGTAACAATTTTTGAAGAAAAGTACATTGACAAACAAAACTCATTGAACTTCTCGGAAATATTAGTACTGTCAGAATAAAATTAAAATAACGTTAGTATAGTCACAAACTAATTAGTTAAAGTTACCTCCAAAATTTAAAGTTATCTATGCTATTTGCTCAACTAATGCATCATCAGGGCAGCTAATGAAAGCATAAAAAGCCATCACATTGGGCTCATCTTATTAATATAAATGAAGCCCCTCTGCGAATTGCAGCGTGAGTTCTAGTTATGAATCACGCTTATATCAAAAGATGGGGAAGGAAAGAAGAAATCTCCGCACCCTGTGTTAATGGAGCGATCATTTAAGAAGATAGATGGCAGAATATTATTCAAATAAGATGGTAATCGGCATGGTCGGGTTGAGTTAGACAATGACTCCCTCTTTCGTTTGATTTATTGTGATGATTGAATATAACTTTTTCTGTGAGGTTTGTTTGATTATTTTTTGGCTTAAAGAATAACTAGGAGTTTGATGGCTATCTAACAGAAAGGAAATATAATCAAGGAATTTCTGTATATTGCTTTTATGACTTGGCATAATGACTATAAAATCCCAGCCATATAAGAGTTTTTACACAAAAGTCGTTTTAGGAATATCCGTGAAATAAAAACATGGGTATATTCGTCATAGGCATCTTAAGTAAATTATCTATTCTAGTTTTCAAGTTTTTTAACAATGCAGAAACTTAGGAAATACATTTTAGAATGCTATAAGTTTTGTTAGTGTTCAGTTAAAGTTGTAGAGTAGGAACGTAAATTTCACGTAATTCATTGTATTATATGTTTATTTAAAACAATGTCTTATCAACATGAAAATAACATTGTTAAAAAAATTTCAACCAAAATTAGTTTTCTTCCATAGAAAATTGAAGAGTCGAATTATGAATAACTTTTTTATTACAACTTTATATTAATATAATTAAAATAATATTTTATTCAATGGTTACGATACTTACTTTGCTGAGCGTTACGATTTATTTTTACACTAAAAATCAATAAATTATTAATTACAAATAACGAAGCTTAAAAGCTCTAGATAGGACACAAAATCGTATGAAACTAAGAAAAAAAATCGCCAAATGTGAGAAAATCATTCTCAAATATTCCCATACATCCAATCACAGTTCGCCAAATGAGCGATACGCGAGCAGATATGAACTTTGTAAGTTTTCGTCTTGTGTCTATTGATTTTCACTGGGGGTTCGGTCGAAACCATCTGCCCGTTCCCTCATGGGGGTGGGAGGGTAGGAAAGTCTTAAGGGGGCGTTTGTAGACCGACGGGGGCGCAATGGACACCTACGCGCACGCGTGCTACGAACGCCAAGTTGGCCATCCGATCTCTCTATTGATCATTTCATTAAAAAGGGGCAGGCTGAGGTGAAAAGCTTCGAGGGAAAAAATCGTTTGTTTGGTCAGGCCATCGAAACTGATTGCCAAACGACAGCTGCAATAATGGCTGGAGTGCAAAGAAGGGTTGAGATTGCATAACGCAGGAAACTTATTTACACTCATATGCAATTAGCCCAATTAGGTTTCCTATACAAAAGTTCTTTTTCTTCTTTTTTTCATGTAAAACTACGTATATTCAGGTTTATTTAAGCTTCATAATAAGGGAACCAAAAACACAGCAGAGAGGACAAGTTTGTGATTATTCACACCAAGTGCATTTAAACAGATTGATTCCGCATAATTATACATGGGTGAAAATATGATAAATAACTCTCAATATTTTTCTTACTTTTTTGTTAATTTAGAGGGATAAGAGAAATTTTAAAATATATGTGAAAAATCTAATACAACAATATATTTAAAAAGGCACATACAAAAAACTTTTGTTTAATGCAGAAGCAAAAGAATATATCTCTCTCTATATATTCACATGTTTTATTTGATACCATCCTTTATAAAGCTAAATATAGATAAATGAAAGTAGAATTTACTTTAATCGATAGATAGAATAATTTTTTCACTTTCTCGTATTCGAAGTATACAAAGAGAAAGAATTATAATTGTCTTTTACATGCAACTATAATTTATTTTCAATTAGTTTTCTTTTTTTTAATCTTATAGTTAATAGATATGAAAATAAAATTGAATAAATGTTTAGTAAAACAGAATATCTATAATTAAAATATAAAAAGTCGATTATCAGTTTTTATTTATATAATAATACAATAAATAAAGTGAATCAAGGTACAGTATCCTCCTTTATCTAATGCTCCTCAATCTCATTTTGCTACTGAAACATCAATCTGTTTGGGAATTATTGGCATTGAAGTTCAGCGAGGTCTTTCAGAAAACATAACAAAATAACAGCGAAATTCAAAATCGATTCCCATGTATTAAGCTAACGAAAGTCATTGTGTATATTAGCAAATGCCATCTAGAAATTGTTTCCACTTCTCATTCAATAAATGAGGCTCCAATTTTGAATTTCTGTCCGCCTTTCTCCTAGGACCGAAATTATAACCGCCCCCTTCATAAATCGATTCTCAATGGATTGTTTATTTAGTCACAATATTTAGCAAATGGACTCCAAAACACCACATTTCATTAATCGCCATCTTATGTTACAGTAAGGCATTTGGTAAATACTTAAATACAATTCCCCTTCCCTTTTAAGCTTTTCATGTAGAAAGTAAATCTTTTATAACTTCAATAGTAAACATTTATTTGAAAACCTTGCATAAAAAATGAATAATTTTTATTTTCATCATGAAATATTATTCGAGCTTGAAAAGACTCCAGCGAAATCTTTAATAATAACAAAGGTGAAAGTGTTGCGTTGGCGCTGTAAGAACAGATCATTGAACACTTAAGCAATTCAATATTCTTTGGGAAACAGGAATGTGTGCAACTCGGCACATTAAAAAATGTCATTAAACTATAATGAATTAAAAATTAATTGAAATTTGCATATATTTATTTCATAATTTCTGAAAAAGTAACAGTACAAATTATAATTTTTACATCATCTGAAAATTCAAAAAAATTATATTTTTAATCATATTGACCATGATGCCGTGTAAATTTGTTCTATCTTCAGTTAATTAAATTTTTCTAGCTTTTTTTATTGTAATATAGTCTATTTCTGTAAATATATATTAAACCATCTTCATTTTTGCTACATATTTTTCTTTAATTGCTGTTAATAGAGGTACGAAGGATTTCAGATGTTAGTTAAATAATTACTTTTTTGAGATTTTGTTGCATTTACAAGTAAAGTATACTTCAAAAATACCTGACATGTAATTCTAAATTGAAAATAAGATTTTTAAGTGAGATGATATAAATTACAGATAATATTTTATTGCATACTTACCATAATGAATAAAAAATCATAAGGCTTCAAAAATATCATTAGTTCCATGTTTACTGAAATTTGGAATTTCAATATATTTTGCTGAGGAAGCTATTAAGACTAAATTATTGAAATATTTAATTGAACTTTTCAGCAAGCATTATACTAAGTGAACCAGATACACTCTAAAGGCGGCTATTAAATAAATAAAAATAAATATAATCCTCTCTTATTTCGAATAGATTATAAATAAATTTTGAATGTGTCAGTTTTTTAAAAATTCAAACATAAAATTCATGCAAAAATAATCATGAAATTCGAAAGAAAACTTACCCTTTCCCACGATGTTGTCTTGGAGGATGCGTTTCATTCCTAAACAGCATAAATGGAAGGGAAAAAAGAAAAAAAGGGGCGTGTCAGGCAAGTGCAGTGGTGTTTAAAGCATAAAATGCAGTGAAACAGTGCAGATAAGCAAGAAATAATAAAAGCAAAGATAACCAAAAGAGCTCGAATTGAGTGTGCAATTGTATGTATTAAAAATTATTAATTAAAAAAATATTTATTTTAAAACTTTTATTTTACTACTTTTAAAAATCTACTTTTAGCATGAAATGCATGCTAAAGTAAAATAGTAACAAAGTTTCGATATTCATTATAAAATTATTAAAAAAAAGTAAATTTTCAACCAAATATTTTAAAAAGTATTTTAATAAGAATTTTGAAATAAAATTATTACTGTCTTAAGTAGATATATTTAAAAAAAATTGTAGAATAAGTTCAAGATTTTTCATAGTCAAATTAGGCATCACTCAATTCGTGAACTTCAAATTTTCATTTCAAAAATTATCATGTATTTAAAAAAAAACATTATCAAAATGAACACAACACAATTTATCTACTAGAAAAGTTTTAAATAAAATTCAATTAAAGTATAAAAGGAAAAAAAAAATAAAATAAATGCATTTAAGTGAGAATACACTATTCTAAAAAAAAGTTAGGAAAACAAATATGAGATTATTGTATCTTAATTGAACATGATCAAAAAACATTATTTATTTTTGATAAATGCACAAGGGGGAGAAAACTACATAAATGAATGCAATAAAATGAACGAATATTTGAGAAAAATAATTGCATGCCATATTTCAAATAATGATTTTCCTTTAAAAGTTTAAAAATTAATTCATCATAGCTGTTTAATTTTCGTGTGGTATGCATGCGTGTATAAGAGGTTAAAAAGAAAAAAAAAAGTCTTTATATTAAGGCTTTAAATCTAGAAGAATATATATTTCTATTTTCAGCTTTCTTGAATTTGGATTTTGTACTAATTTTGTATTTATTTGTATTTGTAATACCAACAATCATGCCTTTGACAAGAAAATAATTAAAACAATTATATAATTAATGTAACTTTATTTAAACATAATTATATTTCATCGTAACTGATTCCAGGAACTACTGATAGTAAAATAAGACTTTGATTTTAGCTGTCTTTTAATATAGCTAAACTTTTTAACAGTAGTAATTTATAGATTAATCATGAAGCACACGGCTTTTGATAAAATTTCTTAATAACCAATGTATAACAAATTTAATTTAATTGGCATTAATTAACAAATGGAATAATCCATTAAATAACTTAAATAGCTACAGAGGAACACATTCTGCTAACTATCTAAAGATATTTCGATAATAAGCATGCACTACACGAAATTCAGTAATTACAAATGTATGAGGAAATACATATGATGCAGAACATGAATTCATTAGCGGAAAGATTAGCAGCTGAATTCAGTTCATAAATTATTCTGTCTCAAAACAAGTTCGGTGGTAATGGATGGTTGGAAGCGAAATTTTATTCATAAACCACCTGCCTTCCTACAAAAGGAAGTTAAAACATCAATCCCGTAGAAAGTTTATAAAGAATGCTATTCTAACTCATATTCTAATTTAAAATTTCTAAAATTAATATGAAGCCTAGTAAATATTTAACTACTTTCATGAAAAATTACCCTTTAGAAGAAATTTTATCGCTTTATTTCTGCTTACTACAATATGAATCAAAGAAATATTATTTAATTTAATAGGCTACTTAACCTTGCACAGGTCGCGCGGATTACAATAGTAACTTTAAGTGAGTTTGATGTTTAAAAAATAATTAAGAAAAAGTGCCTTGTTATGTTTAAAGTTGATTAAAGAATGTTGATTAATTATTTTGGAGTTTTATTTTGATTTGAAAATGGACTACAATTGTAATCCGCGCGACCTTTTACGTGACTTCATAGAGCGCGACCGGTGCAGGGTTAAACTCAATGTTTTATTCTTCAACCAATTCAAAAATTAAAATATTTTTAGTTCGAACAAATGCATAATATGTATTTTTTTATAATGCAATACAACAGAGAAAGAGAAGAAGAAATTATATGAATTCACAGTTTAGAAATAAAGATTTCAAAATTTCTATTTCCTTATATAAATGTAAATTTAAAATAAACGTTTGTGTATAATATAACAACCACTTATGGATATATTTCCCTGAATTTAAAGTAATTTAAGTATTTGAAAAACATGATTTTTTCTACAATAAAAAGAATAAGTTTTTTCAGGGATTTTCATAATTAATAGCTGAATATTTCGACAAACTGTATTCACTTTAGCAGAGTATTATTTAGGAATTATAATGCTAATAATACACTTTGTATACCTTATTTCATTAAAGTAAAATCTTAACATTCACATAGGATAAATATTATATTTAAAATACAAAAATTTTAGTATTTAACTGCATTAAAGTTTTAACACTCACATTCCTATAAATGGCAGTTCAAATGAAATAAAAGCTATCACACCTAGATCCTGAATATGCTTATCTCTTACAAGTATGTACTAATAGTAATGCATTTTTATAATAAATTGTCGAAATTTTAACGGTTAATAATAGGATTATTTAGAATCATTACAATAAGCTTAATGAAATTTTAAGATGTAGTGACCATTCAAGTTATGTATATTACAGGTAATGTAAACAATTTTAAATATTAACTATGGATAGTATTAATAATTACGGGACTTAACATTCGGTTTTGTATTAATTATTATCTATTAATAAGTCATTTGGCAACGATGAAGACCCTTTTCCAGGTCAATTTAACTTTTCTGTTTGACACCGACTTTATTATCTGGTTCTTTTACAATTCCTTCTTTCTGATTGAACGCAGCTTTTCGTGACTCTGTGAGCCCTCTTCGAAGCATTTCTAATAATATCTATCAAATATCTATCAACTCCATTAATTAGCCATCGATTTATTATATTCAATGCATCTGTAAAGATATTCAATGAAGCAATCTGAAATTAGTATGATGGTTTGCTTACTTTTATCAATTGCCATTCGATAAGAAACAGCAAAAGCAATATATGCGGAGAGTACGTTAGTTTTTTATATACATTGATATTAACAACATTATTAATATTAATAATCGATTAATCATGATAGTAATATATAAATTAAATAAATATTCATCAGGTTAAGATTATATAAATTTTGACGATTATCTCAATTATAAATTAAACGCTGTACTGTTATCGTACGTTTCTTAACATTCCAGAGGGCACGCGTATGTGAGAGATACACTAGAGATGAATTTCGTTTTATACCTTCAGATCTGTTGTCTCTGGGAACGCCTGTCCGTGGCTATTTGTTCCACTCCCTTTGACCTACTGTCAGTTGTTGAAAGTTTATGGCGTTAATAGGTCGCTGCCGATCAGATATTTGTATTTTAGAGATACGCGCGACCGTTTATGTAAGTTTTTGTAACATCTGATTTTGTACGATTTTACAAATAAATCTTTGTTGTTTTAGACTGGTGACACAAATGCACTTACGAAAGAAAATGTTGAATAAAAGCACCCAAGTCTCTACAAAGTGAGCTTAAATTAGAGGTGCTAAAGAGAAAAGCCAAACTAGGTATTGAAGAAGTGGAAGATGCGACGTCAGAGGAAAAAAGATACAAATCCTGCCAGAAAGAAAAGCGAACTACAATCACAAGGTTTAGTAGTAAGATTTGCCAGAAATTTATCTGTTTGGAGCACACTAAACACATTTGCTGAAATTGCAACGCTGCAATGAAATGGATTTTTCTTCCTTTTCATATCTAAATGTCAATTACTTTTTCCTTTTTATACGTAAATAAATTCTGTGTTATTTTTTGCACTTCTATATTTTATATGCAAATCGTTCTGTCAAAATATCGGCAATTTCATTTATATTATTTTTAAATCAATTCAGTTGACCGTGGTCATTTTATATTGTTATTGCAATCTATGTTTATATTGTTTCTGCTTGTTTTTAAGTAAAAAATATTTAAAGTAATTGTAGTTATTAATCCTAAGCTAGTTACAATATACTTTTAATCGTTACACTTTTGAAAATTCGCCTTTTACTATAGCGTATGTGGGAAATATGCGCGATCTTTCATGTTGGTATGACGGCCACGCCCGCTGGAAGGTTAATAAGCAAATATTGGTGCTGTGTGGACAAGTCTTACACATATTTCGTAAAATGAAATCGAAATTTCCCAAGATATTTCTTAGAAATAATACAACAAACAGATTTCTTTTGAGCTATTAGCTACAAAAACGTAAGCATGATATATCAAACAAATTAATGCACAAATTCGCTTTCATTTTAAAGGATTTTAAATAAATACCACAATAAAACATTTCTCCCCGACAAATTTACAGCTTATACAATGCAGGTAATAACAGAACGAACCAAGCGGATCATAATGCGTTTCACACTTAAATTTTTCACACTATCTCAAAATAAGGCTAATTCCAGAATACAAAAACAGGAGAAGGAGAAAAAAATGGGGAATACTACGGATAGGTGGCGGTAACACAATAAATCCCATTTTCACCCCAACTGCTAGATTAAAGAGATTCTTTATACCCCCCCCCCTTCAACCAAATAAGATGATTTTATAAGAAAGGGGGGAGAACGGAACGCAAGTAGTTGCCCTAGCAACTGTTTCGATTGAAACACAGCCCGGTCACCGTTTATGGACATACCGAGGAATATCCGCAATTTACGCCCGGGCGGATACTACAGGTTGGGGAATTCGGAGGGGAATGTTTCAGAGGGGGGAGTTCATTACAGGGGCGAAAAAACGCAAGGGAACTTGAGACACTAAATTACGATGGGGGATGTCTTGGAAAGGAAATGTATAACAAGTAAAAGAAATGGAATTCTTTAGTGCCTCGGTTTCAATCGTTAGAATAAGAAATATTTTTTTAATAAAAAATACGATTGTGGCGGATTGTATTGTGGTGTCGCGCCTATGCGGAGATTAAATACCGCCAATGATAGAGTTTAGGTTAGTTTAGTTCAGTTATATTAACGTCCCGTTTTAAAGCAACATGAGGGCTATTTTGGGACGGACCTCCTCACTTTGAACCACGGTCAGATGACGAGGACGACACCTGAACTGGCACCCCCCTCTCCACACCACACCACACCAGCAGGAGGACGTTTGGCCTGACAGATTTAACGTGCAAGAGACCCCCTCACACGACGGTTCTTCGGTGGAATCGAGTTTCGAACCTGAAACCCTCCGGTTCTGAAGCCGAGACCTTACCACCAGGCCCCCGCCAATGATCGAAGTCGCGGCCTTATGATTAGCAGCCGCGTAACGTATCCACTAGACCAAAAGTGATCACTAATGTCCAGTGGCTTTTATTGGCTTATTAAGATATCACCACACATTCTTCTTTGGAAGAAAACACATCTTAGTCGGTATACATGAAATTCAGCATACTGTTTGACAACGGATCTTAATATCTTCCGTGCTTTTGCGCATGCATTTGGATGTGTTTAATTCGTCAAAATAGGGTTGAAAAGAGAGGGTGTTTACATTTAAACATAAAATAAACTCGGATTACTCGCAGACAAAATTAAAATAATACGGACAGAAACAAAACAATAATCACATACGAATGAAAAAATAACTAAAAAACAAAAAACAAAAAATATATCTAACAGAGCGCAAAACAAGCGCAAATAAATACGAAAAATTTTGGAAATGCGCTCATTATTTCACGTCTCTCCCCGTAATGAGATAGAATTGACGAAAAGTGGTCTTCTCAGAATTATAAAATGAACAGTACTAATAAAACAGGCCAAGTGTCAGGGAAACAGAATTTTACCAGAAGTACTCATTTGGAAAATTCTGGTGAAATTGATATCAACACCATCTGATTATTTTTGCTGATTAGCTAGGGGACTTCAAAAGAAACAGGATTTTAAATTTCGTCTCTTACGATTTCTTTTTGAAAACTTTATGCCAGTCAAAACTAGAAATCAAACAATTAAACTGGAAAACAAATAAAAAAAGTTTATTCATGGATAATTAAAAAAAAAATTAAATCGATGATAATCATTCCTCAAAGTTGAAGTCGGAATGAAAAAAGAAAGTAAAACTTTCGCTGAAACTTTTGAAGCTTTAAAAAAATTATTGCTTACAGCCAGACATCCCGTTACCACATAAATAAACCGTATAAAAATGAATTATTGCGACGGAGTGTTATGCACATTAACTATCCAAGTTTTGCATAAGAGGACAATGACCAACAGAAGTTCAAAGAATCTTTAAAATAAAAAGCTAGAAATATCTCTCATCATTTTTTAAATGTTTTCCAATTTCCAGGGTATAGTAATATTTTGTAAAATTATCATCATCAACAATCTTCCTCTATTTCATGACGCAGAATGGCCAAATATGGCTCTTGCACCAATAAACAACAACAACAAATCCTCTAATTTCATTGAGTTTGACATTTTCTATTATGTAGTACTGAACCAAGCTTATTTCCCAACAAACACCATTGAGGCTGAATGGCATATTTTTGATATCTGGACAGAAGTAGGAATCAATATTTTTTAAAAAAACATTGAGATTAGGAATTTTTGTGAATTACTTAAAACAGGAAAGTGAGATAATACTCACTGAATTTCATTCTTGGAGTTTATCTGATTCTGTTTATGATTATATTTTTATTCCACTTATGATTATATTATTATCTGATTCTATTTATTAAAAGTTTCTCATTTATTCGATTTAAAAAGAGAAATAATAAGAACGAATGTGGAACGTTTACAGTCAGCTTATTTGAGAACACGTTTATCGAATTTAAATACAGGCAAAATCCCATCATATAAAATTTATAAAATGTTCAACAGAAAACGGATTTTCTGAAGAGATTGATTCCATTCATATATATCGTTTGGTGTTTTTAAAATCAACTGTCTACAGCTTCTAGAATCCACATTTATTTTTTAAAAATGTTTTTTAGAATTAAATGCATTTAAATTTTAAATTTCTGATGTTTTTTTAATGCTTTTATGATTGACTGTTTTTGGGACTTAACATTTCTGTGTTTCTAATATTGATTATTCTGGTTCTTTTTTTCTAAACTTATAATATTGACTATACCCAACTTTTATTTTGTAATGTTTTTAATAATTCAGATATTGAAATATTTAAATATCTTGTACATTTTTAATTTTTTATCTGTTTAGACCGTATAAGTACTTCAAACTTAATGTTTTTAGAATAACTGTATGCATATATTAAACACCTAATAGTATTTATATTATAATTCTCTTATAATTCATTATAACTTATATTTTTTATGTTTGATGATATTTTTCAATATCTTATACTATAATACGAGGAATGGTTGCCAAGTCGAAAATCGCCCCAGAATTAATAAACTCCGGTAAACTTGGGGGTCTGGGGTTTTTGGCCACGAGGAATCGATTGGCGCCGGTTTTGAAGCGCTACGGTCAAGCAGTTCGGAGTTACAGATAGGATATTTTCAAACTTTATTAGTTCGCCATTTTGGCTAATAGGTTTCAAGCGGTAACGTGCTGCCATCGATAGCCAATATGGCGAACTAATAAAGTTTCCAGAAGATGATCCGGAACTCAAGGAACTGGTCTCGAAATGGATGATCCATAACCCGTGTGGTGATATGAACCCAAACGCTCCGTGCATGGTCAGCAAACATGGAAGAGACCAGTGCAGATGGGGATTTCCAATGGAACACCAAGACATGACATCGCTGGTGGACGATGAAAAGCCGAGGTTTAACCGGTTATCTTTTCACCAATGGTTTCACAAATTTTTTTATGTCATGTATTGTTTTGATAAATCACAATTGAAAATTTAAATCTTCGAGTTAGCTTCGATGCCTGTTTTCTCCGAGCGGAGCTCGGTCACCCGCTGGTACAGAATAAATAGAGTTTTTTGTGCACTTTCTTTTTATAATAAGTGCAGGGGAAAATTTTTGAATATAAAAAATAATTGGCAGATGAAATTAAAATTATAAATAAAGGCGAATAAATAATCCTTATTTATAATTTTGAACTTATTAAAACAATAGTAAAGAATGTAAAATTTAAACTCGCTAAATAATTATATAAAAAGTTAATATTTTTATTTAAATGAAAAAAAGAAAGAAATTTTTTGAAAAAAGAATCAATAAATATATATTAAAAGAATATAGCACTTTAACTAAAAAATTCCAATCACTTTTTCAGTATTTTTATTAACAAAAATCAATTTTTCAACTTAAAAGTCAAATTTATTATTTTTACCATATCAAAAAATAAACAAATAAAATTTTTAAGCGCAGAAACTCTTCTATATTAATCAAACGTACAAAAAAATTAATATATAGCAACTTTCACCAAACAGTAAATTAAATTCGCCAAGCAAAAAATAACAATGAGGATATATTTCTAAAACAACTTTTACCTCTCTTAAGCACAAATCACTTATACCTCCTTAAGCGTAATTGCCTTAAGTGCCTAAAACCTGAATTACTCCAATCTATTCACAGCCAATCGGGTCGTGCCGTGCAGTTGACGAAGCTAATAAACGTTCAGTTTGGAAACAGCCACCGCCAATCAGAAGCCAGTTGTGGCCACACAGGACAAAGGTTGACACTTTGCGAAGCAAAATACAAAAGATCCAATTAAAATGGCCCCCGGAATATGCGTGCGGTTGCCATGGTTACTCGAAGATGGCATGCATATTGGAAATTGCTAGGAAAGATTGTTCGCTTTCGATAGAAAATGAACGAGAAGATAAATACATAAAAAGTAAATTAAATTTTTGCAGAATTAAATGATAAAATCATTTTTGGAAATTAAATATTGAAAATTAATTAATGTTGCCACAAATGCCACGAGAAAGTAAAATGCTACGAAGCAAAGGTTTTTCTTTAATTAAAAAAGAACGACTTGTGCGGTAAATATATTTGTTTCCCATTTACGAAGTTGATTAAAAATATATATTTTTGATTATGTTTCTTAATATTTCAGTTTTCCTCAGAATAGATTTATAAAATTCGTAAAAATTGGCTATAGGTATAGCTTAGCTATGATATTGTAGTTTAGTAAATAAAAAGCGCAGTTTGATTTTCAAAGTGAATTTGTATTTGATTACAAATTATGTACAAATGGACTTCATATTAAGAAAGTATTTCTTAATATGAGTAACTATGATATTTTAGTTAAGTAAGCAATTAATGCAAAAATTGCAATTCAAGACAAATTGAATTGAAGTTTAGTTCTAAATTATGCACGAATAGACTTTATCAAGAAAATATTCCTTAATTTGAAATAATTTATTTCTAAGCCTTCAAATTATCGAAACCACTCTATAAAACAATATAGCCATTCCTAGAAAGTTTTACATTTTCTGTCTCTTTTATATTCCAACTTGGAAGCTTGCAACTCGGTTTTAATTTTAGTAGAATATGCTGTGTTTACTTTAAGTATGTAATTTTTATACCTGACATTCTTTCATCTTCATGATGTACGGCTCATTAGATTAATTTTAATTCTCTTCATCTGTAAATTCGATAATCAGTTTCTATCATCATTGTAAATAGCTGCATGAAATTATCTGTCTCGTGTTGGAAAATAACTAACTTGTTAAAATAAACTGATAACGAAAACGAAAGCGGTGTTCGGTATTAAGAAATAAAATTATATATATATATATATATATATATATATATATATAACGGATTAGTGGATGGTTTATAATTTATTTTAGAAATAAACAACATAAATAAAAAAGTTTGAATAAACATTATCATCTATTTCATTTAATTTATAACTGAAGTTATAATTTTAATAGCAACATTGAGAATAAGTCGTGTGTCATTTATTTCCTACTGGTCAGCTTAAGTTAGTTAAAATTAGCTTAGTTGATGCATAAAAAAGACAGACGCATTTATAAACTTCATCTTACAGTTTCTTTATTTTTTATATATATATAATTCTTTTCCTCTCAATATCAAATACGAATAATAATTCAAAAGACATTTATTTTTATCAACGCATAAATAACAGAATTGAAATAAAAAAAAAACTTTAGATATTTTTAAAGTCAGAAAATTTCCCTTAAAAATTATACTAACAAAAACGGGCACATTCTTATAAGGTTTTTTTTTTTTTTTATTCCTACAATTCAAATGAATGAAATAACACCAACTATATGAAAATTAAAAGTTACATTAACTGAACTCTAATAACCACTTTAAAATAACAATTTACCATATTCATTTTTCTTAAAAACTATCATTTATGTAAATAATATTCTGATTCTTAATAACTGAAACATGTCTAAGATTGTTTCAATGTTTACTTTGAACTTAATTTAGTAGTAGAATAAACCATTTTAAGGAAAAAAAATATAATAGACATAATATAAAACACAATAAGTTTACTTAAAACGTAATAGAGTAGTAAAATAAATCACATTAAGATAATAAAATTGTTTTGATTTTTCTTAAAAAAATTCAACGAAATAAAATGATTCCAATTATCTGAGAATTAAAAGCTACATTAACTGATCTATACTAACCACAAAACCAAAATAATAATTTGCAATATTCACTTTCCTTAAAAACTGTACCAATTATGTAAAGTGCTACTATACTATACTAAGTTTGTTTTAAACTTAGTATATTAGCAGACAGTACAATTTAAGTTTATTAAAATTTTGACACAAATTAATTACCGAAATTTCAATAAACTTTGATAGTATCACACGTAAAAGAATTCAAAGCCTGAATTTCCTTCAGAAAATGCTTAAAATAAACACAGCAAACTTCCCAAGTTTTCAATTAATTTCGAGAGGAAACGAAACATAATTAATTACAATTCTTTTCGAAAACTGTTTAAAATCTTAGGAAATAAAACTTTTAATTAAGGACTATACAAACGAATTATGTACAACCTTTCAAGTGCTCATTTTCTCACCTCCAAAACAGCTAATTTACTCGAACTACGAAAGTGATAATGATTAGAAATTTAAAGACGTTAAAATTAAAATTTAGACTCCTTGCAAGAAAATTAGTTAAGATAATTAATTACAAACACTTTGAAAGATTATTGCAAGGCTTGTGATTATTATCAAAAATTAAAGCAATTAGCTAGTTAGTTATAGCTTTGATAAATGTTATTTGCCATGAAAAAAATCTATGATATAATTAAATATAAACAATTCCATAAAATGAATACGATGAGCAGATTTTTTAAGACGCTATCTAAAGGCCTTATCCCACGGCAAAATATCTTCGGCACTTTCCGTCAGCAAAACGACAACGAAAGTGACGTTACTTGTGTGACGTCACTTCAAAGTTTCACATGATTGGTTGAATTTCGTTTGCGGACAATATTTCCGACAGCATTTCGAGCTGGTTAGAAAAAGTTGTCGATTATGAAACTTGCTTGACCAGTTTTTAAGGGTAGAAACGGAAAATTGTAGACGGAAGGGCAGACGATATTTCGCCGTGTGATAAGGCCTTAATAATGACAATTTAATAAAATGAGTATCATTGCACTAATCATTGTAGAAAATAATCCAATGCAATTACGTTATTTAACAGTTTCAATGCAAATATTTACAAACCCATACAAATGAAAATTTAATTTTGAAATCAGGTCTAAAATATAGCACGAATTCAATGTTTGGGATTTTTAATTCTAGAATTAAAAAAATTTAGTTTAAGAATTTGAAGTGTCACAGAGTCGTTTTATACATATTGAAAGGCGAAAAAAGAAATCCTCATAAAATAAATTAATCTAAATCTTTTCTCATAATGCTTTTGAGGCTTATTTTAATATGAAATTTATTTTCAAAAATTTCATGCAATGAAAAGTTTTGAGTTCAATTTTGATCTCCCATAAGTTTCAATCAATATCAAATTCCATTCTTTTTTTAAATATATAGTTTTACCTAGTTTTATGTTTTTGCTAATTTTATTAAATTTATTTGCTAGAATAAGAAAAAAAAAAAGAATTTCTTAGGTTTATAAAATGAATATATTTTGAAGATAATTAGTTTTTATTCATTGAGATCTTTTGCCCCAAAAAGGGTATATAATCAATGAAGCAAGGATTAATAGACGAACTTATACAACGAACATGTCTCATATTTGTAACTGCGACTATTGCAAGTTGTTATTTTCTCGTATATGAAGTATACAAAGGGAAAAAACCGTTAGCGAAATTCGAACGCGTTATTTTAACGAAAGGACTTTTGGAATAATGGCAGTCTATGTAAACGGCAACTCAACGATGTGTTGAGATAGAAAGATGAAATTTGATATGTAGTATTCACCAGTGGCGGTTTTTGGTAGGCCATAGGCGTTGCAATATTTTGAAATCCCCTCCATGATAAATTTTATTGTTGGCAAAAAAGTAGAAATATAAATTTAAGTTTTAACTTTATCTTAATATTTATTCTATGATATCGTTATGTACTGAAAGACAATTCTTAATGCATTTAGAACTTATATTTATTTATATTTTAACAGATCGACTCATTACCTTTATAGACCTTTCGACCTTTTATCGACTCATTTTATACACTAAGTCATTTTTTAAAATTATTTCTAGACCAATGAACCTTATATTTTATTATATACATCCAAATGAAAGCAACATTCATTGAGTTCGTTAGCGAATTTCATTCTTCAAGGTTTCAAGGAAATTGTCTAATTTTTATACCAAGATTATTTTTAAAAAAAACTGGCCAACATGCAAAAGTGTGCGAATAGGAAATAGTGGCGATGAGAAAGTATTCTGAACTTATAAATTCTAAGAAAAGGATTTGCGGACGCAAAAATTTTGCTTATTTTTTCATTAACACGTTATCGGTGAATTATCAGTTTTTCTTTAAAGAAAGAGTAAAAGGTAAAGACTCAGCGAATCAGACCGAAGGGAAGACTTGAACAATTAAATTTACCTTCTGCTAAGCACTTTGATACACGTTCAAGCAGATTTTGAGGTCCCCCTATATACCTTGATACTCGAGGTGACTGCCTCCACTGGTTTCACACATATACAATCCCAATGTCTAAAAGTTTGATTTCAAATAAAGGTTGGTTGAATTTGATTTGTACTTATCTGAATTCTAATTTCAAGATTAAAAATATTACTCTTTAGCCAAAAAGCACAATAAAATTTCTATTGCCTCAAAAAGTATAATATCAATAATAGAAACGTCGACTTCAAAGGTAACTTAATTTGTTAGATTTAATATTCAGGTACATGCACTTCCTTTTCAACAACTTTTAACAGCAGTCATAAAAGAAGCAAAATAATACATCAGAGAAAATCAAATTTGAAAGAGCGAACCGTAAAAGATGGCGTCGAAGAAACATAGATTTCTATGTTGCCAGACGCAAAAGGAAAATATGTTTGATTCGATTTATTTTTGAGTATTTTTCAAGAAAATAATAAATAAGACCTGTCCTCAAGGGTTTTGGGACGGTGACAGACAGAAGATAAAAGAAAACATCGTTCACGAGATTAAGGGAGTGGGGAGACGAGAGTAAAGCAGACGACTTTAAAAAAAAATGTATTTGCAGCGTTTGAAAACTGTTCCGGTGTTCCAATTTGAAAAAAAAAAAAAGTAAACGAATTATGCAATTATTTTTTTTTTCTGAAAGAAGTTCCATTCATCCCAAGGGAAGAATAAAAAATGATGGGAAAAATGATGTTTCATCATGTCATTCTTTATGAAAAAAAGAATAAATATCATTCTTCAGGAAAGAATAAATTTTTAGATTCGTATAAGATAAACGTTTATTCCTTGAAAGGCAGAAATAATTAAGAATGAAAAAAATTCGCAGCATTTAAAATATTGTTCGTTGAAAATTAACATTAATAGAAGAAAATTACCTCGAAACGAATTACGGCACAAAATTGAGCGTTATTACGTCATTTTAAAATTATTATAGTCATAAAAATTCTCTTAAATTCTTTTATCTGAGCAAAACAGGTAAAATTAAATTTTTTCAAAAATCAATTCCTACTTAAATAAAAAAATTATTATTTTAGTCACTTTTTTAAAAATAATTACAATTAATATAAATATGTATATACATATGATAATAATCACAATATTAAGTGGCAAAAGAATTTTTTTCCAGAGATCTACACGCCTTGCCACTGACAGTATTAATCTCTAAATTTATATCCTGTTAAATGTCTTACATAAGCGAATTCTTTTCCCATATAAAAGTATAATTAAATAATTTATCAAAAAATTGTAGCTTTTCGCAAGAATTGAACTTGTATTCTTCAACTTCATGAGAAAAATACTGAAATTCTTGTATTTTAATGATTGAGCTACTGCCTGTTGATTTCAATTTTCATTGCAAACTGCTAAAACTCTATTTAAGGTATTAATTAAATTTAATTAATGAATTAATATTTGAAAAGACTATTAACATCAAGCGTCATTCACTACAAGTTTATAAAAATGTATTTGAACTTGAGTGGATGAATAAAAAGTATTTTACTAACGACTAAAAATTTGAACAGGATAAATAAATATATATAAGGAGAGAATGGATTAATAGTAGGATAATAAATTTAATAAATAAAATTTAAGACGTCTTAAGATTAAAATATTAGTAACAAAATAATTTTTGTACCAATATCAAATATTATTCACTAAATAAAGTTGATTTAGAAGAATAAATAAATAAAGTAGTAGATTTTTAAAAAACATTTAAGCACATTTCAATGAATAGAGTTCTTAATATTGAAATGAAATATTGATTTTAAAATATATCTTCCAATATACGAAAAGTAAAAAACATATCAAAAAGATTTGCTTTTAAAATATGTTGTTTTCTTAAACTTTAACTAACAAAATAAAATTTTAAACTCAAAAACTTAAAATATTTTTATTTTCATTAAGTATAATTTCATCAATCAAAACTGGCAACAAGAAGCATTTTTAAGAGAAATAGACGTAAATACACACAAACACAGACAAAAAAAAACCCATCAACTTTTAAAAGAATATGATAAATGAAGTTAAAAGCAAAAGGATAAGAGCATTAGAAAACAAAACCTATTTTCATTAAAGAACGCTGATAATTTCAATTTATCACTTAACAATTGAATCATTTTAAAATCAAACCATATCAAAGATTTGGACACAAAATAAATTAGAATTAATTGATAGTAAATATTGAATTGCAATCAGTAATGGTGATTATCTTTTCATTCACAATGGATACAAGGGTGTAAGTTGGACTAGCTACAGAAAAATTAAAATGCATTATTGGAAATAGAGAAAAAAAAATGTGTATCATGTCAAAACTAGAATCTTAAAATAATTAACGTATTAAGCACGGTTGGAACAAAAATCCCTTCAATTAAAAAATTGGGGCGGGGGGGGGGAGGTATAGAATTCCAATTTTAGGGGTTTTTTAGAATTTCAATTTTATTCCACAAACAACATGACGGGAGAAAATATATATACGATAACAAAATGCAATGGGGTTCAGAATTGATAACAGAAGGAAGAATTCGATATATATATATATTCGACTTTCTCTTGGAAGGGAGGAAAGAAGGAATTAAAAATCTCCCTCCTCCCTGAACGTTCCACAAAAGACCCAGCCTAGTTAAAACAAAGAAGATTAGAGAGAGAAAAAAAGAAAATAATGCAATGGTTCTATTTTTCCTTCTTTTACTCTTTAGTATTGGGGAACCGGATGAGAGGGAAAATGAAACAAGCAGTTGCGGAATGAAATAGCAAGGAAAATGGTGAGATGTGTAAGCAACTCCAAAACCGACAATGTTTTAGAGAAATAATAACAAAAAACAAATGGAAATTAAGATTTCGTTAAATCCAGCTGCAGAAAAAAAATGGAAATTTTTTTTGGCCCTAATGGAAATAATTAAATTTTCGTTAAATGCAGCTGCAGAAAAAATGGAAAATTTCTT
>JAPMOQ010045993.1:5135915-5152935 GCA_026543055.1 Argiope trifasciata
TAAATTTTCGTTAAATGCAGCTGCAGAAAAAATGGAAAATTTCTTTGGCACTACTGGAAATGATTAAATTTTCGTTAAATGCAGATGTAGAAAAAATGGAACATTTCTTTGAAACTAATGGAAACTATTAAGATTTCGTTAAATGCAGCTGAAGAAAAAATGGAAAATTTCTTTACAGCAACGAGAAAAAAAAACTAAAATTAGTAAAACTTACTAAGAAAAAGAAAACAATAAAAAAATCTGGTACTTTTTTTTAAAAATGTATCTCATATCATATTATCCATTTAATTGCAAACATATATAATTATTCATGAATCGAAATATAGTAATGCTACTCGAAATCAGGGTACATATTTGTGGAAAAGAGATGAAATATCGAAAGAATAATCTCAAAGGTTTTAAATAAACAAATCAAAATTTCATAACTACAGTAAGCCCTCCATTACGCACAGATGCATTATTTATGACCGCAAATTTCAAAATATAGTAAAGGAAATGGAATTTTAAAATAATAAAAAGAGAGATATTTTAGTGGACCCGCACGTTCACACACACACACAAAACATTTTATTTTCTTACAAAAAAAAAACTTTTATAAAATTAACTGATTAACAAGCATTCTAAGCAAACAAACAGGCATTATTAGCAAACACATATTCGTAAATTGTATGTGTATGCTCTTATTGCAAATAAAAATTGTTCAAAAGTTTTGTCTTGATTTAAATCATGTTTCGTATATTTTGAAATCATTCTCAGAATTTGCCTATCAATGTCTACAGTGCCACTGATTAGGCGGATAATGGAGAATCTACTATACTTAAAATCGCATTAATCAATGCCAAATTGCCAAATTTCGCATGCATGTTTCTAAAGATTTCACTCTGCAACAGTTTCCGAATTGAAGATGACACAGCTTATTCCATCTTATGTACGCTACATCAATCGAAAACAGTGGGATTTACTTTCCATTATCGAATCTTTTACATTTATTATCATTTCGTACTACTTCCATGTTAATCTTTTCACTTCCATCGACTTACCATGTATACCAATTTTTTAGTACCATACGCATATTAATTTTAATAACACCCACCACTCTTCTAAAGATTGTTTTTGTGGAGTTTAGTCACCCTCTAATCCTCCTTTAACGACGATCTACTAATTATTAACAAACATTATTGAATTACTTTGAAGTTTTTTAGATGTTTTTGTAGAGTTTAGCCCCCTTCTCTCCCCCTTTAACGACGCTCTAGTAATTACTAACAAAACCTGTTTGAGTTACTTAAGATGCTTCTTTAGATGTTTTTGTAGAGTTTAGTCCCCCACCTTTAACGACGTTCTAATAATTATTAACTAAACATTTTTGAGTTACTTTGAAGTCTTTTTTTTCCCTGTCGAACTTACAAAGCAATCGTCTAGAACAGGATGGTATTAGGCAGTTGCCCCTCTCCCCTTTTCCACAGATAAAACCATAACTGTATATTTCAGTTGAAGTCATTTTAAGTACATGGTGGAGTGCTTTTAAATCATTTAGATAATTAATTAGGAGAGATAATTTAAATATGACAACACTAATCGAAATAAAAATGGAAAACATGAAAGAAAACAAAACAAAACCCTCCATCCTCTACACTAGACATGGAAGTTATATCCTCTAACTATTTGGCTAACAAGTAATCAATTCGACCAAATTAGTGTTAATAAAATGCATCATTTCCTATTCTGATTTCCACAGTTTGGTTTTTGATTTGTATTTAATGTCTTCGTAACACATTTTCTTCACATAAAATGACGTTCAGCAGAATAAGAATCAGTTCTTTTATCGATATTTAAAGGTTATGAATACGAAATTGACAAAAAAAAAAGATATATGATAGCTTTTAGATCCATTCTGATTTCTTTGCCAGAAATATAAAAAAAAATTTAACAAAGAAAAATGAGTCACATTTCCACTTTTCCAATAAATATAAAAGAAGAATTATACAGATATTGAGAGTGAGAAGCATCGTGAAGCTGGCACAACTTTTCGCGAAAAAATTCTTTAGGGGAAAAAAAATCTTAAGAATAGAAATCGAAGTATCGAAAGAATTCGGAACTTCAAACATTCGAATTTTCAACAGTAAGCCACTCTCGCTCGAATGGAAGATTCGAATACTTTTGTTACTCCAGCCTTCGGATATTTTCTTTCGGGGTTGGAATGTTTGTATAGGGAGGGACAGAATTGGCCACTGATGAAGAAAAGGAGGAGGAGGAGGAAAGCCGACCCTTAAAACCTTTTAATTAACACGATGCCAAAAGAACTCTCCAACACATAAAAAACGAGGGCGTTTTTTAGTACCCTCGAGGAAAGGGAAAATATATTAAGTTTCAGAACACACGAATACCTCCAGGTTTCTTTTCTAATAAGAAGAGATCTGTAGATTTAAGTAAATGAGATTTAAAGCCAGGATGAAATCCTCTAAATATTTTTTATAGCACGCGCGAAGAATTTAAGCAGCAGAGCTTTTGCAAAAGCAACTAGTGAGATTTGAAGTATTTTTTTTTAATAGCATCTTTTGCACTGGGTAAGGATATTATTAAATGACAAAGAAAAGAAAAAGATGGAAAGGATATAAAAGAGGGGGCTCAAAAATGTCCCATGTTAAATATCGACTGCTCGAGGCTGGATTTAGATCTTTAACGTCCCTAAGGGAGTATAAGCCTCTGGGTTGCTTTTCTTTTCTGTTTTATAAAACCTAGATATTTTTATTTAATCTTTTTATAAATAGTTTCAAGTAACTAACTTTGGCAAACCGAAGTTACAAAATATTTAATTGTGAGTTAATTTCAAGATTTTAGGCACAAAAGAAAAACAAACAAACAATAATAAAAAAAAAATGAAATCGAAATTTTAAAATAATATTAGCCTAAACTACTTTAAAATATTATAAAACTTTTTTAATAATAGGATTGAGTATTCTATAAAGGCAATATCCATACATTTTTTAGAAATGTAAAACAATATATTATAATATTTTAAAATTTAAAAGAGAATTTGATTTTATACTGAATGTGCTCTTTTTCTCAATTATCTTAAATGAAATGAAAACACAAAATTAAATTGCAATAAACACAACGCAAAATAAATAAATAGATATCTCTTAATCAGTTCTTTGCTTTACTTATATGACCAACATTGTAATAGCTCCAATTTTAAGTGATCACATTATTCGTATGAATATATTAGTTACGCCATTTAGTCACAAAATATTTAGCACCATTTTATGGAGAACTTTTTTTCTGAGAACTTCTTTCTTTTTTTCTGAGATGTAGAAAATGAAATATCAATGAGGAATTAAATTTAAATAAATAAATTTGCCTTAAACATTTCAATTTAAGAAAACTACTCGATTATATATTTTTTTGTCTTTTTTTGTTTAAAAGAATGAAATAATTCTTGATATGATTCGAAAATTTATTTTACTTAAAACATCCTTGGATCAGGGTGACATTTTACGAAATATGTTCGAAATTATGTATTAAACTCTAGTTTCAATATTGGACATACTGGTCTAAATTGCAACTTCTTTATATGACATAAATCTTAAAATACGCACTCTCCAACTGAAACATAAAGGTTAAGGTTAATTGTTAAGATTTCATCAACATTTATGAATGGTAACGTTTAATACCACGATTCGATAAAGCTTTTCAGAAAAATATATACGTAAACATGATTATGAAGATGTGTGATCGAAACGAATTATAACTTCGGTTTATTTCACCGTAGAATGTGCAAGGAAAAAAAGCGGATGAAAAGAGAGACATTAGTTTACATCGCTCTACCAGAGCAAAGTGACAGAAATTTCTCTCTTCAGTGTTTTTACTGTGAGAGTTTGATGAAGATTCTTATATCGCGCTTCGGTTTAGGCAGGAGAATCTGAGTTATCTTTTAAAAATGCAGGTTTTAAGTATCTTTTCCCCATCGATATTAGTGTGAGTATGTTTTCTCCATCCATGTTGGTGTGAATATTTTTTCCCCGTCGATATTGGTGTGAGAAAAATGGAGTCAGTAATTGTGTTAAGGACGTGTCAAAAATAATTAAATAGCAAAGTGGGAATTGGTTCAGAAAATAACAGGATATTTTAGAATGAAGTTAAAATGGACTAAATTAAGAAAAAATTAGAAAATAAAATTGAGTTTAAAATAAAATATATTACTATATACATAGATTTTATAACTACAGAAATATAGTAAAACATCTTAATATACCAATAAAAATAATCAGAATTTTCTCTCCAAATATAATTGTTTAAACTTTATTGTGATTAAAATATTTCGAAAGTTATTTATAAGTTTTGTAAAACAAAGTTTTCCAGAGATCGTAAATTAAATGAAATTTCAAAATTGTATAACTTTTTTCAGAAAAAATCAATGATCAATGTTAAAAGTAAAGCATCAAGTATCAAGAAAGTTTTGAACAAAGAATATTCTTTTTCTAATTCAT
Organism: Argiope trifasciata; assembly: GCA_026543055.1. Taxonomy (NCBI): domain Eukaryota; kingdom Metazoa; phylum Arthropoda; class Arachnida; order Araneae; family Araneidae; genus Argiope; species Argiope trifasciata. The sequence continues at coordinate 5,140,403 of JAPMOQ010045993.1, forward strand.
AATTGGAAATATACGAAAATAAAAAACTCGAAAATCAGTTTTAAATCGCATTTCCCATTTTTAAAAAACCAAAAAAACTACACTTTGAAATCAAGCAGAATCACTGAAATAAGCTAACAAATCAGTCAGTAAAATTTTTTTTAAAGAAAAATCCACCAGTAATCACAATAAGAAAAGGAATCGTCTGTCATCGAACAACAACAACAACAACAACAACAAAAAAAACTACGTAAAACATGAAGAACAAACTAAGAGAAATGGAGAGGCAAAGGTGAAAAACACGAGCTAACGAAATTCATTAAGGCGATAGGGGCTGTCACGTGATTTATTGCCGATGGCACCATTTACGGAGCAGACGAAATATCTACCTCGAATGCCATTTCTCATCAAGACAAGTCTGTTTCGGTCTGACCCTCGAGTTCGAAAAAGCAATGATACGATGGGGAAAAAAAAAAAAAAAAAAAAAGCAGATATCTACTGTTCTTTCACTCTTTATGACAAGGATGTAGAGGATGTTCTTTCTCAAATGAAAAAAATAACTCAATTTTCCTTTTACCTTATTTAAAAAAAAAATTTTCTTGCAATATAACAAAAAGATTACCATTTTATAGGCAGTAAAATACAAAATTTAGGGAGTAAATTATTCAAATTAAAAAATATATAAATATAATAAAAAAGAAGAATTGTAATGAATAATTTTCTGAAAAATAATAAAAAGAATTTGTCAAAATAATCGATACAAAGTCATATCAAATTGAATCAATATTTAAAGATAAATATGATCTAAAAGAACAAAATAACTCGATTTAAAGTTATGAAATGCTATAGTGAGATTTTAATACAAAAATTCATTCACATTTTTATTGTATTCAGTCATATAAATCATATAAATGACATATATGATTTATTAATACATAAATTATATAATTATAAACGATACTGTATAATTACAAACGATTCTGTATAATTACAAACGATACTGTATAATTACAAACGATACTTTATAATTACAAACGATACTGTATAATTATAAACGATACTGTATACGAGTATTAATTGTTCTTAAATATGTAAATATATAAATATGAATAAAAAAATGGCATATTCCGAGCTGAACAAAATTACATTTGAGAAATGCTAGACGAAAAAAGTGCTTGGTCCATTCTTCAAAATGTAATCTAAGAACATTAGAATAAAGTAATAGAAATATTTCTTCGTATTAAAAAAAAAAAAAAAAGAAAGAAAAAAGAAAAGAAACTTTTTAGTATTCCTACTCTACTGTTATTAAAATTTTAAAAAAACGAATAGCTATTTTAGAAAAAGAAACGTGCTTTATAAAGAACAAATTATCGGATATCTTAAACGACCATCAGGATCTTAACGTCATAATTAGCATTTGAAATCTATCGGAAAATAGTTCCGAAACGATGGTACATAAGAAAAAGAAAACGCGAAGCAGAAGTGGGATGCAGAGCCCAGTCACAGATTGTGCTGCCATCTAGTGGTCATTTACTAAATAATTTTCATATTGAAAAACTCATTTTACAAAGTAGGAACAAAAACTAAAATAAAAGTGACGAGTGAAATTCCGTTTTTTATAACACAATTAAATGTCAGTATACTTTCTTTTAACTCCCATAACTAACCACTACTAATCTATTATAGAAAAATAATCGAAAAAAAAAATTAAGTGGGAAACCGAAACAGTATACAATTCAGAAATGCGTAACAAAAATCGTACAAAGAAATAAATAAAAATTACTGAAGATGGTTTTACAAATGAAAAAAAAATTTGACACTTATTATCAAAAATTATTTAATTATGATTTTTTTAAAAAGTTGTATGTCTTTTGATGAAAATTAAATATTAATCGAATATTTTCACAAAAAAATTAAAATGAATTTTATGATAACTCAGAGATATTAAATATCTATTCTTTTTATGAAATTTGACGAAACAGTAGAATAAAATAACTGATATTGCTGAGGGACGAAAAGCATACAATATTTATTTCAGAACATTAGTCATAATTTTTCTAAATATATTTTTACTTTTTCTAAAATGAAATACAATCTGAAATCCCATATTCTGTTTTGCATTTTTAAAAAAAATATTTTTTTGTTTCAAATAGCAACTAATTTTTAAGTAAAAACAAACGTCCCATAATTTAAACAAAATATTTGTTGGTATCTATATATTATAAGTAGTTTATACTTATAAAAGATTAATATGGAAATGTTGAATTAAAGGGAATTGATAAGAAAGACAGTAGACCAGAGATTAATAAATGCAAACAATAAAATGAAGTGTAAAACAGATCTTGTTATGCCTTACCTGTCATCCTGCAAGACATTAATGATTCTCTGTTCCCTATGAGCATCCCTAGTGCGGCCAATCGGTTTCCTCGAATAAACAGGTGTTCCTCCTTCACTCAAGTAACCACTGGCTATGTCATCACTCCGGCAACTGATACCAGGTCTCAAGATCTCCCCATCACTTAAATATCCTGATGCGATATCGTAGGAATCAATGTCCGGCGGATAGTCAGGATCAACGAGGCTGTTGCAACCAGAAAGAACTCTTTTCATGCTTGCTCCATACATGCGAGCCGAATCCAAGGAATTGAGAAACTGCCTACTAGAATTAATTCTTCCTGTTTCTCCATAGTCTGAATGGATTCGCAAAGAAGGTTGCATTCGAGGCCCCACGACACGGGGCGAGGACAAAGGAGCCAGTCCTCGAACATAACCATAAGGGGAGGAGCGAACAATGGGCTGCATGGGCTTGATGTTAACCAGGACATCGCCTTCTTCTTCCCAGATGGTAGCATTTTCACCAGAAAGTCCACCACCTGCTTCTCTGGAAGCTATCTTGTTGCAAGTTTCATAGATAGGATCCGCCGTTTTGAAACTGGACGTCGATCTGGACTTTGGCGGCTTGACATCATCACCACCGATGCCATTTACAGGTTTCTCAGATGCCTGGGAGTTGCTTTTAGTGTCTTTGAGGTGATGGTTAGAGCTCATGATAGGAGACACCATGGCAATGCTAACTCCACTCTGGTTGGTGCCACTTCTACTTTCGGAACGTGCACGATCTGTTTTGGAAAAGTTCATATTCCTCTTATCAGGTGACTGTTTTTGTCCTGTGTCCAGCACTTGAGTGTCCGGTCCTGCTATGTGGACAGCCACATATATGTCCTCTCTGGACAATTTCGTTCCAGCTTGAGGATCCTTCATGGATTTTGGTGGAGAGTTCGTCGACAGGTTGCTGTCTGATCCTGAGTTTTGAGATCGTTTCTCCTCCTTGGTGACTTTGGTCTGACCTTTAACTGCGAGAGTTGGTTTGGGTATGCTGCTATTTGGTGAAGATACAACTTGCCCGTTGCAGTTACTTTCCATATTTGAAGACAGAGCTGCTGAGTTCAATGAAATATTCTGGTTGATGGCTGATGCATCAATGACGGTAACTTCGCTCACTACACTAAGGTTCGAGGCACTGGGTGATACGCTGGATGATTTATCAATCAAATTTGTGACTATCTTGGATTGCTGAACTGGATTATCAGGGCTAATCTGTGTGCACAACTCCTCAGAATCTTTTATCTCATCTGACTGAGATCCAGGAGATGTCTGAGAAATTGATTTGGATGGATGGAATTTTAAACTGTTATCTTTGGGATCTGAAGAGATCTTCTTTTCAGATCCTTGATTGTTCGTTAGTAAGTTTTCCAAAGAATGAGCGGCGGTCTTTTCGTTTTTCTTCTCCTTCGCAAACTTAGATGTAGCTTTCAATTGCTCCAGTTTACTCGATATTGGATCTTTCTGGCCTATAAAAGAATGGATAAAAAATGAATCGACAATAAAAGATTTTCAAATTCCAAAATATATATCTTATATTTAAATGACAATAAAAAAAACTCAAATAAACTAATCAAAGAAAAATGAAATTAAATAATTACCATCATTTGTCCTTGATTTTGAAACTCCTTGTTTGATGACGCCGATCTTTTTCGTTTGACTCTTGGGAAGGGAGCTGCCTATTTGGGGTGGTTTCGCGGAAGACGGGGATGTGGGGGAAGGGGATGAGAACTCTTTGGAGGAGTCGGCGTTCGAGGTCCCGTTCTTGGATTCGCTGCAGATACTGTTGGAGGAATCGCTTCTCTCGCTTCGGGCAGAACTGAAACCACTGCTGCTGCTGGTGCGCTTGTTGTTGGTGCCACTCCCTGAGATAATACAAGAAAAGAAGATTACATAAGGAAATGAGTTTGAAATAACACAATAGAGAAATAAAACGTAATAATAATTGATAGGCATAGTAGGCAAAATTATATTACCATGATTCAAATGATAGAAATGTAAGTAGAGCTTGCATAAGCTTAGGAGTATTTCAACTTTTGTAACAATGATAAATAATAAGCAGAAATAAGAAATAATTAAATCAAATAGCAATAATATAAGAAAAGTAAATAAATTTCATTTTGTATTTCATGTTGATTTAAAATATGAACGATGTCATCCAAAATTTTTAAGTCGAAAAGAAGAAACTTTCAAAAGTTGAACTTAGATTTATTTTACCATAGAAGGTATTTTACGTACGATGATAAAATGATATATCTTTACACTACGATATATTAGCAAAGTGACATAAAATTTTCCTTTCCGCGATTTTACTATGAGGATCTGATAAGGATTTCTTTCCCACATATCAATTTAAGTAAGGGAATCTCAGGTACTTTTAAAATAATGTTGTAAGCAAAACGGTCTTCTATCCCATAGCTCAGAGCGCGAGAAAATAAATATTTATCATTTTTATAGTGAGAATGTTATAAATTATTAAATAAAAGTGTAGGAATTGGATCAGAAAATAAGAAAGTTATTACAAATGAAGTTAACATTAACTCTTTTAAGATAAAATTTAGGAAATTAATGAGAATTTAATTTTTCTTTAAAATGTCATTACATACATTTTAAAGAATTAAATAAATATGAGGAAAAATAATTGCAATATCCTCAAGAAAGCACCTTTTCCTCCGAATGATAATTTTCAATACAATTTAAAAATTCATTTCCCGAAAAACCGTTGTCCTAAATTGAGCAACATTTTATTTATATTTCATAGGAAAGAAGAAAAATGCATACAAACTATTCCGCAATATGTATATACACTTGAGGGGACTATTTATAGAAAGATTAATTAAAAATGTACCCAAAGTTTTCATGGTTAAATTAAATGATATGAATATTTTATCAATAATAAAAAAAGGCTGTTGAAATGTTAACCGTCATTTTCGATTCCTACCAATAATTCTACAGATGAATTTTTAATATCAACTGATTACAATATTGATTGATATTAATAGATGTTTAACAACATTATTTTTCGATGACTGCTTTCTATTCGTCAATTGTAGTTGGTCCTGAATTAAGAAATATAAAATTTCAAGTGTTCTAATAAAGCGAAATCCACGGAAGTGAGATCCGGTAAGTGTGAGAAGGAAATTCAAATTTGCTATTCATTCTCACATTTTAATAAGAATTTCATGAAGAAATGTTATACTAATTTATAATTCAATTCATTTCATAAATCGTTTCTAATGGTTAAAATAAGCTGTCAACAGAAATGATAAATTTTATAAATTATTTACTCTAAAAGTTCATACGGTTGTGGAGCATTCTTAGTTTATTCAATTGAATAAGAATTGTATTTATAAACGCACAATCTAAAAAGAAATTCAAAACATTTCATAAGGTTCCAGATGTCATTTTATGGCTTTCAAAATGTCAGATGGCTTCGCTTCTTAAAACACTATTATAAAATCCCAATACAATCAAACAATAAAAATAAAAAAAGACGACCAAAACTGCCAAACAATTCAGATAAAAGTTTAATAAAATCGTCTGTCAACTTTCAAAAGGCAAATAAAAGTTTTCAAAATGACAAAAAAAGAAAACAAGAAAAAGCGAAATGGGAAGGAAAATAAATAAATAAAAACATACCTTTCGTCCTTTCAGAGCCTTTATCTTTGGCGTTGAATAGCTTGAGTTTATCTAGCATAGAATTGGAATTTTGGTTGGGTGACGAGTTCTTGGTTCCAGACCCTATTCTTCCTGGAGTGTTCGAAGACCCTAGGCTCGATTTGACTGGCAGATGGGGGATGGATGATGTGGAACTGGCAGACGAAGGCCTGTAAACCAGAAGCAGAGGTTATCAACAGGTGATGCGCGCGACAAAAGCAAAGACAGCTGGACTTTTTCTTTCGTTTACAAATTGTCTCTAGACGTCACGAAAAATTACTATTCATAGGGCAAAGCAATCTTTGACCCCCATTGAATTGATAATAAATATGATTACAGTAAAAATTTGATTCGAATTTAATTTTCAGTTTTCTTTTTGATTTTTCATCTTTAGATTGGCAATTTTTGTTATTATTACAATGAATCAAGTTGGCGTATTATCAGTACAGTGGAACTTGGCTAATCTGAACCTTTTAGAATCGGAATCAAAAGTAATTCGATTTTTTCTTTCTGTTTCTTTGCATTTCTTATTAAAATCGTATCAAATTCAAATTTATGAATAAAAAAAATTAATTTCAATTTCAAATTATAATTAATGTATATTATTTTTTATAAATTAATATGAAAATAAAATAAAATGAAAATAGTAATTTATTATATGAATAAGATATGTAATAAATGAATGGTAAAAAAAAATTAATAAAAATAATAAAATTAAATAATTATTAGTTTTAAATCAAAACCGTACGAATTATTTGTATTTCCGAATTCACAATGCTAGTTAAAATATATTCGCCCTTTATGCCAATTACTCCAAAGTTTTGAAAATTAAAGATTTTTTTGGCTCTATAATTATACTAGGACTTTAAACCTGTATATCGTATTCAATAGAAAAAACAATAATTACTTTTGCTTAAAAAACTTTGAGCACTTTGAAAATTAGTTAATTCTTGAAATTAATTTTTCATTCATTATAAAAATTCGATATTTTATTTTTATGTTGTTTATTAAGCTTACTACTCTTTTATTCTCCTTGTATTAAAGCTTCTAAATGCTAAAAATAAATCTTTATCAACATTTAAAAACTATACAATAACTATACATAACTTATACAATAAATATAAATTTTGTTATATAAACTATAAGTCGCAAAAAAAAATCCCTTTTCCACATAAATAAATGCATACAAATAAAAGCTGAAAAGCAAAAAAATATGGTAAAGAAGTAATAATTACAATAATTATAAACAAAATTTACATCATCCTACTAAATTCTAAAATTAAACAAATATTAAGTTGGATTTTTTTTCTTATACTGTTATTACATAATTTATATAAGGAATTTGGCTGAGAATGAAATATTCCTAGTAACATTTTTCCCACTGAAAACATGAATTATGATAATAAAAAAAGAAACATGATAGTGCATGTAGTGTATCAAGAAGTTCTTCGATAAAAGAATATTTCAAAATTTTAAATTCGGTTTTTAATGATGAAGTTGAAATATTTATTACTATTAAAATTAAAATAAATACTTTGAAAAAAAAAACGATATATAATAATATTCAAAATATGTGTCCTTCATATTAATTCTTATTTCTAAATAAATATCATCTTACCTACCGTTGGTTTATTTATTGAATTTTGCAAATCAAAAATTAATTTGTAAATACAAATTCAAGGATAACTTTTTTTTTTTCAATTTTATCTTTCGCATAGTATTTCCTCATTTTTTTTCACAATTTACAAACAGATATTAAATTACCAATGAGGAAATGAAAATTTTCAAATATATTTTATGGCCCGAGGAATTCAAACAGATAAGTTTAAAAAAAACGGAATTTAACCTTGAATCGAACAGGAAATTAAAGTGATATTTATAACATGGGTTATTCAGTGTGTGGCTTATCTTCCAAAACTATTGCAAAACTCCGGATAAGGGTTGCCGGTGCATTTCAAACGGCACCGATGGAATGGTTAATCAGAATAACTTCTGGAATAAAATAAATCAATAAGGAAATGCATTTCGCAGAACTTCGAAATCTGATTGTGATGACAGAAATGCTTCGTTCTGATAGAATTATGGCTCCTGCATTCCATCAAATATGGTCATCGTTCGTTTATCGTTCGATAATCAGAAATGAAAGAAAACGAATTTCGTTACAGGACATAAGAATGAAGATGTGGTGGTAGGTCTAATGCCACTTGGTCATACCAAGCACGAATGAGCGAAGCTCTTTCGAATTCAGGCAGAGGTGTGCGCCTTTCGTTGTTAACTAGCACCGTTAAGGTGAAAGTACGACTTTGCTCGAACACACACGACACAACCCTTTTTAGGGGGCGGTCGAACTCATTCATACACTCATTCATCCTCAGCAAGTCAGAATTTAGATCCAAATCCGAGACTGACTCATCCCTGATTCAGTACCTCAGAGGTGTCATTTGTTATGAGAACTTTGGAGGGCTTTGCAGTCACGACCTATTTAACGTGCCCCAACTGCCATTAGCCAACACGGCGGTCTTTGGCCGAGACGAGGAAAGAACCCGCTGCCTTTCGGTTACGAGACTGACGCTCTACCAACCAGGCTACCGCCCCCTTATGAAGGTGTAATCCAACGTTAAGTTACTTAATTCAATTATTTTAGAAGAGCTGGCGTACTGACATAGGGGTAGCTTGCCTTCCCCGTGATCTCGGCGTCTCGGGTTCGAGTTCCGGTGCGAGCATGATTGTTCTTCTGTGTTCTATCTGTGAGTTGTATGAACGTGCCCTCTTGTAAAAAAGAGTTGTGCAAATGAATGTGAAGCATGAAGTATCTAAGTCGAACTCTTGGCCCTAATTGACGAAACTGAAAAACAAGGGATGCTCACTTCGGCTTAAAACACTGACTATCGATCGGCGAGCTTGTATAGTGCCATGGGTAACTACAACGTTACAAGAAAAATACAAATTGCATGTGAGCATTTAGTAGAAGTGATTTATAAGGGTTAGTATTCTAAATGAACGCCATTACGATAATTGATTTTAGAATATAATTTTTGAGAAAAAGGTTTTTCTCTAAAACATGATGAAACAAAATCGAGATTATGCAAAGGTCATTGTGGTCTGGTAGTAAGGTCTCGTCTTTGCGGTACATGGGTTCCAAGTTCGAGACCCGATTTCCCACAGGAACTATCGAGTAAACTAGTCTGTCGAGACCAAAAGTCCTCAAGTTGATGTGGTGAGGAGGTTTTGAAAAGTGATGGCAGCTCAGGCGTCGTCCTCGTCTTTTGACGGCGGTTCAAAATTATAGTCCGTCCCAAAACAATCCTAGTGTTGCTTTAAAACAGGAAGTTGAAATAACTAAATTAAACCGGATTAAAAAAAGAGCAAAGATACTTAACTCATGACTAATTTTGAACCGAAAATGAATAGAGCGAATTATTTAGCGTGTCATTCTATTTTTAAATGCCTCTTATGACAATAATAATTCTGTGTAATTTACAAACAAATATTAAATTACCAATAAGGAAATGAAATTTTTCACATATATTTTATGGCCCGAGGAATTCAAATAGATAAGTTTAAAAACGGAATTAATTGACAGATAATTTATCGTTTTTTTCCCAAGATTCAAATGCAAAATTAAATAAAATTTAGAATTACTTCGTACTTATTAGCTACGACTGTGAGATAATGCATTTCTACTCATACTTCCAACTCAAAATACAATCATTTCTGCCAAAAAACATTAAAAAAATATATAAAATGTGTGATTTAAGATCACCTAAAGAGCTAACATTATTATAAATAGTTCTTCATATACAAAATTGGAGACTAATTACAACAAACAAAAACTATCAGAGCATTACTTTATCTTTCTTGGGCGTCAAAGTCATGCAAAATGTAGAACTTGACATCTTTTAATGAACATCCATCCGACTAAGCCACAATCTCGTCGTACGCCGTAAATGACCGTGAATTTTTTCAACCCTAAATAAAGATACGCTCACTTATTTTAACGACGCTCTCGAAATGAAAGTGACCAAGAAAGACGACTGGGGTCTAATGACATATGCGGCAGTAATTGCCGAAACCGTTCTATGTCATTTAAACTAGAACAATGACTACTTAAAGCACCAATAATCTGATTTTAGGAAAGGATGGGTTCGGACTTGGTTCGTTTGGCAGATGGATCTTTAAAAGAGAACGCGTACAACATAAATTATCGTCTGATTTTTCGAAAGAAAGAACATTTCGGATGCAGGGCACGCTCTCCAAGTTAAAAAAAATGGCGGAAACAAAGAATATGTTAATGAACTATTGAGACTTAATAAATTCTTTTGAAATAATTGTCTTTCTCCCGCTACTGCTGTGATGAAAGGAAAAGTGAAAAAACGACATACAACCTCTGAGTTCTACAAAATTAATATGAGTCCTGATTTAATGACGAACCTTTTCCTGTCAATTAAGTTATTCAAATGACATATTCTTCATGTTAAGTTCACGCATGAGATTTTTTGGAGATGATATCAGTATGGTAAAGTCCAGCTGTTCTTTGTGTTTTAAAATAAGAATCAAGTTTTTTTACATCAACACTTCCACTAACAAATTATGAAATTCAATATATATATAGTTGAGATTCTTTGCAGAATAACACCAGGAGATCCAAGGCAATTTTTTAATTACTCGAAAAATCTTAATTTTATAATTAAATATTTTTAATTCCTACTTTTTAACTTATATTAACTATTTGTTATTTAGGTTAAATTCTCCATGTTTTGTTGAATAAATACCATTAGAAAAAATAGTCGTGTTACGAAGATATAAGCCGTATTTAAATGGTAATTTTAAGTCCCGTCAGTAAATAAAGGGTTGTTACTTACGGCATTTTGCAAGCCCGCTGACGAACTGTCAGCGATTTCTGCCGAGTGTTTTATAAGTTCTTTGGTTAAACCATCCGAGCACGCGAGGGCAGAAATCTCATATAAAGATGAGACACACGTGCGTTGCACAACCGCTTTATATAGACGGGTGAGAATGGCTCTTTTACACAACTTTCAGATAAAACACAGGATAGAGAGCTACCATGCCCAAACCAGGACTCGAACCCAGAACGCCCAGATAACAGAGATGAGCTATCTTTAGGCCAGGCAGTCGAGACGTTTAGCATGTTGTAATTGCTCGCGATTTCGCTTAAATTCTCCGTGTTCTGCTGTTTTTGTGACTTATGGCACCCACCGACTGACATGTCAGCGATTTAAACAGAAGATGAGCGTCTCTTGCTTTTCAGTAGCGCCAACTAGGGACAAGAGAACGACTTAGCTACATCATGCTTCACATTCACATTACTCACCGATAGAACATAGAATAACAGCCCTGCCTGAACCGGGACCGAATCCGGGATGCCCAGAACATTAGGAAGACACGCTACCCTTGTGCCAGAACGCCGTCCCTTGTTCTGTTGAATACTATTATAAAAAATAGCCATATTGCGATGATATAAACCAGATTTAAATGGTACTTTAAGTACAGTAAATAATGGATTAAAAAATTTTGATTACTTATAATTATTTCCTTTCAACAAAAAATATTCCCACGAAAATACTTGAAAAAAAAAATTACCAAATCCTTTAAGCACGACCGTTACCAATTTGTGTAACAAATTCCCATCCTACACACGTAAGACAAAACCGAATGCTAATCCCTAATATTCCCATCGCTTTACGTGACAAAGGGAAATATTTTATGCTTCAACTTCAAACTCGATTGCGGTATATGTTTTTTATAAATACTATCAAACGTCTGTACGTTTCCGCGTGCAATCAAAACAACAAAAATCACGTGACCGTCACGAGACTTCCCATAAGAGTTACGCAACAAGTTCTGATACCTAAGTTTAGTTCTTTTAAAAGGAATTTTCTTTCTTTTTTTATTTTTATAATCTTTTCCTTTTTCATGCATCCCCTGCCAACCGCGGTATTATTAAATAGCTGCATATGATCTTAGGGCGGCAAGAACCCGGACACTTTTCCGAAACCGAATGAGCATGACACTCGTCTGTCTGTCCGTACCTTTCATCCTTCTCTTTTCCTAGAATTTTTTTAGAGGGATGTGAAGAAGAAAAGAATGAGGATAAAAGAAGGTTTTGCGCGTCGTTTAATAAATGACAGCAAGGGACTGCGAAAATTCGTTCATGCTTTTTCGTGTTTAAATAGAACAAATAACAATGAAATGTCAAGTAATTCCCCAAGATTTGTCAGTTTTTTTTTTCTTCCTGACCTTCGAAAGTAAAATGTAATGAATTCTTTACACTGCAATTTTTTTCATCAGAATGGTAGATATAATCTCTCTTTTTAGTAATTTCGTTTCAAAATTTTATCTTAAAAAATATTATCAATAACATAAGAATTAAGTTTTCATTAAATTATTAATAACAAGAGAGTGAAATTTTCATTAAATTGTTATTAATAACATGGGAATGAAGTTTGTATTAAATTGTTATTAATAACATGGGAATGAAGTTTGCATTAAATTGT
>JAPMOQ010045993.1:5152945-5174692 GCA_026543055.1 Argiope trifasciata
ATTAAATTGTTATTAATAACATGGGAATGAAGTTTGCATTAAATTGTTATTAATAACATGAGAATGAAACTTTTATTAAATTGTTATTAATAATATGAGAAAGAAGTTTTCATTAAATTGTTATTAATAATATGAAAATGAAGTTTTCTTTAAATTGTTATTAATAACATGAGAATGAAGCTTTCCTTAAATTGTTATTAACAACATGAGAATGAAGCTTTCATTTAATTGTTATTAATAACATGAGAATGAAGTTTGCATTAAATTGTTATTAATAACATGAGAATGAAGTTTGCATTAAAGAATAAAAGGGAGACCATATAAATAAATTAGCGATTGTTATAAATTTAAGAGATCATATAAATAATCTTTATTTTTTTACTTTCTCGTACATGAAGAATTACAAAAAGAAATAACAGTAATCGTCAAAAATTCGAATTCCTGATTTTGACGAATTTCTATATTTTATAACTCTCCGAGTCAGAGAAGCACCTTTTGGAATTATGCTTGTCTGTCTGTGAACACATTAACTCAACAGCATTTTGAGTTGAAAACATGAAATTTACTACATTATCCCCGCATTAACTTCGAACACAATTTGAACTAAACCTATCCACAAAAAATCTGTCTGACTGGCTGTATACAAGTGCATATGAACAAAAAGGTGTAAAACGTAAGGAGCTAGCCAGATAAAATTGATTCATACATTTCATATCTAAAGCTAAAACTACATGAACCAAATTAAATCAAAAGCTTTTGATACAATGCATAAAATAACTCATAAACAAAATAAATTTTGGCATAATTTCAGCATCTAAAATATAGATAGATAGATATAAAATTTTAATTTAAATCTGTCGGAGAGTTGATCGCCAAGCAATAATACACAACTAACTTAACTTCACACACATCTAACTTAAAATATGATATGTATATATACGTTAAAGGTCAAAAGTGTTTTAGAAATTGGAAGAAATGTGGTTCTGGAGCTGAAAAAAACCTTTTACTTCAGATATTTATCAAATGATCGAATTCTTATTAGATGGCGCATTAGATTGCTAGCCGGCGTCCTGGCTTAGGGGCAGCGCGTATTCCCCGTGATCTGGGTGTTCCCGGTTCGGGCATGGTTGTTCTGTGTTCTATTTGTGAGGTGTATGAATGAGCCCCCTGTAAAAAGGGGGGTTGTGCAAGCGAGTGTGTGTGTCATCTTCATATGAGCTAGAAGTCAGACTTCTGCCCTCTGGGTGCTCAGGGGTTTTTACCCTCAGAAGCTACTGGACCCCCTTTCCGTGGAAACACGGACACATCATCATCATTAGATTGTAATTTATGAGGCATTCTGTTAGAAAATTTTCTCAATATTTAAAACTTATGGAAACATGTCAAATAACAGTAAAGTATAAATTATAAAAATCAATGCAACTATGCAAAGAATTAATGCAAAAACAAAATTCAAACACTTTTATGAAAAATCCTAGAGAAATTTTATTCCGCATTTTAGTACAAAATAGATTTTTTTAAAGTAATTACCTTCCTTAATTACACTGGTTGAAAAAACACAACAGTAAAAATTTCATATTATACATTTATATAAGGCCTATTTTCGAAAGATTCTTAAATGCGATACAAAGCATTTAAATTCTGCACAAGGAATACATTAAACAAAATATTCGAAATTCAGATTTTTATCAAAGTGTGGAAGAATTGCACATTTTTGTTTTATTTCCGTTCATGATATAAAATAAATAAATAAAAAAAACTACAGACGAAAAAAACAACTGCATGAAACTTCTGGCCTAGATCTATTTCCCCTTTTATTATTTTTTTAAAGCAGAAAAATGATAACAATGTCTGGGAACAAAAGCTATGACACTGCTAAATATATCATGCGTCATTTTTTTTATGAAATTGCGTGAAAGCCAATCGACCCATTTAAACGCCCCCAGCTTTCCAAATAGAAATGAAACCTATGGTTAACAAAGACAAATAATGCTTCACAAATCTTTTTTTTTTTTCCACAATTACGGGCACTTTTACTAATTACGACGTAAAGTTAGAGGAAAACGGGGATCATTACTATACAATTAGAAGTCTTTTTTTAATGGCGCTTATTAAGGCTGTGATATAACAGCTTGATAGCTTAATGCCTACTGTGATTTGTAATTAGGGAGATTTTCTTAATAGCAGGCGTTAAAGTTGATGAGTTATTTTCGTTCAGGATCAAAGAGTACGGAACAGTTCATGTTTTCTGGATAGAAACTGCTCATTTATTCTTAACATTAAATTGCTATTATTTAAGTTTTAGATTGTAGAATTGTAGAGAGTTTAATATTATAGAAATAGATGGTTTAAGATAATATTAGTTAATGGGCATATAAAAAGATAAGTAATATCTTATTATTTGGCGTATTAAAATACATGGAGAGAAAATATTACTAAATACGTTCGTAAGATAATGCTATCGTTTATTATAAATGTTGATTCTTATTTAGTGATGATAAGAGCAAAATTTCATTGCTCTTCACATCATATCTATTTTTTGATATGCATTTCAGAAAATAATGAAATTAATAGCAAAAGAAGAAAGTTCCTGAAATGAATGTGAGCATAAATTTACTAACAAAAATCTAATTCAGTTTTCATCACATAGTTATTTAATATAGTAGTTATGAATAGTAAATTTTATCGGAATGAAATATAAATAATAAGTACCAAAGTGGGAATTTATGAGCTGAACGTAGGGTTTACGGGACCTGATTGTTAAGTTAAGTTATTAATATTTAAGAGGCGAACTTTAACAGGGTGAGACCAGATTCCATCAAGCATCAACTGCGCATTCTAGCTTGGTGCAAATTTAAACTTCAACCAAATATGCTGTCTTGAAGTATAGACCGCAATCAAGACTTGAAAGATATGCTAATTTGGTGAAAGTTTAAACTACAATCAAATATCGAAAAATATGCTAGCTTGGAACAAGTTTAAACTGCAGGTAAATGTGAAAGATTGCTAGCTTGGTGAAGTTTGAATCTCAATCAAGCTTGAGCTTAAGCTATCTTGATCTAAGTTAAAACTGCATTCAAAGTAAAGAGTCGAACTTTTGCTAGCTTGATGCGATTTTAAATAGCTACCAAGAATCAAACATATGCTAATTTAGTGTAAGTTTAAACTGCAATCAAACATAAATCTCGAATTTATTCTAAATTGATGCGGGTATAAATAGCGAACAAGATTATGTTAGCTTGATGCAAGTTTAAACTGTAATAAAGTGTCAAAAATATGCTAGCCTGAAAAGTTTAAATTGAAGTCAAATGTTAAAGTATGTTGACTTGGTGCAAGTTTGAACTGCAGTTAAGTGTGCATGTTATCTTGATTGGAGTTTAAACTTATAGCAAAATCAAGATTCAGACTTAAGTTTGCCTGATGCTAGTGTAAATAGTTATCAAAGATCAAACAAATGCAGGTTTCATGTAAGTTTAAACTTAACAAATGCATGGTAACTGAAAGAAAATTTAAAATGCAGGCGAATTTCGAACTCTCTTTAGCTAGTGCGATGCAAAGGTTCCAAAAAAGAGATGCCGGCTCATATATTATCTTCCTCATCTGACTATAGTCGAAAATTATTAGCGTTGTCCTAAAACTGCTATCTTCATCTCAGAAACGGATTATTTTTATAATAAAAGAATCCAATAAACATAATGGATGAGAATTGCAACCACCAAGGTTCGCGAAGAAAAATAACAAGACATTAGTAATATACCCCCCCCACTATCAATTTCGAGTTTAGTTGTGCTTCCTCCTGCTGCTAACCCCTTTTTCATTCCCCCCTCGAGTTGAGCTGTCCCCTCCTGCTGCTGACTTCCCTTTAGACACACACGCTTTTTTCGTATATACGTGTGTCTATCTGTGTGCGTTTGTGTCTAAAGGGGGGTTAGCAGCAGGAGGGAGCACAACTAAACTCGGAATCAGTAGTGGGGGGGGGTATACTACTGACATTAAATCTCCCTATAGAGAAAAAGCAACTTTTCTATGTATGGAAGATTTTGAAATTCTGAATTTAATCTCCATAATAGTTTGTTCCCTTTAATTTTTAAAGCCAGATTCTAGGAGGAAAGGGAAAATAATTCACTTCCATTTATTCACATCATTTATTCTTGTTACATCACACTATTTAAGAAATGAGATAAATAAAATTCACCCCTTTTTTGGGCGAGTCTCTGTTTATCTTTATATATAACACTGATTACTCTAATCCATCATGAACGTCCATCTTAGCTTACCTTGATCTGTTCTTGTCGATTCCTATCCGTTCCCTGGCGACCGCGGTCCCCTTGGGCTGCGGGATGAAAGAGGCCGGCGAGGGCGACGCGGTGTGGGGCGACCCCGACCTCGAGCTGTTGACGGAAGGCGGGCCCTTGTTCCCAGCCCCCACGTAACCTGCAACACAAGAAAAAGAAAGTTACGACCAACGAAGAACAGTCGCCGCACGTACGGCTCGTTAGTAAACAAACATATAAAACACGGCTGTTATCACTGGAGCGGGTCAGGTACGCCCTGCTTTTAGCATACAAATATGTGCACCTAAGATATTGCTGATTTGTTGAGGTTCTTGCAAAATTATCATAGTTTATTTGATATTTTATGAGCTATGCATTTTTGTAACTGTTTATCGTTAAGTCAGACGAAAATATATGAATAAGAATATAAATAATACAGTAATACTTATAAAATTTTTAGCTTTTATCAGAAAAAAATATTTTAAGAAAATGTTTATAACTATATTTCTATGACTGTATGTGAATACAGAGAATTATTATTTTTCAAAAGAGAGAGAGAGAGAGAGAGAATTCATATAAAACAGTAAATTTGTTGTATTGAAATTGGCAGAATCAAAGCGGAATGATGATAGATTTCATGTTGTGTCATTACAATCTGAAGCATTTAAAAGATAAGTTGTGTAAAATTATAATGATCAATACACCTCATTGAAGAAAGATTTATCACAAATTAAAGATATTATTTTAGAGAAAAATTATAAAATAAATTAATTTTTTCTAGAAAAATATATGACAATGAATGACAGATTATTTGTAAGATAAACAAACTTTTGTTAGCAAGATTATAACAAGTCATATTCTTAAGAATGTGATTTTAATATTACTTGAATTTAAATACCATTATCCATTTATAATCATGCATGAAAAAAATATCAGAATTTCCATTCTGGGAAAATAATTTTTTTAATGAATATTCAAATATTATATTAAAAAAACAATATACCTCAACGTTTTCAAGTTAAAAGACTGACTGATTAAAGCAGTTTGATATATAACAAGGTTTTCAAATTTTTGAAATCGGCTGAAGCATTTACAACACAATGCTTTAAGAAAGGTATTAAAGGTTTTCTTTATATAATAGATAAAAATAAATAATTCATTTCGTTATTTATACGCAAAAAACCAGAATTAAATTATTTTGCTCTAATAAAAAACATTCAAAAACAATTCTGACCAATTTCAATATTTATTGAGTTTTGAACACAGAGTATGAAATCGAAAAGATAAAATGGAAATAATAAATGAACATTACAAAATTATCTATATTAAAAACATTATCTTTAATAATTTATACAGGCGATTAAAAATTTCACATAAATTTTAATGCATCAGATGTTTTAATTTCTAAACAACTATTAATTGGTGAACAATACATTAATTAACAAAAATTGATCATGTTTACAAAATGTCTTGAAAAGAAATATTAATTTTTAAGAAAATTTCTCCAAAGCATTTCACAAATTGAAAACCATCAATAGTACTATTAAAAGAATTTTCTAAAAACTGCAGAAAATTAAAACGAGTTATGCAATATAAATTTATTCCAAAACCAATTTTTAAAAATTACAATGGGAGATATTAATTATATAAAACACTATTAAATTTCTAATTATTTTAGAAGGTATAATTTTCAATAGCTAGGTTTTCTTAAATACAATATTAGAATTCCATTAACGCTTTTTCACATTGAATAAAGCATATGTATTTATAAAAAATAACTGCTTATGTAATTCAAGGTAACCTCAGTTGAGTACGACTAGTATTCTGATCAGATAGAACATTATATCGAAATACTATATCGTGTAGTATTCTTCAAAATACTATATCGAACACGATATAGTATTCTGATCAGATAGAATACTATATGGAAATACTATATCATGCAGTATTCTGATCAATAACTTAACTATGTTTTCTTAAATATAATAACCAAAATCCCAATAACACTTTTCGACACTGAATGAAACAAATATATTTATGAAAAGTAAAATAACCTTAGTTGAAAGCAATATATTTTGATCTGATCACTTTTAAACAACTTGGTTTTCTTAAATACAATAATCGGAAAACCATTAACACTTTTTCACTGAATAAAACATGTATTTATGAAAAGTAAATGACAGCATAATTCTAAGTAACCTTAGTTGAGCACTGTATATATCGATTTGATCAACACAAAAGAGCACCAAAATCTACAATGGATGCTTACCAGTGACAGCAAATATTCCTAATATCTGAGGCATGATCCTTACAGGACAATTATCCTTATTCATATGCAAACCATCTGAACAAAACCGAAACCGACACTTGTGGCAGAGGACGTCTTGCCCGAACAATGTTCCCTTCGCAGACAACGGATGCTATTCTCTTCGCCAGTGAGGGCGATTCCCCAAACTTCTATTTATTATTAGTAGTATTCCTTTCTCTTTTTTTCCTTCAGTGTTTAGGGAGGGTCGTCTTTTAACGAGGCAGGCCGCTAGGCCTGCGAGTAGAGGCGGGGGTTGCCCACACAGCACAGCAAGCAGTATTTCATGGTGCCTGCTAACGGAAAAGAATGATTCACCTTGCTTTCTCCTCACAGCAAATTAGTTTATGTTAGGAGAACGTGCCACGGTTTCTTTTTATTTCTTGCTTTTTTTTTAATGCCTTTCTCTCTCTCTATCTCCTTTCATAATTTTGCGTGGGGTAATGTTTCGGAAGACAAGAGTGAAAGTATTAAAGAGTGAAAAAATACTAAAAAAATAAAAGACAGAAAACAATAACAAAAAGGGAGAAGATTCTTGTTTAAGTTTAGTAAATCTTTGTTTTACAGAGGTCGAGGGGAGATATGAACCCGTGTTTTAAAAGTGCAAGAATTCTTAAAAGGAATGTCAGTTTGGTTAGCATATGTTTGAAATGCAAGTGGTTAAAAACGACAAATTTTATTCAATATAATTGCACCCAACAGTCATGATCTTTGCCATTCGCATCGTAAATAGAAGAATTTAAAAAGAAAACAGCAAATTTTTGATTTGCAAGTCGATTATTATTATGTACATTTATTAAATAATTTGTATCAAATGTGTTTATGCTGATTTCATTGCGATCCTTATATCACTAAATGGAGTTTCCGTCATCCGATTTTTTATTTTTTAAATACATTTTATAAATATTTTTATGTAGAAGAAATAGGCATTTCAAATGATTATAAACAGATTTTTTTAATGAAACAGTCGAATCACGGTGCTCTAGTAATGCATTTTTGGTTTTAGGACCAAAAGGCAATGACATAATGACTGGCGGTGAAAGGACATAGAGGTATTATTATTTCGGGAGCCAGTTTGAGAGGTAGTAAAGGGACAAAGCCTTAGCTTTCATGCCATTTTTTTCAGAGAAATATAAAAAAAGGGTAAAAAATTATATCATTTAACCAGAGTCACTAACCAAACTATTTGGGTCACTATTTGGTTTTAGGACGAAAAGGCAACGGTGAAATGACTAGCGGTAAAACGACATGGAAGTATTGTTATTTCGAGAGCCAGGTTGAGAGGTATTAGAGGGACAAAGCCTTAGCTTTCATGTCACTTTTTTCAGAGAAATATAAAAAAAAGGGCAAAAAATTATATCATGTAACCAGAGTCAGTATCTTTGCTATGCCTCAGTAAAAAGGCCGCTTTCAAATGAAACGGATTCAGGATTCAACCTCAACAGTAATTTGTCCTATACTAATCAATCGAATTCAAATATTCTCCAATGATGCGGCATAAAGATGTTATAACATCGTTATAGTTCGTCCATTATTCGGAATAACAGAAGGATCTCGTAATACTTATCAAACTATGCATTAATATACTTTTCAGATGCCACTATCTTGCTTAAAGCTTACCAAAAGGTAACGATTTTAAGATTGGACCCCAACACAGATCATTTAGGGCTAAATTGCTTTATATCGAGTTTAAATATTTCCCTGCGATGTTGAAAAGGGATGCAGTATCAGATGTCCATCTAATGATGATGATATCATCCTTCAGAACTATGAGATAGGTCCAGCAACAGATCTCAAGATGCTTTAAAACGGACATTAGTACACTTTTTAGCAAACCACAGTGACACACGCAATTCCTTGAGAAAAATTATGGTTTAGAAAAATAACTTTCTTTGTGGTTCGTAAGTTGATGAGGAGAGGTGGAAGTGACACAAAACAAAACATACTATTAAATCCGTTAAGAATTTAAAGGGAAATGCTTCATCCACGGAATTTTGAAGGAACATTATAAATATTTCAGTGGAGATTTTATAAAAATCAATAAAATTTCTACAGTCTATTTAAACATAATAGTTTTACATTTTTTAAACATTATTTTCACAAACAATACAAAATGAATTAAAAAAATTTGTTAAGAAAACAGAAACATTAAAATGATACAACAGACTTTCAATATTTACAATTCTGTTTTCTTTCTCTACATGAGTTTTGCAAGAGACGCCCTTCGCAGGAACAATATGACATAAATAAAAGATTCTTGCCAGTTTTACCATAAAATTGTACGATCTTCAAATAAAAAGACATACAAATGTTTCATTCCACTCGTAAAACTCCCCATTTACACATAATACGCAGAAAGATCCAAGTACATTTTTAAAAAAATTGATAAAATTAATATTTAGATAAGCCATACACAACACTGTTCAATTTCTTCTGTGCGGTAGATGGGAAATTTGAAGCTATAGTCATCATAAAATGTGGTAATGTATTTATAAAAAAAGTATTATTATTTTTTTAAAAAATCTTTTTTATATTAACAAAAATAAACAGCGGAGAATGCATCTACTCAAACAAGAATAGAAATATATGGGCTCTATTCATCCAAAATAAGGGGAGAGATATCATGGCAATCGAAAAGAAGGGGGAGAGAAATGAATTTTTCAGCAAAAACCTTTTTTTTTTTACTCTAGACTGCAACAGTTTTTAAAAGGGCTTGTGAAAAAAAAGTATTTTACGTTGAATTTTATATAAGTTGCTTGCAATAAAATTCTAAGGAATTTGTTAGAGCTATAAAGATAGCAAACTCTGGTATCCGAGGCAAATGTGATTCTCCCCGAATAGGGGGGGGGGAGAAGAAAAGAACGTTTCTTTGCTCGATTCACTACCTGTATGAAATATTGCTTATTTATGGAACACTGCAAGCAAACCAACCTAGGAAGATATCTTCCAAATCTTTTTTTTTCCATCGAATTGTAAATACATTTTTTAGTTATATTCTTTTGGAGAAAGATAACAATTTACTGCTTTTAGGGTATATATATATAAATAAGATATATTCATATATTTAATCTTAATAAAAGAATTATATTTCACAAAACATTTTCATTTTGATGTATTTTAATATGTATCTCTTAAGCGGAAATTTTAAACGTCTAAAATTATAAATTTTAAATTCGCAATTTAATATAAAAAATCTGTTAATATATCAAAGGGTGACTAGCTTTGTAATTTAAATGCATTATAAGCAATCAACCTACAGAAAATGATATCAGAATTTTTGACTGAGCACATTTTAATAAATGGGAGCGTTAATAAAGGCTAAGTTTAAAAGGCTTGACACAAAAGGCGATTTATAATTATGATGATGAACTAGATTAATCGTTTAGTATTAGACAAATCACATCCATGGATGGCGTTTTCTCATAATACACTAAATACTACAATGACATATAATATGATATACATACATTGTATTGATATGTTGTAGCAATGGAATGACAGCTTTGTTTGGGTGGGTTGCAGCAATATTGCTACATAACTTCGTTGCAAAGATGGATAAGGAAAATAACATCAGATCTATAATATCATATACCGAAGAATGATACTGAATTTCGACATGTATTTTTGGCTGTCATAAAGATGAAAAAAGAATATGAATTTATCAATATTTAAATTTATCCTACTTCCTTACAACTCCTCACAAATTTAAATGTAAATTTCTAACATAATCAATGATGTGCAAAAAAAAAAAGTAAATACCATATGCAATGCAAAGAGTGGGTGTAATATGCATGCACTGACAAACGGACATACAGGCAATCCATGTACACGCACAATTGGAGAATCGTAGAGCGTGCATCTTGTGTTTGACTTAAGAAATCATTCCAAAATTTAAAAAAGGTTTATAATGTTAATGACATGATCACACACAAAATTCATTGGTAATTGGATTTTTGAGTTGTTAAATTCATATAGATATCGTTAATGGTAACCTCGGACGTGGTTAAGATACATCGCCAGACGAAATATTCTTGCAAGGATATAATCTGAAATTTGGTATAAAAACAAAACTTGCTATAAAGTCATACATTTAATTTGTGACGCTATTGAGTTATATGCCCACAAACAGGGATGGATAGGCAGATCAATTTCTTTTAGACGGGTTTAGCTCAAAATTTGATGGAAATTCACAATTATGATGCAAACATCGCGCATTTCTTCCTTTTGGAATTTTGCATTGTTAAATTGTCATGCTCACAAACAAAGGGTAAATATACATGAAGAATAAAATACTTTTCGAACTCTAAGATCTGGCTCGCTCAAAAACTGGCTTCGAAATTTGGAGATTTACGTCAATTTTTTTTTGGAGAGGGGCAATATTTACTTCTTGCATACTTCGTTTACAATAAAATGAACACAAGGATAGAGAGGAAAATTAGTCAAACCACAAAAAACATCATTATGACGCCATTTTATCGTCAACGAAGACGTCACTAAAAGAAATAGTGTCATACATTATCTACCAATCCATTATATGACTGAAACATAGTGACCCATTGTGACCTGCTTGTGACTCGCAATGCAGCCATGGATCAGTTCGCCGACATGGAAGCTATGCGTAACCTTGTTTGTTTCCAAATGGCCCTTTTCTTTTTAACGCAAACTTTCGTTCAAAAGAAACAGTGTATGGATGGAAAAAGATAACGGGGCTTCAACTCTGAACTCTATCTCTCAACAGCCAGATTAATATAATCTTTTAACTTTTTTTTCTATTTAATTTTCACTAGTTTCCAACTTTCGGCAATCCAGGGTCCATTTTCTTTCTTGGTGAAACATTTCCGCTCGGCGATGAGAGAAGCATCCAAAAAAAGGCCGCCAACATCCCAAGGGATAAACACGAAAAACGATTAAAAAAAAGTACCAATGGATAACTAAAAAAATACTTAGGCGCCAAATTTTAAGATAAGGTCTGACGTTTGGATATCAAAAAATATTGGCGAGTATAAGGTTTCCTTTGTGGAGTCTTCCTACGAAATTTTTCTTTTCAGTTAAGACTACATGGATCGAATTCTGACACTCTTAACGAATTTTTCCACGATCTAGGGATTTTATTTAAGACAGTTCACGAAGAAAAAGGTCACGCAGAAGATTTTCCGTGTGACTCGTCTCCCCTTGCAAAGAAAAACGGGGATGAAGTATAAGATTTCCGATTGTGGTATCAATCAACTGACAACATTTGCTGTTTTTGTAACTTTTTTCTCCCTCTTCGCTTAGTACCACACAGTTTCAAGAAAAACGTTAGCCATTTTAAGTTAAAGCATGTTTTCTTTTGAGGTATCTTTAGTTTAAATCACATCTGATTTTAGTTTTAAAAAAAGATTACATTTAATACAAAGGAAAATTTAACATCTGATTCACATCTCCAAATGATCTGATTCAGATTCAAACAATAACATCTGATTTTGGTTTTAAAAAAGCTTCCATTTAATACAAAGGAAAATTTAACGAAAAACTTAATTACAATTTAGGTGTAAAAATTGATTTATAAATATACCTTAATTTGTAGTGGTTGCATTACTCTACTACCTTCTTTTTTGATACAACAGATGGCATTACCTTATTAACAACAAAATATATCTCCCATGATCCCTCTAGGGAGACATTAGGCATTATTAGATTGAATTTTAGTGAATGTTGTGTATATTTCGTGCTCGTGTTCGTTTTTTCTAGTGAAATGAGGAATTTAGAAAGTAATTAAATAACTGTTCCTGAAACTCGTCTTTTATTTTCATCCACCCCATAATCAAATTATAAAGAATCTGTAGTGGAAGCCAGATATATAAGCCAGATAACATCCTCAAGACTGAGTGCTCAATTTTAGTCTTGCAGTTATGTCATCTGGCTACCATCCGTAAGGTCTCGGGTTCGATCCTAGCTATCACCAAATAGCAACATTGGTGCCCCGCACGTGATATATAGATTTCACTTACATTTGTATAAATTGCATGTTATAAACTGCATCGTAACTCCATTGTTACTGGGGAAGGAGTAATGTAGCAGCTACATTTCTATTTTATAATCTTTGTTTTTTACAAGTTGTCCTTTTAAAAAGTGGCAACAGTAGTAGCGTTTTGATGGAATTAAAATATAGCGACTTGATATAGTTTCGCTTATTTCAATTTCAAATATAATCTGAAACTATCATTCTGGAAATATAATCCATATTAATAACTGATCTTAATGAATTCCACATAACAGCGCTACAAATCTCATCCCTCTTCAAAATAATTTTAAAGCTCTCTAGACGAAACTTTGATCATATGTTTTTCTATTTTAGTGCTATTTTTTTCAGGTCAACCTAATTATTTATTACTTCTAAGAACTAAACATATAAAAAATGCAAATTAAAGAAATTTAAAAAATAAAAGAACAGATGCAATTAAATCTTCAGGGGAAAAGGTTCATATAAATAATATGTATCAAAGTCTTTAATTTTAAAATATCTTTTGCACAAAATATCTATTAAAATAACTTAAATTTATAACTATGAAATTATAAATTTTGCATTGTATATTTTTAGATTTGATTGTTGTTTCATACAAAAATTTTATATAAAAATTATAGTAACAGTTGTTGGGTTCACTAATAAACCATATACAAATTGAGATGGCAAAACAATGCAATTGTTATGAAATTTTTTATAAGACACACAATTATTTGCTATTAGATCTCCTTAAATGATGCTGGATCGAAAATGTCGATCAAAACGGTTGGGAGGCAATGTCGACATAATCTTTTGTTCCAATTTACAAATCAGTAAAAAGAAAATTTTTAAATATCTTCTGCCGGTGTAGGGATAGTGCGTCTTCCTTGTTGTCTGGGTGCCCAGGTTCGAGTTCTGATTGTTTCAATCTGTGTACTTACTATCCGTAAGGCGCGTGAATCAGCCCCTCTGTAAAAAGGAGCAGTGCAAGCAAATGTGTGAGTGTCACCTTCATATCAGCTAGAACTCTGCCCTTGCTTGTTCGGTCCCCACACACAGACACACCCTCTTTCTGAGTTTACACGAACTCGTCATCATCATCGATATATTTTCACGGTCCCCCCCCCCTTTTTTTGAGAATAATTTATTAAACAATTTCAAGTGTACATTCTCTGCCTTGTATGCATAAGTAATGCAACTAATAATGTTTTAATAATAAATACTGCTGTTAATAGTATTTATTAATTAAATTTTAAAAATCAAATTAATAATATTAGTTTCATAATATGTTTAGCAATTAGTTTAAGCACATTTCAAAAATATATTTTCAGCTAAAATCTTTATCTCGGAAAATATTTTAAACCGAACAGAAAAATCGTGAAGACCTAGTTAAAGAAGTTTTGTTTCATACTCTTAATTATCAACATTGAAATGACAATCTCCTTGAAACTATTGCGGTTTCCTACTTAAAGAATAAAGACTTCAATCAAACTAACGAAATGGATGAGGGTATTAATTGCCGCTAACAGCATTGACAAAGTGGGGCATTGAAGAGATCATTTTCAAGACCCTCCTATTCAGATCGCTGAAGACACTGTTTACACTATCGGGGATAAGTTTTCACAGATGCGCTGACAGCCGATAACAGAGGCCACGGGCAACCTCTCAGTGGGAGTGTCTAAAACAATCACCCCAGTCATAGCGATCAAAATCGGCTGCTGGAACACAAGCTCTTATCTGTTCTTTTTACAGGCAAAAGACTCAAACAATGCTGTCGTCCACTTTTCTCTATTAGCTCCTCATCATTTCCCCACGAAACGAGGGTTGAAAAGAACGAAAATGAAAAGGAAATGGTAGCTTTTTCTTAAGAAGTGGGCACCCTCTCTTTTCAATCGTCAAAACCACAGGAGGGTAATGGAAAGGTGGAAGGC
The DNA here is from genome assembly GCA_026543055.1 of Argiope trifasciata. Lineage (NCBI taxonomy): Eukaryota > Metazoa > Arthropoda > Arachnida > Araneae > Araneidae > Argiope > Argiope trifasciata. The sequence continues at coordinate 5,167,439 of JAPMOQ010045993.1, forward strand.
CAAAAGAGCAACAAAAAAAAGTTCAAAGTTTGATCAAGAATTATTACAATAACACAGCTGGCAACGGTGTAGGACACTGAACCGCACTTGTCTTCCATCGCGCATGCGTTGGGGTAGATGTTCTAATTTGAACCGAATCCATGGATCACTCGCTGACTGTTTGTGGCTCCTAAATCACATCCTATGATGAATGGAGTGTTTACTTAGATTTATCGCCCCGCATAACTTTAGTTGCAGGCAATTAAACAAACTTTGTAAAGCTAATAATGAATGGCGTGTGGCATACTTGCTCTCGTGTTAAACATCATAGAAGACAAATGTGCTATAAAAAGGATTTAAAAAACAAAAATAAAACAATTCACTTTCTGTCTTATGCAAATGGATTTGTAGCTGTAAAAAAGATACAAAGTTTGTAAGATTTTGATTCTGAATTTCTTCATCCTTATTTTTCCATTGGATTTGTACCAGCAAAGAAAATACAATGCGTCTTAGCATTTGATATCCGTCATCTTCATTCTTTTTTATATATACTAATGAATTTGTAAAGACAAAGAAGAAAACAGATTACTTAGGTTTTCAGATTCGACACCCTTTTTAAATATTTTACCGGATTTGTACTAACAAAGGAAATACAATGTTTCTTGGGTACAAGGTACAATAAAGTATTAAGCTCCTTAGGTTTTGAAATTCGACACAATTCTTAAATGTTTTACTGGATTTGTACCAGTAAAAGAAATACAATGTTTCTTAGGTACAAGGTACAATAAAGTATTAAGTTCCTTAGGTTTTGAAATTCGACACCCTTCTTAAATGTTTTACCGGATTTGTATCAGCAAAGGAAATACAATGTTTCTTAAGTATAAGGTACAATAAAGTATTAAGTTCTTTAAGGTTTGAGATTCGACACCCATTTTAAATGTTTTACTGGATTTGTGCCATCGAAGGAAATACAATGTTTCTTCAATACATACAAAATATAATAAGGTATTCAATGTATAAATTTATAATATTTATATTCATGATACATAAATTAATGTAGAAGCTGTAAGACTGGTTAAGAAATAACTTTTACTCGAAATACTACATGTAGGATTTTCTTTTTGTTAAAGGGTATAACAAGTTTCATATTACGATAATTAATAACAAAAACATTAAAATATAAAATAAAGTTGAAATTTTTCATTTATTTCTAATTTTTCTCAATAAAAATTATATAAAAGAAAGAGGTATAGATTTTTTTAAAAAGAGAGACACTCATTAAAATGGTACAGTAAGATTTCGATATCATATTTTTATGTAGATCAGGAAAATACAAGTGACATAAGTTCAAAAATTATCATATGTAAAAAAACTTTTTAATAAAATTAATATGAATATTTATAAAAACATAACGTAAACATAATGTAAATAAATCATTTCAACTTAAAGGAAAAACTGAAAAACACATTTACGTCAATGTTCATCTACAAATTGTTTTTCTGTTTTATAATTAAGCACATTCATATTCAAACCATGCTCATTAGCGCATCAAAAACAATTATTTTCCCAACTTAAATACTCCAAGAATAAACAGAAAAATAATCCAAAGGCTTTTAAATACCATCATTCCCATAAAATAACGCACACACAACCCAGTAATCGCCACTGAATGAATGGGATGACCGAACTTTTAACAAGAATTCTTCTCCTTTCTGCACAACAGTAAATCAGTTTTTTTTAGTTATTTATTTTTTACTCTGGAAGGAGAAGAAGTTCTAGGTCGCCCAAGTTCGGGGTCGCAAAAAACACGGGCAAAGAAAAATAATAATAAAAAAAAAAAAAACTGCATCAAAACACCCTCTCTCCATCTTCACGTCGAGTTGAAGCAAGAAAATCCACTTTTCCATCCATCCAAACCAAAGAAGATATTAATAATAAAAATAAAAATAAACCCAACTTCATCTTGCTGTTGTTTCTTTTTAACCTTTTAGCGACGTTTTTCTTTTCGTTCGCGCTCGCTTTGTTTTTATATCTGGACGAGGTTAGGCATGGGTAGCACTCATTCAGTAATCTGCTACATAAACGAGGATATTTACTCCAAAGGTATTGCTGTGAATACACAAAACGCAGGGAAGTAAGTTACTTTCAGTTAGGGGATATTAACCTTTACATGGATTTTGTGCAGCCAGAAGATTACGATTAAAAACGGTATAGATTAGTCGAGGAAAATGTCCCTTATTTCTTAATTATTTCAGATCAAGGTCAATTGTTTGGCCTTGACTTTTAATTGAAAGAACCTAAATGAAAAGCTGCTGAGCACAAAACAAAAGATTTACGTCACACTTTTGGATTCATGAAAAATTAATAAAATTTTGTGTACTAAATTTTTTAAAGAAAATGATTGAAAAGATTTGCAGACAAAAAAAAAGAAAACCTGTATTTAAAATATATATTAACTTATAGTATTCGTAACATTCATTCAGTACTCTACTAAGGGGGTCTCACCAAACTGTTCTCGTATATCCTCAAATAAAGAAATTATGTCAGAAAACGCCTTACAATAGTAACAAAATATTAACCTTTGGCATGAATTCAGCACGCTGGGAAGTTACTTTCAGTTTGGGGATATTAACCTTTTTCATGGATTTTGTGCAGCCAGAAGATAACGATTAAAATGGTACAGATTAGCCGAGGAAAATGTCCCTTATTTCGTAATTATTTCAGATCAAGGTCAATTGTTTGGCCTTGACTTTTAATTGAAAGAACCAAAATGAAAAGCTGCTGTGTACAAAACAAATGATTTATGTCATATTTTTGGATTTGTGAAAAATTGATTAAAATTTCATGTACTAAATTTTTTAAAGAAAATGATTGAAAAGATTTGCAGGCAAAAAACAAACAAAACTATGTTTAAAATATATATTAACTTATAGCAATCGTAACATTCATTCAATTCTCTACTAAGCAGTTTAGAAGGGGAGGGAATAGAAGGAGTAGTCACACCAAAATCTTCCCATATACCCACAAATAAAGAAGTTATGTCAGAAAACGCCTTACAATAGTTACAAAATATTAACCTTTGGCATGAATTCAGCATTTTTTCTGAATCTATCGTGTCAATCTTGGCGAGTTATTTGGCATGCGGTTAATAGCGTCCAAAAATTAAGTCTGTGTTTTAGATGTATTTTTTTAAATCGATTCAACTAAAGACGTTAAAAAACGACACTTGTAGTCACAAAAATTCCATGCCAAATTTAATATATTTAACCCATTACGTTTCTGAGTTATCGCGTTTATATGTTTCTGTAAATATGGAACAACCAATGGTCCGCTCCTTATTGGATTTGACTCAAAATTTGATAGGTGTCTACAATGAAGGTGTTAAATGCATGTACCTAATTTTATCCGTCTAGTTTTCGTTGTTTTGTAGTTGGCATGCTAATTTATACAGCTGGTATAAATTAGCATGTCACCGTATACCAAATGTCATCCATTTAGATAAGAGCGTTTTTGAGTAATATTTATCAATGACATACAAACATTTTCCAAAAATGTGTTTTTCAAACTCGGGCAGGTCTAAAACGAGGAGATTCTTCAAAATTTCGAGTTTGATTTTTTTTGACGATTACTATATTTTACTATACGATTACTAAACTTTTGACGATTACTTACTTACTATACTTTTTTTTGACGATTATTTACTAACTATTCTTTTTTTAACGATTACTTGCATACTATACTTTTTTTGACGATTACTTACTAACTATACTTTTTTTGACGATTACTTACTTACTATACTCTTTTTGACGATTACTATACTATAAAGTACCTAAATTACTATACTTTCTATATACTGCGTATTCGAGAAAGTAAAAAATTGGAATGTTTATTTTGATGATATTGCAATGAATACTCAAAAAGCAAAGGAGATCTTTCAACTTGGAGGTATTAATATTTGGAAAAATTCTGCTTCGTTCCGTTGGCTTCAAATAAGAAATGCTTACAGTCCAGAATGGAGCAGATAAAGTAAAAATTCGAAATTATTTCTGAACATTGCGAGTTTTTTAATTTTAGGTTTGAGAATTGAAAGAATCAAACATGAAAGATACTAAGCATGAGATGGAAAATTTTCATCACATTAATGAAAAATCTATGAAAATTCAAAGAGAAAAAAATCGAATATCTAATAATATTATGAATTAAATGACATTCATAAATTAAAAACTTTCTAAAAATAAATGAATTAAAAACTCTATAAACAAAATGATAAGAGTAGAGTGCATTTAAAATACATATTAACTCATCATATTAGTTACATTATGAATTACATATTCATAAATTAAAAACTCTCTAAAAACGAATGAATAAAAACTTCTATAGACAAAAAGACAAAATTAAAGAATAGACTGCATTTAAAAATACATATTAACTCATCGCATTCGTTACATTATGAATTAGATATTCATAAATTAAAAACTCTCTAAAAATAAATGAATAAAAAATTCTATAGACAAAAAGACAAAATTAAAGAAAAGACTGTATTTAAAAATACATATTAACTCATGGCGTTTGTACTTTTTATTCAGTATATTACTGCATTGTTTGAGAAAGGAACTGGAATATTTTCTCCAAAGGTATCGCCGCGATCATTTAAAAGCTGGAAGACCTTTCACCTTGGGGTATTAACCTCTAGACGGATTTTATTTCGTTTCATTTGCTTCGGAGAGGAAAAGGCTTTCGAGTGTTTCTAGCGATAAGACACGATTCAGAATGCTGCAGATCGAATTCGTAATGAAGTAAAACACCGGAAAATTTTCATTTTACGTATTTCCGCGCGCATGCACGACAACTTACGGGTCATCTGGCTAGGACGACCTTTGGCCATTAGAATTCCAACATGTAAACGGTGTGATCATGAGTAAAAACTTTTTTTTTATCTCCGTGACGATGGTACTCATTACGAATGAATGTCTTATGTGAAGCGATATTTTTCAATTACTACTTAAACAGTCTCCATTCCAATTCTGAGAAGAGCGACTCTCAAATTTGGAGATTTGCAGTGAACTATTTGACCTTGACTTCTCACTTAATGAATCAAGCGAAAAAAAGATATCCGACGCGCGGAATTAGAAAGCTGCGTGATATTCATCGAATAAAGAAGCGATTGTGAAAAACGGATCAATAAAATTTTGAATGTTAAATTACGTTCAGACGTATATTATATAAACCGATTAATTGAATGCATTAAACAGACAGGGAAGAAATGCACAGACGAAAAGGAAAACCAAACATACTTGATTTTTTTTAAAACATTTATTAACTATAAGAGAGCGGAGGTGCCTTTAAGGCAACAAATAACGTCAATAATTTGTCTAACAGACATGCGCACAAAATAGGAGAGGAAAGAGGGATGGGAGAGACAATCAAATACGTTGACAATTTATAATTTAAAATGCATAAATGTGACACTGTAAAGAAATTATTGCGATATCAAACTTCTTAACCACTAATTTTTTCAATCGTGTAACTTAATACAATAGGCAATTTGAATGAAATCTTATTAGTTAAATAACAACAAAAAATTTTAATTACTAAAACAATACACAGTTATATATGCAAATACAATAAAATACCATTTCTTGTCTCTTTTTATTCACAAGAAATTTTTTGGAAACATAACATTTTTCAACTATTCAGCTTCCTAAATCGTTTGAGAAAAAGGCGTTAGTTCTTCAAAAATAAAGGATTAAATTCAAATTAAGTAGCCACTAAAACGTCTTTAAGATATTTTTTATATGGTTCCCCATAAAGTGAATCATAAAAAAGTACAATGCTTATAACAATATACTAGTCATAAAATCTTGATGCATTTTGTACGCCACAAAATATATAGAAGAGCTATTTGCTTGAAATATAAAGTTTTATTGATATTAATTAGTATTGCATTAACAAAAACTCATATGCAGTATAAAATATGCAGAAATAACACATACAAATATTTTAGAGTTATGCTTTGTCTTGAATTCTAATTTTATAGTATTTACTACAAAAGACACTTTCATAGCAGGCAGCAGAGAAAAGTTAAAACACAGAATACGACTTATCTACTCACACAATAGGTTTACATTCATCAACAAGATATAAACAATGAAAATTTATTGGCTATGAAAGTTGGGCAAATTTTTTTAAATCGGCGAACAGATTTTTATGAACAACATTCCTAACGCATTCTTCTTAAGATTCGTATTTTTTGATGATTTATAGTCAAAATTGAAGAGCATTTAACTGTGCCGAAGATTTAAACATTATTATTTAAAAAGCCAAACCATGTGTTTTGACACTATGGGTTCAATACAAAATGAGGTTATATTCAATCTTCTTCGTATCTCAAAAACAACAACATACATAAGCAAAAAGAAGATGCGAAGCCATTATACAGAAAAATCGGTAAATTGTTTTAGATTTAAAAAGGCTCTCTAATGTACTCTTTAATATCATCATATAATTTTTAAGAGCTAAGCAACGGCGAAATAAAATTTAAGCAACGAAGTTAAACAAGCATAATAAAAATGATCCGAAGGGAAGGGAATACCGGAGAATATATTTTTCAGTTTTAGAACAAACCCTTTTTCAAATCATGGGAAGTTCATAATTTTAATCCCGTATACATCTGCAAGTTTTACAGATAATACCATGAATCGTTTTTCTCAATTTTTATAGCGGTAGATAACACAATTTTATGGGTAAAGTAGAATACATTTATTAGGGAGTATATGAAGAAGTTTAAGGGAGCCTATTTTCGCCGATTTTTATTAATTTAATTTGCCAAAATAATGTTCTTTTAGGTAGTGAGTTTTTACAAAATGTGTCAAAAGAATGCAAAAGGTAGAAATGCTTTAAAACTATCGGCAAATTTCAAAATGCTTGCTTACAGAGCAGACGCTTGGGTCAAAGTGGTGAACTGCTTTTATTTGCAATAAATTAATTTTGACTGCTCACAAATGAAATATTAAAAATCAACATTGAAAGTGTATAGTTATAAGAAGTACTTTCAACTACTCAAGTGCGAGATTAATAAAAAGAAATATAAGAGTTGATACTTTCCAAACTAACTTTTAAACAAATAAATTTGGCAACAGTAAGGTACCAAATAGGGAGAAAGGATTGCCTTTGATTTCATTTTGATATTTTTCATTTGCTATTAATCCGTGAAGATAATTTTTAATTCTATAGTCAATAAAACATTGCAAGGATAATTTTCCAACTTTAACACTA
>JAPMOQ010045993.1:5174702-5223597 GCA_026543055.1 Argiope trifasciata
ACACACACACACACAGCAACGAGTTGGTTTTGTTTTATGGCGTCATGGAGGTCGTCGGAAGTCGGGCCAGAGCAACAAGAAAGGGCGGATATCCCAAAAGGAAGCAGAGGAATGCAAAAGATGCGACGCCTCCCTAGCAGGAAGAAGACACCACCTATACCTTAGAACTCGACACAAAAGAAACAAACGATTCTTCAGAAAGGCACCAAACAACAATGAGCAGACAAAAACTTTCTTAGCATCAGTCTGCTACATTTAATTGTATCATGCTACCCTTTGCGATCATATAAATACGATTTATAGAAAAAAACTTGCATTCGTAAGTAAAAAGGTGGATATTGTTGTTGTTATTGAATAATTTTGAAAGAAAATGCTTCAAAAGTATAGATAGTGGTTTCATCTATAATGAATAGTGGTGGAAACATAGTATAGATCGCAAAATAGAGGATGCAATACCATCATATATTATTCGTTCTAAATGTTCAATGAGCTACAAATTTTATTTTTTAATTTGTGGTATAAGGAGTAAATTATAAAATAAATTTTGCATGTTATTAAAAATCATTATATTTTTTATGAAAAGATAAAGTAACATTTGAAACAGTAATATTGTAATGTTAAGTATAAAGTATTATTGAATATATTGTTTACAGAATTATTGTTAAAGTAACATTGAAAGCAAAAGGAAAAGAAACTGAACATTTTGATTACTTAACATTGCAAAAAGAGTTCAAGAAAGTCAAGATTGATGCAACTTCAAATATTACAATAAGAATATGACAACAAATTGTTTTGGTTCTTAAATAAAAAGTTTCCATGGTTTCAAATTAAAATTGTCACACAATTTATTTTGTTTATCTGAATGGCTTGCTCTAAAAATGTAGTTCAGCTAATACTACAACACTAATGATAAAAATGTATTATTTTAAATCAAAAGGACGAAAATAAGGAATCTATTTGAAGGTATGATGAGTATAGTAACTGCTAAATAGAAATGGGTAATACGAATTCGTTACGAAAAGATCTTACAAAGATCTAAGATTTTTATAAAACATTTTAAGAGAATGAAGATATTTAATACAACAGCCATTTATATCACCAAGAATACTGATCATATGCAATTTTTTTATATTAAGTATGAATACACAAACTGATACTTTTTTTTAACTTTTAAAATTCATTTGTACAGATGGTGAAGAATGCGAGTTTAATTCTTTCAATAATTTTCAATAAAATCAGCAATTTTTTGACACTTTTTTTATAACTATTTAATAAAAAGTAACTAAAATAAAAACTTTTTTATACAACTTGTTTGAGTTTACAATTATTCAGTCCTTCTTTCCATTTTCAGATTTAAAAAAAAAAAAAACGAATCCAACAAAAATAAATAAATAAAATTGAATTCGTTTTATTTTACTTTTGAACTATCTCTTTACTCTTCGTACAGGCATTGCATTCAACAAATGCAACAAAAAACCTATTCAGTTTTCAACCTGGTCCTTTTCTGACAAACAAAGTAAAAAATTGGATTACTGGTTTAAAAGAGAAACAAAAAAATGAAGATAATGGTATTTCTGCAGTTATTTCGACAACGCCTTCAGTAAGTAACGACCGTGAAGAAAGTGAACTGCAGTACTACCCACCAAATAAAGTATCTCTGGTGACAATGGACTAGTGGAAAAAATTGAACATAGACAGCCTTGGGTCCGCTGGTAGCAGAATCTTTACTGACAATGCAATCATCAACATAAACATATAGTGAAAAAAAGCAAAAGAGTGTTCTCAGTCATTTACATTTGATTTCAAGGCAATGTGGGAGTTTTCGACCTCTGCGGTAGGTGAAAATAATATTTTGTTGGTTTTTATAAGGAACAGATAAAAATGACTTAAAAAGTTTTCTAGCCATTTTTCTCTTTTCCATATAAAAGCCAAATTAAGTTAAGAGATTTGGAAGATTTGCAGGTTTTAGTAGGTATTTTTCCTAAACAAACGACAATTACATGAAAGCAAAAGGGTTTTTAAAGCTTCATAATTTCCTGAAGGAATTTATTAGAAATTAACTATAATTATTTGAAAGTTAAACTTCTTTTAGTCCTGAAAAAACGACAATTACATGAAAGCAAAAGGGTTTTTAAAGCTTCATATTTTTCTGGAGGAATTTATTAGAAAGGAAATTTAATTATTTGAAAGTTAAACTTCTTTTAGTCCTGAACAAACGACAATTACTAGAAAGCAAAAGGGTTTTTAAAGCTTCATATTTTTTTGGAAGAATTTATTAAAAAGGAACTTTAATTATTTGAAAGTTAAACGTCTTTTAGAGTTTCATATGCTTCAATGATGTTTACATGAAAGATATACAAATTACCAAAACCAAAATGTTTATTTATTCATAGCATATCGAATTTGGGGCTAAAATAATAAATCTTTAATTTCAAAATAAATAAATAATAAAGGAGGTCCCAACATTAACATAAGATTTGAATTTACCACCATTCGCCAAGTTGAGTGTTGGAAACTGTATTAAAAAAAAAAAAAAAAAAAAAAAAACGTTTGACAGTTAGTAGTTTAGAGTTAGTAAAAATGGAGCGTTACAAAAAAGAACGCAACGTGACAACGCAAGATTTGAAATTTAAAAAAAAATCACATTTTTTATTTTCTCCTTTAAATTGTTATACTTTTATTGAATCGCAAGTACACAAGATACGGTTATAGAATAGAACATAGGGCAAATGGCCTCCACGGTTTTGCCGGCACATATGCATTCTTTTGCAGCAATTTTCATTGCATTAACGTGAATTTTGTTGATTCGGTATGAATTTCTGCTTCAATACACTCGTGATTGAGGATTTGTAGGTGTAGGCTTTTGATTTCCCACATAACTTCATAAAAAGAAATCCGATTATATTAAATCACACGAACTCGGGGGGGGGGGGGGGTATTCACAAATTTTCGAATTGCGGACGTCAGGCTTTCATTATTTTTTAAGTATTGTTCAGCAATGAAAACTCGTTGTTTTATCGCGTAACGCTCTAATTTTTTGAATCCTATATTATCAGCTATCATGTGATTTTTTTATTGGTTTGCCAGGACTTTATTACACGAATAGTGGAAAATTCAAATTTTAAGTTAATTTTGGGACACATTTTATTTTGAAATTTTCGCAATATAATAAAAAATACACTGTTTATTATAATAAATATGATAACAAAGCCTACCATAGTGTGTATTTATAACTGTCCAATTCATATTAAACAGCTGAATAAAAAAAGAAAATTCAAATAATGATGAAATAAATTTTAGAGAATTAGAACTTAGAGGTTTTTTTTTCAAAGTATAAAACAAACATAAATAATACATGAAAGCATAAAGAAACATTAGATACTAGTTTGATACCCATATAAGACAAGCTAACAATTATTCGTTCAAAGTTGATCGACTGGTAATATTGCCTAACTACTTATGAATGAAATTATCTAATAAATTATTGTATATTGACTTTTATTTAGATTTAATTAATGTTTAATTTCTTTAATTTATTTAACTATAAACATGAGCATTTGATACAGAAAAAAAAAACCTTTCAGCGAAAACGAGATTAAAAATTTTCTATAACCTAAAAAAGACCAAGATGTTTATCTGCACATATATAAATAAGATTACGCATACAAATAAGAAATTAATTTATTTCAATGAATATTTTTAAGTAGATTACTAAATTATTTATGTCGTCCACAAATGAACCCTAGTTTTCAAGCATTAAGTATCATTAATTACTTCCTGGGTTTTAAAAAAATTGACATATATCATCCTAAGTAACAGAAAATTAGAACAAGCACTCAAAGATGTGAGTTACCAGCAAGGAATAACTCAACTCGCATAGACAAAACAAAAGATGAAACGAACAAATGCGATGTTGCTTGTATAATCAAATAGATAAATAATTTAATCCTATTGACTGACCCATAAGCTAAATTAAAAGATCATTGTTCTATTGCTTTGTGGCGGCTGTAATTGCATATCAAAGACTAAATTTGATGCGAGTTTGAAGTGTCAGGTAACAATGAAAAATGGGCATTCCATTTATGAAAGGATGACAATAGAGGAACGACTTTAATGGTGTATCGCGAAAATAGATCTATTTAATTGTTTAGAACGGAGTTTTAGATGACATAAAAGAATCAATATGAAAACAATAAATTAAATTTAAAGCTATTTTAGCAAAAATCGAATGCTTAGAAATTTTTGTATTCTTCGAGAATATATATATATATATATATATATATATATATATATATATATAAACAATTAAGTGAATTCTATTTAAAAGATGTGTTTCTAATCGTGTCTTTATAGCTAGAGAAAACCATAAAAACACAGACATATGCTTCTAGTTGGAAAAATAATCTAGATGATATAAAGCAATATATTAAAAAATTTTAAGATAATAGACATGCTTCAAAAATTACGTCGCTTAAATTTTTATATAACCCTCCAAACCTATAAATCACTTTCAATAGAAATTTTTGTCGCAATAATATTTTAAAGAAAAAAATAATTAAAGTATTTCTTTATAAAGTAAAAAGAAATAAGGTATTTCATTATAAAGAAAAAAATAATTAAAGTATTTCTTTATAAAGTAAAAAGAAATAAGGTATTTCATTATAAAGAAAAAAATAATTAAAGTATTTCATTATAAAGAAAAAAATAATTAAAGTACCCATGATTACAATTCGTTGAAATAATATATTTCACAAATCAAAATTTCAAATCCAGTTTTCCATTCTAAAGTCATTTAAGATCTTCGTATTTTTAGAGCTCGATATAAAATAGGAAAAATAAAATATAAAAAAATTTGAAAATCAAAAGAAAAAAATTAAACTAAGAGGGATAATTCGTAACAGCACTGTCAATACCAATATGGAAGCGATAATGCTATGCACTTAAATGAAAATAGCTTCCAAATATAGATAGAATGGAAGTTTTTCTCAAAATAACTTCTGGAAAAAAAAGAAGGGAGTGGGGCAGGAAATTATTTAGGGGTTTGTGGCAGGAAAACTATGATTGCCTATATTAGTAAACGTTATTACGGCATACACCAATCAAAATCATTATTTCAAATAGAATAATCGAAAAGGACATTCGTTACTCCGCACACCAGTTGAACTAAGATAAGCTTCTGCTTTGAAACATACGAGTGCTGCATACAATAAATTCCTTTGATAAGGTGATGAAATATATGACGGAATTTTCCACTCAAAATATCACTTCCCATTCAAAGTCTTGATAAATGATAAGTTTGATTTCGGGAAAAGATATCAACGCGTATGTGATTACCATTTCTTTTTTAAAGAAGAAAGAATAAATAAAGATAAGAACGATTAAAATTCCAATAAAAATAATAATTGCTAAAACATTTTTAAAAAAACATAAATAGTAAAAATTAGAAAAAAAATATTTTTTCCTATTTTTTTTACCGCCAATCGAACGTATATATGTATAAAAAACAAAAATAACGAAAAACAAAACGTTTTTTTTTTTTTTTTTTTTTTTTTGTAAATCACCAAATTTCTATCTATCTATCGTAAACATTTATTCAATGATCAGAATGAAGGAAAGAAAAGTTTCTCTGCAAACGATATTTATACCAAGATAAATACAATACATTTCAGAATTTGCTTTGATTAGATATTAAATTATTTCAATAATACTTTCCGTTTCAAAGCATCAAATAACAACTGAAATGGATTTCCACTACAGAAAAGACACTAGTTTACTTTTTTTTTTTTTTTTTTTTGCTGTCTGTAAATTATCGAAAAGAAGAAACCTAAATTTCATGAAGACTAATAAAAATTCGATTTTAAAATACTCCCATTATTCTCTACATTATATCTGTTTTATTTATTAAACTTAAAGGTAAGGGAAAAACGAAATTTGACGTTTAAAAAAACAATTACCGTTCAGTTTTCATTACTCAGCGCGTATGAAGAATACAATAGGTTGGTTTTCGTTTTGATACAGTACTGAAATGTTTTGAGATTTTTTTCGAACTATAGAGCCAATATATTATGTAAAATGTTATCTGAAAAACAATATAAAAGTGGTTGCCAATTGCTTAACAAAACAAAGCGGATAAATAGAAAATTCTTTTATTTTAGAATATGAATGGCATTATAGAATTTTTTTCGAAAAAATCTTTTATGCAGTCTTATTTATTAAAAAAAATCTTTTTAAAAACATTCTACAGAAAAAAAATGAAAGAACACTCGTGTCTCCAGTCCAAAGCATCATCGAATAATAATGTTTTTAAATTATTTCGCCTATCTACATTTTTAAGAAAAATTAATTCTTAATAGCAGAGCAGAGAAAGTGAACTAATAAAAAATGAATTTAATATTGTTGCAATGGTTGTAAATATATGGTGTAAATGCAAATGAAATCAAGATGTGTTGTTGTAAATCATAAGTACTTAAAAATATCTGTAAAATTTTTTTTAATTACAGAAAAAATAAATTGTATGGAAATAAAATTGTTATCATGGAAAAGTTTATTATTATTTTTATACTTTGGAGCAAAAATAAATATCTTATGAGATAATACGCTCTATATTTATTGAACAAAAATATCAAGATTTTGATTAGTTTCCAATTAAGAATCTAATAAAAATTTTGAAAAAAAAAAAAACCTTTTTAAAGAGTATCTACTGCTTTAAAAGTGATTACATGCCAAATTTGATAGCTCTAGATCCAGTGCTCTATTTTGTAGAGCATTTTTAAAACACTCGTCATCACTTATAGCATGGTACAGTTTAAGGATAGTAAGTGCGCCTATAAATAATACCATGATAACATAAAGATCCCTCGAATTTCGTAAAAAACAGTCCCACATTTATAAATCCAATCACAAGTTTTTTTCCCTGAGGCGAAGTGAAAAAAAAAACAAAAGAGGAATCTAATTCTATAATTAATTAGTTATATTTTATTTAAATTAATTAAATTTATTTATATTTAATAATTAAATTAGATTTACACTTAATAATAAAATTAACATATTTAATTTAATTTAAGCCGAAATTGCTCTTCATTACATTTTTCTATGTAACACTAATTATTATTGTGCATATATATATATGTGTGTGTGTGTGTGTGTAAAAGCTATATCTAACTGATATACGAAATTTTTCCATCCAACAAAGTTGGCATTGTTGATGCTTAGAAAAAATCTTAGCTATATCTTTGTTTCAAATATTTTACAGCTAAAAAAATTTCAGGAATTTTACAGCTAAAGAAAGAATTAAGAAAAATAAAAGAACAATATTTTGATGCAAGAGCATTAAGGTAGATTCAATCTATTTAGCTTTCTACAATTTTCAAATTGAGAATTTTTTTTTTGTATCAAAGAAAGAAAATATGGATATTTATCAAAATCTCGGCATCAAAAGTTCTCTAAAATTCCTATGCCATCTCTAAATATAAATCGTATACGTAAGAGAGATAAAAAATAGCATCATTCATAACCACCAATTCAAACAGCAGAGACACAAATAAGGAAACACAGCACTCCAAACGTTATTTGTATGATGATAAACCTCTTCTTAGAAAGCGCGAGCGATAAGTACAATAAGTTGCACTGATAAGGTGCTGAAATGCACAACAGTGATTTTTTTTACGAAAACCTTTTCCCGTTGAGATACGAACCGAAATGGATTTTGCCAAACGATTTGAACTCTGGTGGCTACCACTTGTTTTGCAGTCGGTGCACGAAGTTGATAAACTCGGGAGATGAAACTGGGTGTTTTGAAGCCGTTTAGATAAATATCTAATTTTTTTTTCATTATTCCAAACGATTTACGTGGGAAGGGGGGATACACGGGCTCACACTCTTGCGTGTTTTGAGACGGAAACAAGCGGTTAATTTTCAGAAGCACGAATTAACTTTTACTCATCTGCAATGAGGATGCAAAATTCTATGAAGAATCTGATAAAAAATAGCACGACCGAAGGGATATTATTTAAATAAAGAACATAAATTTTGTTCAAGAGGTATTTTTTAAACAGATGAACTGCACTAAAAAGTGTTTTTTTTTTCCGCCTGAATTTTCATAAAATTTTGAATCAGGTTTCTTTAATTCATTGAAATAAATTTCATAAAACAGTTTTTAAAAAATTGCCTTCTATGAACATTCCTAGAAGAATTTATGTTTATTTTTATCATTATTAATCTTTTAACATTTAATCTGTATGCGTATGGAATGTCTTTGTTAATTTTTTTTAACTCGCATACATTTGTGGGTTTTTTTTTTTTTTTTTTTTTTTTTTTGCAAAAGAAATAGAATCACAACATCAAAAAAATTAATAAAACTAGATATAATTTGAAATATTTAACAAAACTTTTTTTTACAAATGCATAAATTAAACATATTTTATTTTTCTTCGTCATCACTTAAAATAAGTATATTCTTTAAAAAAAAAATTAAATAAGTTTGCAGAATGAATTGAGTAAGATTTTTGTAAAAGAATCCAAGAGTGGAACAAATTAAATAATTTTTGACACAGGTTATTTTTTCTGTACTATTATTTTTTGTGTTCAATAATTCACTCAACGTGGGATGGTTTATAACTATTACTTAGGAAATCATACATATACTTAATAAATAAAACAATCATATTGCGAACATAATAGCAAACAATATCATATGGGGGGGTAAAATTATTTCAACATATAATTCGTGATTTAATTTATCCCCATGAATAATGCAGATACAATGCAAATTTCGTAAATATAATAAAACTAAGCATATCAATTATTTTACAAGAACTGAAATCAAAGGTTTCACATAAGGGCTAATTTAACAAGACTTAGCTTCACAATAATAATTGTATTTGTAATAATTTGAAAAAGCTAAATACAGTTAAAAACATTTCGAGCAAACAAATGATATAAATAATAAATAAATGCTAACCTTTGAACTTATAGAACAGCCAGATTATGAACTAATTAAAAAACAAATGGGTTTGTTTTAATTATAATAATTATAATGATAATTCACTCTAACGTTCAAGAAATTTTGTATAGATAAATTTTTTTTCTTAAATTCAATTTGTGTCAGAATATAAAAGCACAATAATTTTAATGCTCAGCAAACTAATAAAAGGAATGCAATTTAAAGTTACCTAAAAAAGTTCTATGAATTACTGAAACGATTCTTAAAAAAAAAAAAAAAAAAAAAAAATAATAATAATAATAAAATAAAAACGATTAACATGACTACACTTTTAATAGCACTTTTTGAAAATAGTTTCAAAACATGAAGGGTAAGAAAAAATAAGTCACATAATAATAACAGTTAATAGCTTTGAAATTGCGTTATTTAAATATATGTGATAGAATATTTTTTCATTATCAGACTATTTACTGCCTGAAAAGCTTAGCATTTTGAATGACCTCCAATTACTTTACGTTAAGAAACGAAATTTGCAACCTAAAAATATAAAATTTTATTTCCCAAATTAAATTTTATTTATTTTATACTGACGGTAGCAAAATATGCTAAAAATAAAAGAATTCACTCTTTCTAACAATATTTTTATTAAATACAATAATCGTAAATAAATGTGTCAGTATTTATAAAAATAATAAATTTTAAAAGAGTTATACATTTTATCGTTATTTATAAAATAACAATGAAAGAGTCTTAAATAAGATTTCATCCATAATCTAAAATCTGTAAATCGAATTTCATCTGCAAATCTTTAAAAATTTTTTTTTTTAATATTTAAAAGAGAAATCATGTTATTAATATCATATAATAATAAATCTTCCAAAAAAAATCCCGCTGGAAACTTTTAAAACTGGTATCGTATATTTAAAGATTAGATAAATAATCTAAAATATCAGGAAATGTTTTTTAAAAAACTATACGAAAGTAAGAATTATTCTGAAGATAAAATTCCAAGAATAAATTAAAAGTGCACGCTAAGAAAAAATCTATAAGAATCAACAGAATTTCATTTCAGAATTCTATAACCAAAACATTAAAAGTCCAATACATGATAGAATAAAGAAAAGAAATGAACAGTTCCAATAAAAGTAGAAAAAAAATCGCAGAACAATTGAAAGAGATCGAACTTGAAAAGAAAAAAAAAAAAATCGTAGCTCTATAATACAAATACTAAATTCTTATTTTTCGGGGGGGAAAAAGGTAAATTTCAATTTGCTTTTATAAAACTAGCGTCATAAGACCTGAAAGCAGGATAAATACGTCAAAATAATTTGAAATTTGTTTAAAAAATAATAAAATAGAATCCAAGACAATAAACAAAGTTTTGCGGAGGAGGAAAGTTATCGCATATTATTTGCAAGGATGAACATAGTCGATTAAGCCAGTCGCTTCGGGATACGTTTTTCCTTTTACTCTTTTCAAAAGAGTCATAGAATTAAAAAAAGGAACGTTCCCTTTTAAAAGACTAAATCTTTCTCATTGTCTAATGTTCCTTAAAGAGCTCTTTTCCGCTTGGTTTGAAATTTTGAGCAGTTAACTTTCAGCTGAACGATTCTTCACGAAGTCAAGCCAGCGTGATATTCTTGCAAACGTAAGATGAGCTACTTCAGAAGATGATCCAAGTTCGTTATCTTTATCTCTTTTACTATTCTTTTTAATCTCCGAGTGATAAAAATATGTGCGCAAATATTTGACCAGCGGCATTTAAGTAGCAATAACGGTTCGAAAATTTGAAAATGGCGCGAAATCTTAAGAGATAAAAAGGAATTCTTTGAGGAAATAAATAAATAAGTTCAATTTTATAGCAACCATCAATTAAAGAAATAACATACTTTAGAAAATTTATTTCGTAAATTAGAGACATAAATTTTATATGATTTTAGTATTTAGTATCGTTATTTTGGAAAGAATGAAATTAAAATAATTTCTATAGCATCTATATAAGGTTTTTAAAGCGTATAAAGTGTTCTTTCATTTCACGAATGATGGCTACTAATTCTCTTAGGTTTTTTTTCTATTTATCATATTTCAATATAGAAAAATTAGTACATTTTTCAATTAACTGATTTCTCAATTTTAATCTCAGTAAGTTAGAAATGCATTTCGGATTGCTCTTTAAAGAAAATTGTTTTGTTTGATGATTGGTTGAAATTAATTGTGTTTATAAAATGGATTGCAAATTTCATGCAGTGCATTTAAATACATTTAAAAAAAACTTTACAAAAAAGAAGAAAAAAACTTATATTTGAGAAATTAAATAATTTTTTTCTTTCGAACTAGTCTTCTTCAAAAAATTAATTAAATGATACTCACAAATTTATATTTAAAAAATCAAATCAGTTTCAAATTTCACATTTAGTATGAGGGTTTAAAGAAGCATTTAATAGTTTCTTAAGTGAATTCACTTAAAAAAATGATCAATTTTAAAATATATGCTAAAAGATTTTGAAATATATTACTTTTATCACACATTGTTTTCAAATATCGAACACCAATAACAAATGCAAATTAATAGTAAAATAAAGTGATTTCTCCGAAACTTCAAATGTTAAAAATCCATGGTTATGAAAGTTTATCTGAAATTATAGTAAGGAACATTTCAAAGTTTACTGAAACGGAAAAATCAGATAAATTAACAGAAAAAAACACACAAAAATAATAATTTCTTAGTATATTATCGCAATTAATAAGTCAACGTTGTTATGATATTAAAAAACGTACATAAAAAGAAAGCATATATATACAATTATGCAATTTAAAGTGAATCATAAAAAGAAGAAATATTTAACAGATAAACAAGAGGCAAGTGCGATTCTTGTTACTTAATAGTTTACTAATTAACTAAGAAATTCAATTTAATTTTTCTTCTAGCCATCGGATTTTTAAAAATTACATATTTATTCTATAAAAGATAGTAAAAATACTGTTTTTTACTTACTAGTGATTAAGAAATTCAATGTAAAATTTTTGAAATAAATATTTTGAATAAAACTTCATTAACAAACACATAACAAAACAACTTTCTAATAGATATTTTACCAAAATTTATAATAAATACCTTTTGAAATACCTCTTTGAGGTTTGATTAATTTTTTCTCCAACATAGTGCATCCAATGAGAAGACTCAACTGAAAACAACTTTATAACGCGGGACAAAACACGTGGAAAAATTAGTTAGAACACACACTAAATGAGGCGGCTAAAAAATGATATTCCTTGTGATGAAGCCGACGACCATCTGTCCAAACGATAGCTTAGCCACAACAAAACTCAACTCTTTTAAATGAACTACTCAGCTGTCAGTTAGAGAGAGCAGTAGCTCGGAGGTTACGTCATCGACTGACTACTGTTGCGTCATGACCAATGGGAAAGCACCGACAAAAAAGGCTGGCTTACTACGTGGACGCCATATTTGGACACCAATACAATGGAATGAAAAATAAATAATAATAAAAAAAAAAACGACGATGGAGTTATTTTAAATTTACACGTACAGTGAGAATGCATTGGTAATGGAGGAAAACAAGGATGTTTTGAATAAAATAAAGGAATATGTCACGCTTATGAAGCAGCGAATGAAAAATTTAATTTTGACTTTGCATCGGCTATCGGGCAATAACCATAATTTTTGCGTAGGCGTGCAACGATAGAATAGTTAGCACAACTGTTATGGACTCACGCCATTTCATTGAATTGACTACTAGTAATAAAAATATGCATGTGTGCGTGAGTTCGGTACGTTAGACGGACGACAGAGGACGTTAACAAGGAGAAAAATTGTAATTTCGAAACCGGAATGTAAAAAATACAGCAGCTATAATAATATTTGAATGCACCCTTCGACAGCTAGGTGTTCATAAAAAAACTTGCACATGTTCTTAAGCAAATTAGGATGTCAACTTTCTTAACAGGCAAAAAATAATAACAAGCAACATGTTCAAAACTAGCTGACTGAATAAATCGTGTAAGTCAGGGAAATCTTACATATGTATGATTATTTAATGCTAAACATTCTTCCGTTTCAAAGTGATAAAAAAAACATGGTTATCCAACTTGAATTAACTATGACATATCCTATTTTCGACTTTTCGCCGCGAATTTTAAATAAACATCCCAAATTTTTCTAATTTGTGTTCATTAGTAAACAGTTCAATGATGAATGAAGATGAAATAACTTTAGTATTATTTGACCAAAGAAGATAAATCATAAAAGGTAGCAGGAAAATGTATGATATCAGGAAAATATATATGTTTTTTTTTTCAACTCTTCCAATTTTTAATTTATTTTAATAATGAAGCATTTCATTATTTGCTATTCTTTTTTTAATTATTATTTTATAGCCTTCTAGTTGGACTGACCTGTCTAGTTTATTTATTATCAAGGCCGATTATTTCAATGCAAAAAGTTCAAGGTTAAAAAAGTCACTTTAGTTTTAAAAAACTTCTGAAGAATGACGCAAACATTCATGAAAAGTATATACTCTTCTCAGATATAGCCTGAACTCCAAATTATTATTTTAAAATCGAACGATCTTTAATTTAAAACATTGCTGCTTTAATTATACATTTTAGTAATTCATTAGATAACTTTGGTCAACAAATATATGAATGAAATATAATTAAGAGTAAATATAAACAATGATGAGATTTTTCATTACGATTTTCATTATTTATTCACTGAAAGTTTATTATAATTTATACCTAATCTTGAGTACATATATTATGCACGGTTTAGTTTAAAAATAGACAGTAGTTACAAAATTTAAAGTAGAAGAAAATTTCTTTTTCGATGAATTTCTGATAAATCTTTTTCATTTCTGATAAATCTGTATAAAAACATTTTAAAGAAAAATAGTAATTCTTAAAAATCGTATACAAAATTATATCTTACAAAATAAATAAATTTTATAATTTATATTTCATTATTTGCCTGCAATTTTTATAGTACTAATTTTTATCAAACATAGCTCTTAAAATCATAATCTAATATCGAAAATTATGCCTTTCAAAATAAATATCTTTTATAATCGTTTGCAACTCTTTATCGTAATAATCGTTATCAAACAAAATTATGATTAGCCTCGATTAAAGAAGAGAATAGCTTTATATTCACTAACAAATTTCAGAAAATTATACTATTTACTAAAATTCATATTATTTTAATCTTTATTTTCTTAACGTAAGTGAAAATAAATTTTCTTTTTATCCAGGTAGTAAAATGGCAACAAAGAATAATGCCGACAGGTATGCATTAAAATAAACTACGTCGCGATTGGTTAACTATTGAGCAACTGTTAAGTTAAAGTCAATTACCACAATACGTAGCTGAAATTTTGTATTCATTCTTAACTCAATATGGCCATGCACTTGTATCCAAACATTAAAATCATTTCCCCTTTTTTCAGTTCAGGATCATGTGACAATACTAGGTTACTTTTTTCTCGGTGCTGAAGCCACATGAAAGGTTAAGAAGTAAAAAAAGTTCAAATAGCATTTGAACCTTCTCCGCTGATCCCAACGGATAACGTTTTACGTGCAAATTGTCATCACTCAGCGTTCGGCAGGATTAAAAACGTTCACGATAGCAATTTAGTGGCGCCTGGTCATGCCTCATCGGTTGGTGTCACAGGTGGTAGTGAAACAATGGTCGGGTATGACCCATTTTGTTCATGTGAACCCCTTTTTAATGAAAGGGGTGTCACGCAGGCGTAGACCTGCTTCCTTTATAAACGAGACTGAATAAGATACTCATTGTTTCGGTAAGGTACACTATGCACAGGCGGATAAAAAGTAAAAGCTTTAACTATATAAAAGTTGAGATAGTGAGATTTATTATAGTAATCATCAGTGTAAACGACTACAAATCGTTTCGCAAATGGTTAAAGCACAGATAAGTAAGATAATGAGCTGTTAATGTTGCTTGTTATGAATTTAGGGAAATATTTTATTACTGTTATGATGTAGGCATTTTCAATTTTACATTCAATGATTGCTTCTGTTAAAAATAAAATAGTTCCAGAGTAATGCAACAAAATTTAGTGGTAGTTATTATCTCATAGTTGTACTCAAGAAGAAATCTAAATATGTTTTAATCAACAAATAATTTGAAAAATTTGGAAGATTTAAAACATGCGGAAATGCAGGACAATAACTTAAATAAATAGACAAATGAGGTAGAAAAAATGCAAATACACTTCAAGAGTATTGTTTCAAAAGAAAAAAAAAAAACCCTACTTTTTAAGGAAATTATTATTTTTTTTCATCCGACAGCAGTTTTTTTATTTATTTATTCATTCCTATTATTATTTTGTGTATATAATGTAAAAAGCGTTACCACGTAGAATATTTTTCTGAAGAAAAAAATGACTATACTATTCCAAATGTAAACATAAGCATTACTTTTTTTCAACTCACTGCCTTGCAGGATATGAATAAAATAACCCAAAAAGTTAAACAATCACGAATTTGCTAATACATATTTAAGACCAAATAAATGATTTGATTTTACTGAAGGTATAATGATTAGATAAAAAAAAATAAGGCGCCCTCCCTTAACCCTCTGGCAGCATAATTCTTTAAAATCACTATTTAGATGCGATGCTTGCAAGTAAATTTAAACATTTGCAAATAAGTTCAAATACAAGATGTAGTAGAAAATGGACTGATAGCCAACCCGCGGAAATTGCAGGATTAAAGGAAATTGTTTCCTTAAATCCCTCAACCGGACGGTTAAAGGAAAATTAAGACAATCAAAGGCCAATCAAGCATTATCTGAATAACCATTCCTTCTAAATTCAGTGTCTTTAACAAACAATCAAAAACATGTTAATCATAATAAAGCAATATTGTTCTAAACTGATTAATTTTTTAAAAAATTCAATAAAATAAAAATGATTCAATTAAAAAATTACAGTAAATTTACAGCAAAACTTTAAAAAGTAGAAGAAAGTACAATAATAGTAATTTGGAAGCAATTCAAAGTGACAAATTAAACACTAAAGTTTGAAAAAAAGTTTAAAAAAAATACAAATATATTTATAGTTTTATACTTTTCTTAAAATATGATAAAAAATGTATGAATTTTCGAAAAACAAAAAGATTTGCGAATTTATATTCGCTTAAAGAAAAATTTTTCTCCTCTTTTACACCTTTCTCCACAACACCGGAAGCAAGAAAAAAAGTTTTAAAATTCCTTTCCCACAAACTTTCACCGAAACGTGGTCTAGCAGCTCAAAATATGTGACCTGAAAACACCGACAATTCACGATTCCTTTTCACAAAAAAGAACGAAAAAAAAATTATAATTTACTATAACACTACTATCCTACGCGCAAAAATGAATAAAACTCAAGTCCCCATTGGACAATAATATAGTACTTCACCCGACGAATCAACGCCCCCTCTTCACATTTCTTGCATCAACTTTTGGCAACGCGGTTTTGTTTCAAGGTTTACAACTCGGCTAAGAACAACGATGCTGAAGAAGGGGAAAAAAAAATCAATTCGTTCCGCTTGCTGCCAAACAGAGTTTACAAATATAATAATCCATTAAAGTTTTCCGCTTAGCAACATAATGAACAAAGTGGAAAAGTTAACGAGCAGAAAACAGGCAACGATACAATTAAGAGTTAGGCAACAGTCAAGGTGGATTGTCCACATAAGAAAAGTGTGTGTAGAGTTAGCAGTATCAAATGCGCATTTTGTAACTCGATGTGACCAATTCGGGAAACAATGAATAATCCAATCAAATTTATTGAATGGAATTATAAATTGATACCTGTCATAGTATTGTTTTGAAAATTGATACAAATAACTACTTGTTCTTTTCAACTAATTGTTTTTATATAATGTAAACATTAAAACGCCCATGTAAATATTAAAAAAAGTGCATATTCTTAAATATTTTTTGCCGATTAGTGATTTTTAGAAAAATATTTCTTAAAGTTGAATCTAAAAGTACTTTATATGTAATCCATTCTGAAATTTGACATTTCCTGCTATTCAAAAACTTTCTCTCTCTCTCTCTCACACACACACACACACGACGTTTCAGTTCAAATTGTACAGATTTTTAAGAAAACAATATTGATATGAAAAAGTATTGAATTTTTGAAACATTCACATCAATTTGAATGTTTGTTTATGTTTTCATTTCATTTTCATTGTTTTCATTATGTTTGTTTCACATTAATTTGAATGTATGTGAATGTTTTCCCTGTTTTCTTTTTTATTCCCTACAAATCATACGCTATTTTAAGAAACCCAGAGTAATCATAAACTATTTTACATATCATAGGCTACATAATTGTACAAATCATTTACTATTTCAAGAAACCAAAGAAGAAATAATAATGAACTAATGTACTTAACAGCATTGTTACATAGATATCTAGGTGTAAAGGCCTATCAGGTATGTATATATATGTTATAAAGTACTGGGATTATTGCCCACAGAGTATCAACAACTTGAAACTATATTGAAATGCAATCTTGGTAAAAGAATGTACCAGAATGTCATTTCAGTATTCACACCTGGTGTTATTTCAATAATGTTTTTCTGATCATATTTTTATGACAATTTTCAATTATATACATCAATCTTTCATAGCAGACAAGAGGAAAAATTACACAAATACGTTAACTCTCCCAGTAACTGGTCTAAAATATTGAGTACTACACCTAGTGATAGATTTAACACTAACAAAATACTCAATTGAATTCTGGTTAATTACAAATTCCTTAATTAACCCATGACATAATTAACCATCTTCCACACTAAAAACACACATTGTTTTTAATTCTATGAGACTATACAACCAACTTCTGCTTTGATGAATGAACCTTGATTTACGAGATATCTCCAAGATAAAAGAAAATACTTTTTGGTCCCAAAGCAATAGATAGTCATCTCAGCAGGTGAGTCTTCAGGAGCTCCGAGTTGCGAATGATTCAGTCTAAAAAACTTGTCCGGTCATCCTCATGGCCTCCAGACCACGAGGTAAATATGACCTACAAAGGCAAAGGTCTTGCGAACAACATGAGAGTGTGTTGTTTGAGTTCGGAGCAGTTACGTCAATGGATTACCGAATAATGATTTCGTTACAGAACTGTTCTTTTCATAGGATGCCTTTTCTTGTTTCAGTCTAATTAAGATTCGATTCAAAGAATCGTCGTTTTTCATTAAATAGCAAGAACGATTATAAACCTTATATCTTTATGTTCTTAGAACATCACTTAGAAAACGATAATGTTGAAAATTGAATTTTTTTTTTAGTTCGAAAAAATATTATTTAAAAAAAAATTCTTATAAGCATAGAATAACTTTTTTTGAAATAATATAATTATACATTTCACAATTTTATAAATTTAATACTTCATTGATAGTTAACAAAAATATCACAATCACTACGGTTTGTTGGAAGAAATTATTGTTTTAATTATTCAGCCAGATATTGTTCTTATTTATTTATTTATTATGGCATTTCAATTGTGTTACCATGGCAATAATACTGAAAGAATTTACGCGGCAAAAATATTGCAGCATGGATTCTCTATTTGAAAGAGAATGATATGCTAGAAGAAATTTAGCGTAGTAACGAATATTGAATTCCTCCTCTCGACTAAAAACACATTATTTCAAAATAAGAAGATGAAATAATCGATACAGAACAGAATATCTTTTTTTTGTAATAATATAACTATACATTCCAAAATTTTATAAATTTAATACCTCATTGTTAATTTACAAACATATCACAACCATTACTGTTTTTTTAGTAGAAATTGTTATTTTAATTAGTAGGCCTGTTATTTTTTGGTATTTCAACTGTGTCATTATCCCAATAACATTGAAAACCTTTTTGTGACAAAAATATTATGAGTTGGATTTCCTTTTTTCAAGTAAAAATATACGGAAAAGAAAATTTAATATAGTAGCGTAGAATGTTTTTTACACCAATGTAATTCTACATTCCTGAATTTTATAAATTCTACAACTCACTGATAGTTTACAAAACATCTTAACCATCACGACTTCCTTCAAGAAGCTACTGTTTAAATTATTTAACTTGTTATTATTATTATTACGATCTGGCATTTCAACTGTGTCATCATGAAAATAACACTGAAGAATTTACTTGACAAAAATATTATAAGTTGGATCTTTAATTCTTTGAAGTGAAACGATAAGCTAGACAAATTTGCGAATGTAGAATTTCTCCTTCCGATTAAAAACACATTATTTCAAAATAAATAAAACAAATCGATACAGAAATGAATGTTTTTTTATAACAATATAATTATACATTTTAGACTTCTTTAAATTCAAAAACTCACGGACAGTTTACAAAACATCTTATCCATTACGACTTCCCAGAAGAAATTACTTTTTAAATTATTTAACTTAGTGGCATTATTATTTCTACTATTTGGCATTTCAACTACGTCACCATGAAAATAACACTGAAAGGATTTAAAGTGACAAAAATATTGGAAGTTGAATTTAATATTCTTTGAAATGTAACAATACGCTAGGAAAAACGGAAAATATTGAATTTCTCTTCTGGTCTAAAAATATATTATTTCAAAATCAATAAAAATTCGACATAGCATAGAATGTTTTTTATAACAATATCATTATACGTTTCAGAAGTTTTTATATTCAACACCTTACTAATAGTTTATAAAATATTTTAACCATTACGACTTCTTAGAAGTAATTACTTTTTTAATTATCTAACTTTTTACTATTATTTGTTGTTCCAACTGTGTCCTCATGGCAACAACAATGAATGAATTTACACGACAAAAATAGTATAAGTTGAATTTGTCATTCTTTGAAGTGAAACAATTCGCTAGAAAAAATTGAGAATGTTAAATTGCTCCTCTTGACTAAAAATATATTATTTAAAAATAAATAAATAAATAAAACAATTCGATACAGCATAGAATGTTTTTTATAACTATATATTTATACATTTCAGAATTTTATAAATTATAAAACTTACTGTTAGTTTACAAAACATCTTAACCATTTTAATTTCCTGGGAAAAAATTATTGTCCTAATTATTCCATTTATTATTATCAATTTTATTTTGGATTTTAACTGTGTCACCATGGCAACAGCAGTGAAAATATTTAAGTGACAAAAATACCTTAAGTTAGAGATTTTAACAGTGAATATTCTAAGCAGATGAGTTCATAATCCGTAATACTTTTCAAAGGCACTGAATATAAATAAATATAATTACAAAAAATGATAGTAACTAATCATCGGATATATAATCAAACTATTATAAAAATCCACTGAACGCCAGATGTTTCCAGATGAACCTCGGCACGCTCCTCCAATTACTTTCATATATTGACTATATTATATTACGCTTGCCGTCACGAATATATAGTGGGATTATTCAAGGTTGCCTTTGCATAATAATTATAATTATCTCCCCGAAATATTATCACTTGAATGGTCAGGTTGATAGCACCTTAAGCACAAAGGCTTCAACAACAAAAAATGTAATTATAGTTTTCAGTTAAAGTAAAAATTGTAAACATTGAACCATTAAGAATAATAACATAAATTCAAAACGTTGATGTCACAGTCTCATAAGAAAAGTACGTGCACGTGTCATATAACATTGAGCATATGCGTAGAATGTTCTATATTATACATTAGTCTATACAGAGCATATGCTCTGTATAGACTAATACATCAGGTCAAGTAAAAAGTGCTGTTTCCGACATTAAATCGGAGCGATTATTACACGGATACCATAAGACAAATGATTCCATTAGTATAGTAGTAAAAAAGGCAAAAATTTCATACATTTAAACTAAATTTTTAATAATTAATATGGATAGTAAATTATATTTAATGAATTTCTATACCGAAATTCCCTATATTTAGATTTACTAATGCTTTTGATCATTTTGAAAAGAAAAGGAATCTGATTTTAACTAGAATTTTGAGTGTTGAAAGTTGATGTAAAATAATTAGGAAACAAAAATAGCGGGAAATACAATGCATGTTTAGGGGATTATTCAAATTTACTATTCCGGAAACATCATTTATTGTAACTTGGAAGAATTTTAATGACATAGCAATGGATCTAAACTTTGTAGTCCAATTAAATAATTTAAAACATGGATATGTGATATATGTGATTAGATGAAATTTAAGAATTGTATATAGAAAGGAATGTATGTATGTATGTATACATGTATGCATGCTACATATGTCATTCCCAAAACCTACGTAGAATTCAATCCAATTTTACATATTTGATTTTTTATGACCATAGAAAGAATACTGCCAACCTTTCACCATGTAGCAGTTAAATACTCAATCAAAAAGAAATTAATTGAAAACTTATAGTTTTCCCACCGTAACTTTGAATCAAATTATCACAAAAGAAATTTTATTTTCTCTTAAAATTCAGCATTTTACCTTTTCAAGAACACCATTTTTCATTTCTATGAAATTTTTTCTTAAATTTTTAATAACTCTACCAAACTGAATAAATAACTGAGCAAACGCAGACGATTTAGAAATAAGAAAAATAGCAGATATTTTGTTAAACAACGGTGCGAATTTGTTCTGTTTGATTTTTTTTAATATTTTTGGTAACATTTTTTATTGGTTTTAAATGACGCTTGACGTGCATTATCTGCATATTATTTTCTTTTGATGAACTAGAATAATTGTGATAAACTAGAACGCATTAGAATAATTCTGGAAGAACATTAAAATAAAAGCTTAAAAGCAGATAATGTTAATTTAATTTATCGATATAGTGAAAATTACACTTGAAGGCTTTTTAAAAATCGTTTGGTCCAACTCTTTATTATCATTTGAGTTAAAAAAACGTTTTCAACGATAAAAGAATTTCGATTTTAATAATATTTTATACAAAAATATGTTTTATTTTAAAAGCATTAGATGTGAGAGTATTTTAATCCAGAGGAACATAAAGTACATTAGCTAGTACATAATAAATTATAAAAAAAAGGAAGAAAAGAAAAAGAAGGAAAAGAAAAAACAGATACAAACAGTAAAAAATATTAAAAATCCTTAAGATGGAAATCGATAATAAATTCTTTGGAAAGAAATTAATCTACGCATATCATGCACGAGGTACGAAGAATTATTACATTATTTAAATATGATCCCACCATATATTTCACGCTCCATTAAAGTTTTGCTAGAAACTAACCAGACAATACGTAAAGAAATGCGAGCTCATCTAAAAAAAGATGGCTCTCTTGGAATTGAATTTCTGCAAATGAAATAAAAAAGGATCATTCATATCTTCAGCTATTCCTTTTCTAACGGAAAAACCGAAGGTCAAGAGGGATGTCTCGCGTCAGAAGATCAAATTGCAGGGTGGACGTCTCACAGATGACAAAGAGAAAACTATTCGGTGGATTCTTCAATAAAAAATTAAAAGAAACCTGTTTGTGATTAATGAAAAGAGATGGAGTGCACCACTTCTGGAGAAGTACTAAAATAATTTGTGCGAGACTTAGGTGATAAAAAATATATATATAATGGTGATATTGTATGATATTGAAAGACATATTGTTTAGGTTTTAATTTAAATATAGTAGAAAAGGATATGGTTTGATATATGGCAAGAAATCATTTTAATTTGTTACATTTTCATATTTTCGAAGGACAATGCAATAATTTTGAACCTATTAACACAAATTATGATGCAGATATAAAAAAAAAACTGAAAATAAAAATATTTATTTAATTATAATTCAAATATATAATACCAGAAAAAGTAAGAATTTTGTTTTATATGCATATATTTAAGCGAATGCATGTATTGAATTTTTTGATTAAAAAAAACGAAAAAAAAAATTATTTAAAGATTATTATTAAAATTTATAAGTTTGTTCAAGGTTTGAATTAAAATTTATAGACAAGTTCTCAAAACTTTGGATGATAAAAATTTAAATATATCGATAGAGCAATAAATTTTATACAATTCTGAAAAACTGTGAGTAATATCAATTTTAACCAGACAATTTATTCAACGATTATTGTTAAATGTTACATTTATAATATTAGCAAAAGTTGAAAGGACAATGTTGTAGCATTTTGGAATTTATATATGGATATTGATTATTAATAATTTATTTGAAACACCAAGTACATATAATTAAATTTATAAAATAATTTTTTACATATGCCTACTATTAATGATAAAAAAATATTTCCATCGCCAATAGAAAAGAAAGTTTATCGATTTATTTACAAAGTAAAAGATAAATAAAAATAATTTATGAGTTGCTTTATTTATAACTAAAAATAAATGCATTCTTATTTATATTTACCATAAATAACCAAGAGATAAAATACAAAAGAAATATTTCACGACATTAGAAATAATTAATTATTACAATCAGTTAATCCCCTTCTTTCAATTACTTAATACCAATCTTAGATAATAGATGTAATCACATTACTTCCAAATTAAATTTAAAACAAAGCCATACCCACAGTGCAAAAAGAAACAACGGTTTGGCCTTTTTAATCGGCAGAATAACAGGGATAAAGAACTCGTCAATCTAAAGACGTGATTCAGTTTTAAGAGATGCCTTGTCATTTTGATGTTTCAATGCCTTTCCAGCATAGATGTGCTATTTCGATATTGTCTATTAAGAGAAACTAATTCGTTTTCGGAAGCTGAATTTTATTTTTAATAAGTTCATCATCCTTTAATACAATATAGCATGCACATGAAATAGTATTTGTTATTCATCCGTCGGTTATTGCTCCGAAATATTGGAGCAGTTATATCAAAATTAAAATGTTGAAAACCGTACACAGTAAAAATGATGAGCTTCTTATGCTACAGACGGATCCAGTAGCGATATATAGCTTTTAGTGAAAATATAGCAGGGTAATATTTTTTATTCATCAATCCGTTATCGCTCCGAAATATTCGAAAATATCAAAAATCAAATAGTTAAAAACCGTATTATGAGCTTTTTCTGCCACAAATGGATCCAGTAGCGACATATAGCAACCAGTTAAAGCATAACAGAACCACATATCATATGAAAAAATATGAACACAATTAAATAAAATATCCAAATATTTTGTATCAAAACGTCTATAAACAATTTTGACTCACCAGCATTTTGATACTAGTATCTACAAATATTCCATATCTTTTGCTTTACCATTTTATTGACTGTTTCTACTTAAAATTCATCTTTTTCCATAGCTATTTTGTTTACTAAAGCACTTAAATGTTTTCACGGGTACTCTAGGACATCAATATACTGGTGTAAGAGTCTTGACGAAACTAGAAGGTTAAATTCAACCAAAGACCATTCGAATAGCATACATTAAAAGCGGTATGATCAATTTTTGGTATGGTATGAAAGTCTGGTTTCAGATATCATCTAGAAACGTACAAAATTACGAGGTCACTCTTAAAATAATTGCAGCTTAGGTTTCGCTTATCTTATCTTAATTACAACCTTACCAAACAAATATCATCTGAATTTAACCCTAAATTTGATAAGGATGCTTTATATAAGCTAGCAAGAAAGCATTTATTTCACATAGCTACAACTTATATTTAAGATAAGGTATAACGATTTTTATTTTTTCCCTTTTCTCAAAAGAGTCTTCTTTTCACAAGTTTTGATTTTTGGATTAAAAACCCTTGAAAACTTACAGAAATTTTTAATCACCTTCCATTTTATATCCAGATCCACAAGAACAGGAACAGTATTTAGAGCATTTTGCATGGATTTTTTTGGATTTTAGCATAACTTTTTTTTCTGTCAAATTAGTTTTTTTTTCAAATTAGTCTATTTTACTTAAAAAAAACATTGAAGATGAAAATTAAAGATAGTTATCATTATTTTTATTTAATGACTATTAAATACTCTAATGTCGCAGACTACAACCAAGTTTCCTTCTTCAGTGTTGAACCTAGTTTCATAAGGTATGAATGTTCATGCAGTTTAGTTTCATAAGGTATGAATGTTCATGCAGCTTAGTTTCATAAGGCATGAATGTTCACGGAGCTTAGTTTCATTAGATATGAATGCTCGTGGAACTTAGTTTCATAAGGTATGAATGCTCGTGGAGCTTAGTTTCATAAGGTATGAATGCTCGTGGAGCTTAGTTTCATAAGGTATGAATACTCGTGGAGCTTAGTTTCATAAGGTATGAATGCTCGTGGAGCTTAGTTTCATAAGGTATGAATGCTCGTGGAGCTTAGTTTCATAAGGTATGAATGTTCATGGAGCTTAGCTTCATAGGGTATGAATGCTCAGGAGCTTAGTTTCATAAGGTATGAATACTCATGGAGCTTAGTTTCATAAGGTATGAGTGTTCATGGAGCTTAGTTTCATAAGATAGAATGTCCATGGCTTTAACCTATCTCCTGCTTGCATCGTAACTCATACGACTGCCTATACCATAACAAGGATTTTATATAATAAATTCTTAATACATCTCTTACCAAGGGGTAATATTTTTTATATTAAAAATTATTCTTATTAAAAATTTATATTATTCTTCAAATCTTTCGTGATTTTTTCCGATGAAATTTTTTAATCAGAAGATTTTATATACATGCAAATATACAAACGTATAAATGAATAATTCATTCATTAAATGCAAATAAAAATCACTTCTCCTAATTTTAAAACATCATTTGGAAACTTTGGATTAAATTTATTTGAAATGCCAACTATTAGCACATTTTTCTTTGAAATTGACTATGCAGCTCCATATAATATCTAAGACCACCCAAAATTTTAAAAGAGAAATTTAAAACGGAATTTATATTATTTTTGATACTTTCTGACGAGAATTTAAAAAAAATAAAACGAGAATGACCAGAATCCGCGATTATCATGAAGGAAAAAAGACCACTAATGCAAGATTCCATTTATCATTTCGTGCAGTTCATATGAGGAATACATAAATGGAGTTATAATAGCTGTTTAGTATTCTGAAGTCAATTCACATAGCTAAAGGTGAAACTGTGTATCTCCTTTCAACCCCTTTTATCAAAAATCCCAGGATAAGAACCCAAAAATGCTAGATTTTTTACCCTGTTTTGTAGCGTTTCTTGTGCGTGGTATGAGTTTTGGCTAGTTCAATAAATACAACTTCATAATAAAGACAGCTTATAGTTAGGCGGAAATGAAATTGTTAATGAAATTGTCTGCCGGCGGGGTGGTCAGCTGATAGCCTATAGTTAGGTTGATCACAACAAATCCTGTCGATACTACTACGTTCAGTGGTGGCGGAGTGGTCGGCTGTATGCAGGAAGAAGAAGCCTATAGTTAGAAGATAAATCAACTAAGGAGTTAAGTTTTTAAAGACATTATGATGTTATGGGACTTGATTCCATTACGGGAGTTCACATGCATATTAACCCTTTCGCCGTCTTCTCAGTAAAAATTTCTATTTTTCCCTCTGTTTCGAAAATATTAGAACAAACAAAAATAAAAACTCAAAAACGCAAACATTTACGAAGCGTTTTAGACTTTTGAAAGTTTTAAAATGTAGAAAAGCATTTTAAACATTTAAAAGTTTTACAATGTAGAAAAGTGTTCTAAACATTTTAAAGTTTTACAATGTAGAAAAGCGTTTAAAACATTTAAAAGTTTTACAATGTAGAAAAGCGTTTTAAACATTTAAAAGTTTTAAAATATAGAATGTTAGAAGGCCGGCTGGCGAAGTTTCTTGAACGTGCTACACGCGTTACGGACAACGAAAGGGTTAAGCAAAAAATGTGCAAGGTTATTAAGATAAAATGGTTATAATGCCTATAAAAATATGAAGTCTAAAATTACTTTACAGAAGAGACCATGAGCCGCAAGTTATCCATAAGAGATTCAACCAGAATTTAATATAATCAATTTTTCCGATGAACTAGCCTAAGGAAGTAATGATCCCAATCAACCACAAATAAAAAATAAAAATGCAAAAAAGTAAACATTTATGAAGCGTTTTAAACATTTAAAAGTTTTTAAATGTAGAAGAATGTCAGAAGGCTGGATGCAGAAATTGCTTGAACGTGCTAGACGCTTTACGGACACGGAAAGATTAAGCAAAAAAGGTGAAGAACTATTAAAATAAAATGGTTTTAACGTCTTTGGAAATCTGAAATCTAAAAATACTTAGCAGAAAAGACCATGAGTCGCAAGTTACCCATAAGAGATTTAATACAGTAAAAGCTCATTATTCACGTTTTCACTATTCGCGGATTAAAAAATTGCGACCCAATTACTATATTCGAGGCTAAAAATTTCTTTATTCGCGGATCTAATGAGTACATACATAAAAAGGATTCCAATAGCAATCCAATATCCTTTGTAAATAAAGTCAAATGGACTAATAAAAAATGTAAAATAGATCTTATTACAACTTTGTCTGAAGTATGTTTTTAAATGCAAACTACAAACATAGCCGAAATCGCGAATGGAATAGGACGAGATGAGTTCGAACCGATAAAATCAAGTGACATTTAGGAATTGCTTGAATCGCAAGATGGAGATTTAACTGAAACCGACTTGGAGGAAATGTTAAATTCACAGCCCATTGAAGAAGAGGCTTTCACAAGCACATGAAACGTGACATTCAATTTGAAAAATCTTAGTGAATGGCAAATGAGCTTTACAATTTCTTTATGAACGTCTATGGAACGAAGTCTTATTTTCAAGAGGCAAATTGCTAATGCGACTGCTGCGTATCAGTCTGAATTGAAGGAGCTTGGTAAAAACTGCCAAGCTAGGGAAAATTCTTCAAACCATTGCCATTAAGATAATGAATCAAAATGTTCAAAAACTTCAATTAAATTGATTTTTTTTATTTTATCAACTAGGAACGTATCCCCTATAATCCCGTATAAATTACCATTCCGTATTCACGGTTTCTGTATTTCCGGCATATTTATGGAGCATATACCCCGCGTATAAAGAGCTTTTACTGTACAATCAATTTTTCCGACGAACTAGCCAAATGCAACAAGTGTCACAATCAACCACAAATCCAAAAAAGAATTTATTTCAATTCAGAAGAGGGAAGTACGGAAGATGGTCTACAGCTGATTTGCCTTGACTCTTCTTTGAATCAGAATTTGTATAAAACTTGTAACGCACGGATGACACAGGTCTAATCTGGTCAACAACATAAAAAGACTAGTGGGTTTTACAATGCGAATCCATTCACCGAATAGAATCCGACGACGGAAATAATCCTTGGCCTTTCAAATTTACATAATGTTATCTTTTACTACTTTCCCTTTTTCGACACACGGTAGCGTTCGACCTTACTGCTGGGGCGGAACTACAGGTCACTAACAATCTAGAGGGGCAGTCTACTTTTATATACAATGGATGAATGACCACCACACGATAGCTTTTTATTTTTAAAATTTTATATAAAAGTACATTTGGTGAAAAATATAAATAAAAAAGATCCAGAAACTGAAGTTAAAAATTTAAACTTTGTCAGTGAAGCGTCACTGTAGCAGATGTTTTTCTTCTTTTTCTGTATATGTTGAATGGAGACAAAAAAATGTCACCTGATATGTTAAAGCTCCATAGATCGAACAAACGTTAGAACAGAGTTCAGTTCCGGTGACTAAACTTGTAACAAGCTGGCGTTACTCAATTAAAAGAGAAAAAAAAAAAACAACCCTGATACATTGTCTTTTTCCTCCCATTCCATGTTTTAGCTGAAAGTAACGGATCACTTTATCCGTATGTAATTTTTCATCCCCCTCTCAATATTTTTAGCCCTTTTTTGCATTCATACTGTATATTACTGTGCTCATTCATCCAGTTTCTTGTACTCAAGATGTTTTTCATTCTAGCATTTATCATTTCCTTTAATATTGTATTTTCATGTATTTTGTCATTTGTCTGTATCTTTCAAATTCATTGTTGACTACCTTTTTTTTGTTAATCAAGTCCACCTACATCTATACCAAACCGGAAAGGGGCCACATGAGCTCTAGAAACGGAGGTGTGGTGTGGTGTTAAAATGTTACCTGTATGTAAAGGTTTTAGGCGTAGAATCATATATTGGATCAGGATGGTTAATTTTATTCACCAATCACTTATAAAAGGCTATTAAAATAACTGCATTGTTTAATTAGAAATATTAGAAAGAATAATATTTATTTTCGTATCGGAAATGAATACATTCATTGAAGTTGAATAACATATAAAGAAAAAAATAATAATAAATCTACTTTTTTAAACTTTATTATACCAGATTTTAGGGTTGACAATATTTTTTTTTGTTTTTGTTTTTTCCCTCTTCAGCAGAAACACATAAGTGCAAGTAATAAGTATTCAAAGTTTCATCGCAATTGGATGAGCACTGCGGCAACGTATAAGAGACATACAGATATACATTTTTATTTATATAGATTATGTTCTTTTTTAATTCATACTTATAGGCAAATGTCAAATGAAGATATATTTTTGAAAGAATCGCTCAATAATGATAGTAAATCTTTTAGCAGGTGAAAAGTTTTTAAAAATGTGATGCCTCTTTTACACCGTTCTTTTCTGTATAAAAATGTGTACTTTAATGAGTAAAATTGTTAATATATTGATGCGTATTACCAAATTATAAATAACGTTAAATGTGTTAATGCGTATTATAATATTATAAATAACGAGTTAAAATGCATATTATTGTAGTATAAATAACATGTTAAATGTGTTAATACGTTTTATAAATAACGCATTTGAATGCATATTATTGTATTATAAATAACATGTTTAAAATGCATCTTAACGAAGTTAAGCTATTTTAACAAAACTAAACAGTTAAAACCAATCATAAAAGTTAATTTACATTTTCTGTATTGTTCGCATAGAAAAAAAAAATACATTTCAAAATGCCATTAAAAATATATAGATATATATATCGGATTTAGTGTTATTATTGAATAGTGTTTGAATATAGTATCAGCTTTAGTTTCTCGCTACATAGTGAAGTATAACTGAAAGCACTGCGTTTTAGCCATTTAAGCAGATTGCTTTTGTCACTGATTCCACAACAGCTGCGAGACGGACAACTCTTCAGTCCAACGATTCCTAGGGTTTCTCTCTAATCGCCTTTGGCGATTAGCTGGTTCACTCGGGATATTGGTCAAATTTCAGTTGATCAATATCCATGATTTCCACAAATATTCAGGTATTAAAACCATGTTATTTTAATTATATTTCATATGATCTGTTCATTCGGAATTTTAAACTTTTCAATGGATTTTCATGACATTATAGCGTTATTAAAAATGCAGATGTAGACAATAAAATGAACTATAAGATGTATAATTCATCTATTGTCCTTATTTTGAGATATTATAACTCTATTTTTTTATTTGTCTTGTAGATTATATGCATTTAAACAGAATCTTTTCTAAAAATGTTTAATTTTTAACAATGGGAAAAATTGGGAATTAAGATAATTGATGAAAAAAAACATTTTGAATTTCCAAATAATGATGTCATCTTCTGTCAGTAATTAAGTAAAAAGAAATAAAGAAAGAAATTGCCGAAACTCAGGAAAAATTTGAAATACTATTAAATTGGTATAAAGAGTTAAAAAAAATTGAAACGATGTTAAATTTGTTTTTATGAAATAATATTTCCGAAATAACGCCAAAACTATGCCGAATTTTTAATGAATCATAATTTTAATTAAAATGTCAAAAAAAAAATCGCTCTGAAGTAGGCATATACCAATACCATCTAAAATACATATGAGCTAAACTGGTACATGTATTTGAAACGGTTTATTCTGTAGAGCGTACATGCACAAGGTACATGCAATCATACAAACGCAATTACACACATGCACGCAATCACACACACACCTTTGTTTTTTATTAGAGATAACTTATGCGATCAGGTGCTCTGGCTTAACCAGAACTGTTCTTAGTTTCGACATTTTGTCGTGGATTGAATTAAATGCAGCGAATTGTCAGAAATTTTTAATAGATAGATAATAATTTTTAATAGTCAGAATTAATTAATAGATAACACATATTAAAAAATTACATTATTTCGCTTTATAAAAATTAAAATCTTTGTAGAATAATCATTCACATGAAAGGCTATGGTAATCTTACTACGACTAATGTGGATAAATCAACATGAAGAAAAATACAACAAATTTATAACGAAATATATTATTTGTTTCTTATCTTTCGCAGATTAAAAAAAATCATAATAATGAAATATTTCATAATTTTTTAGTTTATTTATTTGTTTATTTATTATTTTTATTCAAATCTGCCACCGATGAAGTTATGTTTCAGGCTGTATCCAGAATTCTAGGACTTCTCAGAGCGAAACTATAATGATCTGGCTTTGAGATAATTTATGTGGCTTCCACTATGGACTGTCGAGGGTGTCAAAAAATGTTGTATTATCACAAAGTAATACTCTATTGCGCTACCAGCGCATCTATGAACTCTGCTTGAATAGCTTTAAAACACTCGAAGGATCTTTAAAAGTTACCCGAAAGTTCAAGAAGAAATAAGCAGGCGTTTTCTTGCATCTTATACGTTTATTTTTCAGAACACACACTAAAAACTAAATTTAAATCACAGTATTTTCAAAAACAAATCAGTCATTATGTTATAGTTAACAAAACCAGCATTAAATAAAAGGCAGGTAGACATAACAGCTGTTACCCATTACGTAGTTATTTTTCTCTTATTCCATTTTTTGTTACTGTTTTTAAGAATTAATCTATCACCTGGTACATTAATTACTAAAAGCGCTGACAAAAAAATTATTATTTTCATCACAATTATCATATGATCATGAAAAATTCAAAAAGACAATCATAAACGCCACCATGATTCTATCCGCTTCCAATGTAAAACACGCGTGGGCCAATGATCCACGGTGGAAGACATATGAATTCCCTCATTCTGCATTCCAAAACATTACCCATGCACATTTTGATCGGTGCTTACAATGCATTTCACTCAAAAAATGAATACGATTTCACAAAGCAAATTCCCAGATCCCTATCTGGCGTCCGTCATCCCTTACAGTGGACGTGACTGACCACTCACCACCTCTCTTCACGCTTCGGTCAGGTTCCACAATGGTGGCGAAGTTCAACAGCTCACGGGACGCAAAAACAATAATTAACAGGTCAGGTCCCCCCCCCCTCTGTCACGAAGAGCTGATGGGTGAATACATGCATGCGAACACAACTACAGAAGCTGGATCACCCACTCGCGCTGTTAATTAGTTTGAAGCAAGTAAAGTTAGATTCGCACCATTCCGTTTTGTTGAGTGCAAGGAACTGTTTTATAAAAAGAGAAAAAATGAAGTAGCCTGAAGGCACTTGTCAGAAATTTTGAAACGGGAAACGTGGCTAAGTGTCAGGAGTCCAAAGTATGAGTATGGATGTACTGTTGTTGTGAGGTTTATTCTAATTCTCATTAGTGAGGAGTTCAAAAGGAGGCGTTATTCAGTGTTAGAATTTTCAACTATGTTGTAATTTTTTTTAAACCAATAGTGATTTAGACCAGAAATGAAATTATTGGTAGAGATTTCGTATACATCATTAAATAAAATGTTAGAACGGCATTTTATACCACTATTCGCTAGATAAAATTGATCACCAACGTTTAGTGGCTGTTACTGGCTTGTTAAGATACCACCACAGAAGCAACATTTGTTTGCAAAGCAACGTTTGTTTGATATTATTGATATGCATTTGCGACTTAGCACATTTTAATCATATTATAAAGTATTGATTAGCAGGTTGCAATCAAAGAATACAACAGCGAAGATTCAAACCAACCATCTGAATCAGTGAATTTAAATTTTTTATTGTCGATTTCAAGAATGCTAGGTTTATTGAGTGAAAGTTTTTCGAATTTTTAAACACTTTTATAGTCATAATACAAACATTACAATAATTTTTTCTTTAAATAATTTATACTTGCATTTTCACTTACATAATTTTAGTTGATCGCAAAATTTCAAAGATGCAGAGTTGTTTTTATTTCATAGATTTATACTATATCAACCACTATAATATACTAAATTCCAATTTATTTCATAACTAATTAAAAAAATTTCCAAACTTCCTGAAGCTCTGATGAATTTTGTCTTGTCTCCACCTATTC
This sequence comes from Argiope trifasciata, assembly GCA_026543055.1. Taxonomy (NCBI): domain Eukaryota; kingdom Metazoa; phylum Arthropoda; class Arachnida; order Araneae; family Araneidae; genus Argiope; species Argiope trifasciata. The sequence continues at coordinate 5,207,863 of JAPMOQ010045993.1, forward strand.
AATTAAACATAATAATAAACGCAAGGCGTGACATTAAAAAGTCTCACGATAAAAAGAAACAATACAATGAATGTGAGATTAATTTGTTTAATCCTAAATGTAACAAAATACATAAACCCTCATCTGAAGTGTACCGCCACGATAAAATAACAATGAGACAATTTATTGTTTCCAGGAATTAAACAAAACCTCTCATAATTATGACAAAAAAAAAGCATAAATATAGTTCAAGGCCCGATAGTGTAGATTTGCGTGTTTGGAGATAAAAACCACACGGATGGAGAAAAAAAATATCATCCGGGCGAATTATTCCGCCAATAATAACGCCAGATTATTAACTTTTTCAATTACTCACGCAATATTTAAGCTAGATGTAAAAATGGATGATGCTAACAAAGAGCAAGTTTTATGTGACGAAGTGGTTCTCAGTGTGGGGTATTTATACGGCCGTAGGAGTCTTGTAAGTCATAAAAATACCACAGAATTCTTTGGTCCATTTTTTAAGCCATTGTGGATTTATAATAGTAATGAAAAAATACATGCTACTTGTAGAAAAAAACAATTGCAAGATTTTTAATATTACTATTTGATTGCAATTAAACAGTTTATCTACACAAATGTTATGATGGATTTAGTTCTTGCTTTAACACTAAAATGAAAACTGCAATGACTGGTAACGTGCATCAATTTGATTTGTGCTTCATGACAGGGCCATTTTGAAAATGTTGGGGTATTTTATAAAGGTGCAAATTAAAAATGAAATGAATTTACTTTTTCGTATAGAATAGCAAAAGAATAGTAATCATCAAAAAATAGAACAAAATTCAAGATTTTACGAATCTCCACATTTTAAATCATGCGGAGTTTGAAAACACATCTTTAGAAAATGTCTGTCTGTGATAAAGATAATTTTAAAACGATTTAAACTAGAATGGATAAAATGAAATACGCATTCTTTATATCAACTTTGTAGACTTTTGTCATAATTTGAGTAAATCCTGCTAAGAGGAATTCTATTCGGCTGTTCGAAAATAATTTAATATGATAATTACAAACGAAGTAAGCCAGTAAGTGCAAAATTCGGTATACATATTTAACATCTGTATTATCATATTCCAAGCCAAATCTAATTAAGGATTCATCGTCTGTTGGTCTGTCATCGTCGTCATCTCAAACAAATTTTGTGTGAGATTCTGTGTCTATAACTAAATCTCTGTGTCAAATTTTTGTTTTAACTGACAGAGAAAACTCGTCTAAAACACAAATTCTATTTTCGGATACTATTAACTTCATGCCAGAGATAAATCGCTATTTCATATGTCGAGCATCAATCAAAAAAAAAAAAAAAATAAATAAAAATTCAGTTTCGAACTAAAAATTATCATTTTAAAATATACTAAATTAAAAATATTTTAAGCTAATATATGTTCATCATTAACATAGATTAATATAAAATATTAAAGTATAAATCTATCATATGTTAAAATGCATAAATATATATTACGTATAAATTATACGTAATTAAACATATTTTAAATTAATGTATGTTAATGTATTTAAAATTCAAGTAATTGAAAACTATCAATGAAGGTTAATAAATACCTTCATTTCTTCAATTATACATATTTTAAGAAATATTTAATTTATTTCATCTTTATTATTTAGATAAGACGTTTCCAAGCATTCAAGAAATTAAATTAAACACCGAAAAGCTTAAATTAGATATTTTCATGTTTTATTTTCCTATATTAAAAGTTCCATACATTTAAAACCCAGATACTACTCACTTCCAAAGCCTTTGCTGAAATTTTTCTTTTTTGGTATAAAAAATACCTCTATAATTACAGCTTCCCATTCATAAGTTAAAACGATTTCCTATGAACTCGAAACCCATTTAAAAATGTTCCTCTGCTTTTTGAAAGAAAGTACATAGTCTGTTTTCCCAGGCCTGCGTGTGGAGTCCAAAACAATTCGGTATTCATAAAGAGTTTCCTTTAACTTTCAATTTCCTCTCGAGAGATCCTTGAGAACGATATAATTGCGGAGGCGCTAAATGAAAAGACCAATTAAGTCATTTTAAATTCACACTAATATTTAAAAGAAACTAGGCCATCGCAATCACCAAGAGGAAGAGAATCAGGCAGAATTAAACTCACACAACTAATTCATAGTAAACATTTTAAGTGGTAAGTGAAATTTAATAGCATTTGAGAAAATGAACACGATTGAAGAGAAGTTAAAATAAAATCGCGATAATTACATCATGCATAAACTTCATTTATTTTTAAAGGTTGTTTATAAATTAAAACAACTGGTTCAATCGTAATAAATGTAAAATGAATTTCTTCAATTCTCGATTTAAGATGATTATTAGCATTTGTAATATGATTATGTAGTATTTGTTTTATGATTATTCAGTATTTGTATTATTATTATTGGTATTTGCTTTATGATTATTTGGCATTTGTATTATGATTATTTAGTATTCATATTATAATTATTTATTATTTGTAATATGATTATTTAGTATTTGTAATATGATTATTCAGTATTTGTATCATTGGTATTGGTATTTTCTTTATGATTATTTGGTATTTGTATTATGATTATTTATTACTTGTATTAAGATGATTTGATATTTGTTTTATCATTATTTAGTATTTATTTTATGGTTATTTTGTATAAGTATTTAACTTTACAAATAAAATAGTTAATTAAGGCAGGTAAATACGTTAAACTGAAAAGTATATTTTTGGGTAAAAGATCAAATAATAATTTAATTCAATATTCTTAACAGTATAAAACTATTTAAATGTTGTTTTTCCATATTCCATGAAAAATTACATTAATTTGTGTATTTGGTAATCTATATTTGAAAGCTATTTTCACAGATTCTAAATTTTGGTGAAATTTTTGGACGAAAAAAAAAATTCGTGAATTAAAGTCAAATGTCATTATCTTTTTTAAAAAAAACTCATTTAATGCAATATTTTTTTTAATGTTTTGATACTTTTGAATTACATAATAAGAATTTTGTTTATTTAGGAAAACTGTCCAGTTGTTTTAAAATTTCATAATGAAAAAAAAAATCAGCATTTTATTTTATTTACTAATCTAATTCCAAAAATTGAAAAACTGATAGAAATGCAACTTGCTACTTAGTTGGAACTATGTAATGCATTTTTGGAAAGTATCTGCAAAATTTTGAAGGAAACTTTTGATAAACACCTAAACAAGAAGAGTTATTTTTAATTTACTTCAAAATAAATAAGATTCTTATAATAATATTCTTAAGATATTATATTCTTATAATAATATTATTTCATTATTATAAGAATAATTTATTTATTTTATTAACGTGTTATTATTTCTTGTTTCTTCTATTTATAATTTATTATTTCTTACAAATAAATAAGAAATACCATTTCTTATTACTTATTTCCAACAAATAAATAAGAAATCGCTCAATTACCAAAAGATTTTTATTTCTAATTAAAGCATCTGTTTCACAAACGTTTTCAATATATTTAATGCAGAAATTTAAAAATATATATATGGCTCTTCTAACAATTTTTAAAAACTTTTTTCCGAAATAAAAAAAAAAATTAAAGAAAAAACAAAAAGAGGTAAAAATCTAAATAAAATATTTTGCTGCGATTTTAATTATTTTTAAATTTAGATTGATTCATCTATATTCGTCATATGAAAATCTTCCATAAAGTGCAAAAACTGAAAGAAGAATTCTACAGATGGTAATTTTTCAAAACATTAAATTTAGCTAATATTTTTGTTCACTTCCTTTTGATTTACTTTCATCTACTAATTAATATAAAATGAGACAGTATAAAATAACCATTGAAATATATTCTTAAAGTTTCAGAAACTGGATTCAGAAAATTTTTCTAAAGTGGACAAGTATTCGGAAATCGGAGCTTTCTAGTTTCTTTAAATGTTTAATGGAGGTTGGAAGTGAGAATTTTATCTTACTGTATTTACAACGAATGATTTTAATTAATTCTGAAAAAGAATTCAAATACATTATTAATGCAAACGATTTCTTTACTTTCAAAATTTAGAACAATTTTTTTTTGCTTCTGGAATAAACAATCAAAATTCGAGGCTATCCAAAAAACAAGTCATTCTTATATAGAAAATAATAAAAGCTGTTAAATCAAAGACAAAAAAGAACACAGTACAAAGCTACTTAAGAGTGCATATTAATGTTTGAGTTACACAAGTTAGACTTCTTTATTTATTTATTTATTTATTATTATTATTTTGCATTATTTCTTTTGGGCGCATGCAAATAGCAATTTAAACTGGGCTATTTCCGAGAAAAAACAACTGATCAAGGATTTATTTAACATGCATGTGATAAAGAATTCGTAAAAATTAACACTAGCTACCCTTGAAAAATGAAGTCAAACTCTCCGTAGCAGAGGGTTATAATCACATATGTTAATGGTAGACGTTTAACGTAGACGGATACTTTAAACACAAATTTATAGAGGAAATCTAATGGCACACATAATACATGTGAAATGCAACATAAAATAAGCTATTCGAGATGATCTATGTACAGAAAATTTGATGTTAATCAATGTTGAAATTTCAAAATGACACTTAAAAGTAAGGGTGATCGTTCGGTTGTGAATTAAAAGTTCCAAAGAAATACACTATAGACTCAAAGTAATAAGACAGATTTAATGGCTTTTCTGCAAGGTATCTGCCCTTTGAGGTCTGTATATATGAAAACATTTTCTCGTAAATTGCAATGTTTATGACTCGAAGTCATCATAAACCAAAGCACGACTATAATTAGACAATGTTAAAACTTTACATAAACTATACCGATTAAATGACCGAGCTGTAAAAATGAGTTAAATAGTTTTTTAAAAAATAATAGTTTTTAATCTTGAGTATCAGGGATCAATATTAAAACTAGAAACAACAATAAACCCGGTACGTAAACAAACGACTCGCTTTAAAAAAAACTGAAATACCCTCTGAGAAATATTTGCACTGATATATCGCAGTCCTTTTGGCAACCTAGTTCCTTTTCTTAGAAAGTAGATCTTTCGAAAGGATGCAAATCACTCACGACTTTATCTCGGAACGATTTGAAACAAAAAAATGTTATCACTGCATGTTGATATCGGTTATGTGGTTCTTCCTTTCCACTAACCCCCACACGGAAAGGCGGTTTATATCAACCGCCTCAAAAACTTTGTCTTCCACTCATGCTTTTTTTGCCAAGATAAGGAGGTGGTTGCGTAAAAGTCTTATCTGAATGAAAAGGAACAGGAAAACTTTTGTTCGGACACCGTACCGCGATGAAAGATAGAGACATTGTTTTTGATGTGGCGGTGATAATATCATAATGAGCTAAATATATCTGTCAATGGATGAGATTTTTCTCTGTAAAACGCTGGTTCGTTGCACGCATTTTGGAAACAAATATGTTTGCTCTTCCTGTAAAGTTTATTTGCAGTGTATGTAACGAATACTTGAAAAACTCTCTGTGAAATAAAACTTGAGTATATTCTTCAGTATCTACTACCTGTCATTACAAAGAACTTGTTTTGAATATCTACAATCAATCGTTGTGAAAAGTTCGCCTTGAGTATCTACTACGTATCCTCATAAAGAGTTAAAAGATTAAAAAAAAATGATTTTTAATTTTTTTTATTAATTTTGAAGAATGCATGTGGGAGGGAGGGGATGGTTCTTTAAATGTTTTTTTAGATATTTGTAGCGTTTTACCATGTACAGAGATCAGATTTCTTTGTTAAAAGAAAGTAATTCCAAATGTCGATTCTTTCTTTAGTACTGAATTATAGTTCTTCAGTTGTATTAATAGTCCAAACTATTTTTATCAATATGTGATTCATATAAAAATAACTAGATTTAATTTTGAGTTAGTTACCTTTGAAAATATCTCAATTTTTTACAATTATTTATATAATATAATTATCTTAATACAGTAAAAGAGAAGGAATAAACTAAAAAAAGTAATAAAAATAATAACAAAAAATATTTGTTTGTGCTTTTTTATCTACTACTTTGTGAGTTTGTTTTCATAATTATTTACTGAATTCTGTCAAATCCTCTATCATTAATTCAGGAATAAGTAGATCTAGAAAAATATTTTTCAGAAAAGATTACAATTAAAATGTAATTCTTTAAAAAATAAAACGTAAAATAAATAACTAATTATTTGCTGAATTCTGTCAAATCCTCTATCATTAGTTCAGGAATAAGTAGATCTAGAAAAATATTTTTCAGAAAAGATTACAATTAAAATGTAATTCTTAAAAAAAAAAAAAAGAACGTAAAATAAATAACTGATTTTGTTGCCTTAAAAAAATTTGGTGAATAATTTCTGTTAAAAAAATTTAATTTTTATCAATGAGATAGAGTTTTTCTGAAACAACTTAAAATCGAAGTCGGAATTAAACAATAACTTAGGAGAAAAAGAGTTCAAAACAAAACAAGACAACAAAAGTAAAGTTTAGGGAAGGGGCGCGGAGGGGTATCACAAAATTAGTTGTGTGACAAACTGGTCTGTATTCAAAATAGTGCAATTAAAAGTTACATTCAATTAAATCTCGTTTTCATTTTCCATAATTGGGCATTTACCGTGAAGTAAGTGAATTTCGAAGTTTTCTTGATCTGGTGGTCTTTGTGCAATTCAAAATTGCATACCTTTTGCCTACTGATCATTGTCTTTTTCATTAATTTTATTATTACTTCTATTTTTACTATTCATCGAACACTTTATGTGAGAAATAATAATCGAATAAGCTTTAAAAAAACTTTTTACACTATTTTTAGTGTAAAAACTATTTTACACTATTACTGGAGCCCATCGGCCAGATGGGCACATCGCCAATACTTCCTTCCTTTTTCACTCTGGTAATTTCCCGGACTAAAATTAAAAGGGGGAAAATGTATATTTTATGACAGAAGTATGACGAATCCAAGTTCCATCTTCTGCTCATCATTTATCCTCTTTTGAATCATTCATAAAATTTATTATATGCTCGGAAAATTTATTACCTGCTGCAATAACTTTGTCATTTACAGAATAAATTCAGCAGAGTCGGAACAGAAACAGAATGTGTTTAAAATATCTGTTTTCTCAGTAATTTAAATGCATAATTCTTTCATAAAAAAGGAATGTAATCTTATAGCTTGCAAACCGTCATGGCCAAATTAATGTCAGCAAAAAAAAAAAATTTCAATCGTAGCAGCAATTTTGATTGAATTTTAATTAGCCAATTCTGCTGATCTCGCGTTACCACATACAGGAAGTTTAAAAATTCAAAACATAACAACATGTCTGTGGTAAGCAAAATTTTTTCTTCTTCCTAAAAAGGTTGGGGTAGAAGGATGAACTGAAATTCTATTTATAACGTTAAAGAAATTAGAAGAGTAAAAAATAAAATTATGTACCCGTTATTCTTTTTTTAAAAGAAAAGCAAAAGCATAACGAAACCGTGTACTATATAACTATATGTACAACCCACAATAAAAAAAAATACTGGTAAATAAAAAATATATTACGTGCATATTATGAACCAGATATACAGTCAGAGAAAAATGAAAACAAATTATATATTTTCATGCATTGTGATTATAGCCTATTGAATTATTTACATGCTCATAAAACAACCTAATGGATTATATACCATCTTCATTAAATTCTCATTATGCATATTCTAGTATCAAGAATATTCATTCACTGTAATGAATATTCCGGTTTCAAGAATATTCATTCCCTACAAAGAATATTCTGGTATCAAGAATACGCATTAGTTACAATGAATATTCTGGTTTCAAAAATACTCATTTATTACAACAAATATTCTGGTTTCAAAAACATTCATTACAACGATTATTATGATTTCAAGAATATTTTTTCACTACAATGAATATTCTGTATTAAGAATATGCATTCGTTACAATAAATATTCTGGTTTCAGGAATATTTATTCCCTACAATTAATATTCTAGATTCAAGTATATTCATTCACTACAATAAATATTCTGATTTCAAGAATATTCATTCACTACAATAAATATTCTGAATTAAAAAATATTCATTCGCTACAATAAATATTCCAGTTTCAGTAATCATGTTCATTTATATTACAAAAATATATCATTTCGGTACACGAAACCTTACTACTAAAATTATTTCAGTAACAATTTTGACAAATATACATTAATTTCTTTAATATATTTAAATATCAATTGAACAGTTTCCATAAAACAAAATTCTGCACTAAAAAGATTTTAAAATTCGTCGGCAGAGTCTACCCGGCAGAACGATAGATGAATATCATATCAGCAGAGATTCGTTACAACGAATATTCTGGTTTCAAGAATATTCATTCACTACAGTGAATATTCTGACATCAAGGATATGCATTCATTACAATAATTCTGGTTTCAAGAATATTCTTTCACAACAATGAATATTCTGGTATCAAGAATATGAATTCGTTACAATGAATATTATGGTTTCATGAATATTCATTCACTACAATGAATGTTCTAGATTCAAGAATATTCCTTAACTACAATAAATATTCTAGATTCAAGAATATCCATTCACGACAATAAATATTCTAATTTTAAGAATATTCATTCACTATACAATAAATAATCCAGTTTCAATAATCATGTTCATTTATATTATAAAAATATACCGATTCGGTACCCGAAACTTTACTACTAAAATTATTTCAGTAATAATTTTAACGAATATACATTAATTCCTTTAATATATTTAAATATGAATTGAGCAGTTTCTTTAAAACAACTCTGCACTAAAAAGATTTTAAAAATCGTCTGCTAAGTCTACGCAGCAAAACGATAGACGAATATCAAATCAGCAGCGAGATTGAATAAAAAATGATCAGATCAAAATAAATATTCCAGTTCCAATAATCATGTTCATTTATCTTATAAAAAACATGCCAATTCGGTACCCGAAATCTTACTACTAAAATAATTTCAGTAACAATTTTGAGGAATATACATTGATTTCTTTAATATATTTAACTATCAATAGAATAGTTTCTATAAAATAAAATTTAGAAAACAAAATTCTAAAAAGGTTTTTAAAAATCGTTTGCCAAGTAAACCCAACAGAACGATAGAGGAATATCAAATCAGCAGAGATTGCCCTTCATCTTGTTTAGGATGCAAAACAAGGTTCATTGTTGAAAGCGGCATACATTAACCTGCTACCATGACATTAATGGTTGAAGGTTTCGACCGTTATGGCAGAAAACAAACATGTGTTTCGATTTGACCATTTACGGAAGCGATGCAGAAGACTTCAGTTTTATATAAAAACAAGATCGCACGTATTGCGAAAGGTTGCGTGGAAGTATTACGACATTTTTTTGTCGGGACGGCGACAGTTTCCTTGATTATTTTTGTTGATTAATAAATTATTTGTGTCATCTGTGTCATTTCTATTTTTTAAACGACTGCTTTTCTTTAAAAGGTAATTATATAAATGGAAGTCAAATTTAAAAAAAAAACAAAATGTTAATGGATGGAGAAATGTAATATAAAACAGCAAAATAAAAGACGGCAGCAATGATAATTGAATAGCCTCGCAAAGCATTTTCGTAATGGCGACGGCTAATTTAATTATTCCAATTTTTAAGAAAAATAAAATGTAACATTCATTAATCATATGAATTAGACATGGATTAAATAAAAGAAAGAAGAAGAATTTAATATAACAAGAAAAATATTTAATCCATAATTTTAACATGAAGAAGAAGAATTATTTATCATATTCGTATTCTTAAGAAAAGGTAATAAAATTTAAGAAATTCTGTAATAATGAAGAAAAAAAAAATCAGAAATGATCTAAAAAATAAAGAAATTTAAAATGTAATCAGTTCATGTTGTAGAGAATATAAAATTGGTAAAATTAGTAGAAATTCTGTAATTTTTAAAAAAAATCAGTAATTAACCTTTAATAAAGAGCATGATATAGAATATATAAGATACATAAAATTAGCAGAAATTCAGTAATTTTATGATTAAAAAAATCCGTAATTAATTTTTGAAAAAGATGGTCAGTTCGTGATATATAAAATTCGTAAAATTAGTAATTCTGTAATTTCATTAAATTAGTAGAAATTCTGTAATTTCCTTAAATTAGTAGAAATTCTGTAATTTCATGGACAAAAAATCAGTAATTAACTTTTCAAAATGATTATCTGTTCATGATGTAGAATATATAGAATTCATAAAATTATTAGAAATTCTGTTAATTAATAAAAAAAATCAATATTTAATTTTTGAAAAGATAGTTCATGATGTAGAATATATAAGATCGCATTTTTTGTAATTATTTGTACAAATAAACTAATTTAGAACTTAAGAGGATCACTAGTATATAAATTTTATAACCTTATACAATTGATATTTACCACTACTTACACACCGATCGCAAGCGTGGAGTTCTTTGACAGATATATTTTATTTCTTAATGACGATGTCGGAAAAAGTTCAATTTTGAAATAAAACGATGACCAGGCAATTTAGCTACCCGAAAAGAAGAGGAAAAAGTAGGAAAAAGAGACTGTGCGAAAGCAGCTCAAAATAAATACTTTTAGAAGGGAATTTTGCTGATTCAGCATTTTGGGTTCGGCACGTGTAAAAATCAAGAACTGGGAAATAAGAATCAATGCAACTGAGTAATTTTTTTTCTTTAGTTATGTTAACATTCTGTTTTAAAGCTATTTAAAGTTTCTATAACTATTTTATATCGCGATCGGACGAAGAGGACGACACTTAAGCTGGCACCTCATTCCAAACAACCATACTATACCAATGGCAGAACGTTTTACCCCAAAGGATTTAAACGTGAGCCAGACCTGCTAACACGGCGGAAATGGTAGACCTGAGTAAATATGTTTAAAAGTTGAATAACATTAATTGTTCAATTGCCGTTGCTCGAACAAAGAAATTTTGATAATAATTCAAAATTAAATTTTCAATATCAGTATAAAGAAATAAAGCAACCTCAAATCAAAATTCTGCTTTTCTCAATTTCAATCGAAATTCTGCTTTTCCCTTTCCTGAAGAAATACTGTTTAGCAGATATGTTAAGATAACCAGTTGATAGATTTAAACATTTTTTTAAATAAATTGAAATAATTTTTAAGAAATAAAATTCTTTGCGTAGGCGTTAAAAAAAATCTGGTCACGATAAAAACAGGATATCGAAATGTGTTATTTATGAAATACTTTAAAATTAATTTACATAAAAAGCAAGGTTTATTTATTAAAAAAAATTAATAATTAATAAAAAAAATTAAAGAATTATTGCAAGAAAACTATAGATAAGCCATCGCATCTAGTTATCCTTCCACGAATGTTTCTTACACACTTTTTTTTGTAATTAATAATCAATTTCGCTTATCTCAAGGTAAATTTCCAGTGAAAATTTCTTATCTCTTCCTGAATCTGACTAAACCCGATTTAATAAATTTAAATATTACTGATTTTAAAAAATCATTTTTTTTAATGCCAGTACAAATTAAATGCTATAATGAGTCCAACGCACTTTTTAATTTCAACGTTAAGAGAGACCGGAAATATAAATTAGTCATTGGAGCAGCCAACGCAAATTATAGTTACACCAAAAGCAAAAACTATTAGGCATCGCCGCCCAATTTACCTGAACCACTGACAGCCTTGATTGATTAAAGTACACTCATTAATGAAAATAAAACGCCTTTTTTAAATTCTCCATCGCCTCCACAGATATGGAGACGCCACTTATTATTCACGCCACTGAATCACAGGCGACGACAAAATTTCCGGTTTCGTAGCAGCAGAACGACCCTTAACATTCAAATAACCCTTATCATTGAGATGCCTGGTGCCTGCTTTTTTAAAAAAACAAAAATCCTAGGCACGAGCACCCACATCTCTCCGCAGCAAGGCGAAGGTTACAGTGAATCATGAAACCACAGAATTCGTTGTGGTTCACCACACTTTTAGTGAAAAAATATGAAAGTTAGTTTTGTTATTATACACCCTCTCACTGCTTCAGGAAATCCAAGAAATACACCAGAACCTTCAATGTATAAATAAATGGGTCAAAATCTGATCTTATATAAATGTCAAGTGGGCAGAGGGAATGTTTTCAAATGGAAACATGGGCAGAGAATCAGATTGAATTTCGGACAGGTGGAATAATAAAAGATCGCAATTCGTTGTGTTTTGAAATTTCAAGGTTAAATAATATATATCCTTTCTTTTGTTCAAAGAAATTAGGAGACAATATAAAACACTAAATGTCGAAAAATCAAAAATGTATTTGTTATTGGAAAAAGTAAAAGTAAAAAATGAAACAAAGAAAGAAAATATTTATTCATGCATTGATGCAACTTTATTTACAATTTTAAATACAAAGGAAAAGAAACCTTAAATCCATTCGTTCTAATTAATATGCATGAACATAATATCAAGAATTCTACAACAAATCCTCAGAAAAATCAATAATGCAAATCTTGCAATGCATGAAGTTCCAATGACAGAAAATATTTTATTTTAAAAGAACTATTTTTAAAAAAAATTGTTTTTTATTACGAATAATTTTTTATTTCTTCAAAAAAAGAACAGAAAATGAAAAGTAACGTTGTCAGATATCAAATGAGTTGAGTATTACTTTTGGTTAGTTATTTGGATGATTTTCATAAAATATAATTAGTTGTTAAAAAAAAACTGTTTAAACTATACACTTTTTTTAACAAGCAGCAGCGATTGAGAAATTAATAGACGCATGTTCTTAAGCTGTCTTTTGGAATGTAAATCTATGCAGTGTTAAAAAATTATTTTAAAAAAGTAAAATATTTATTTATTTAAAAAAAGTACAAATATTATGAAAATTTAATTAAAAAATCAAATAATGCAATTAAATCAAATTTGCATTCAATTAAATGTGTACATTATAATATTATAATTAAAATATATTTGTCTAAAGAGAAGATTATTATATTTTTCAAAATAAAGCGAACTTTGTTTTTTTTTATTGCTGTTGTATGAAGCAAGGGGGGGAAAAAAGAATAGAATTACTAAGGAGAATATAGAATACGTTGTATAAAATGATTGTTTAAGAGAGGTTTTTGATTGGATTCCATCCGTGCTGCCATCTAGGGAAAAAATTAGAATCTACTCTGAAATTATCATAATCAAAACATCAGTGCTGCCATCTAGGGGTCTTTGTTAAAACAAATAATCAATATATGTTATATCGTCTCACATTAATTATTTATTTATCGAAAAAATATATCAGTACAATAAAAAAATTAAAAGAAAATAAATAATTATTTATACAAAAATACTAAAACAAAACGTATTTTTGAAAAAATATATAACTGCAATAAATTTTATTGTGTCACTATATATTAGAATATACTAAGGAAATAAAACTAAATGCACTTATATGTGCATAGGATATATAATTAAAAAATATTTCCAAATAATTTTTAATAGAATTTTTAATGAAAAACTCTACATAGTTCACGAACAAAAATTCTGTGAAAATTAATTTGTATTAAAGGGTGAAATGTTTGATCGTGTACGTTAAAGCTATTTAGAAAATTGCAAATTGGTAAAAGGATTCCAACATGGTTCAAAACACAACTTTAATATAATATTGAACCCTTTCCTCTATTTTACAATAAAAATAAATAGTAAAATTTCTTTTCTAAATTTTTAATTTAGTCAAATAATCTATTTTACTAAAATGACATTTAAAAATATTCAAGAACTTTGAATCATTTAAGTAATTGCTTTCTTAGATAGTTAAATAAATAAAAAAATTTAAAAATTCATTTTAGAAATTTTGTCTGAGTATTTTAATAATGCGATCCAAAATCAAATTTGAAAGGTAATTTTAAATTTATTTTTCTACGCAACATTTACAGTGTATCATTATTATTCTAATAAATGTATTCACAATAAAAAAAATGGACGAATAAATGGTTAAATACACGTTATGAAATATATGAATCAATGTGAAAAATCAAATAAGTAAAAAAAAAAAAATAATAATGATACTTTAAATCCATCCTAAAATAAATTAGAAACGTAATATGAATTTTTGTATGTAGAGTATTCTTTAAAGCAGTATATCAAAACGAATTTTTTAAACTCTAATCTGACAGCTTTATAAATCATAATCTTAATTACGATGTGTAAGATCAAGATACCAAGAATCTAGAAATTTCTATGGTAATAAAGTAAGCAGAGAATTTTTACATGCTGCATACTATCGACTTAAAGCCCCTAATTCTCATCAATCGTTAAACAAATATAAATCCAGAAAATGGTATTAGTCTTCCGTTCACTCGATACTTTTAGGTTAAAATGACACAACTGCAATAATATTATTTCACAATTACACCCTAAGACTAGTGCTATGAATCCTAGAATTGCTTATTTATATTATTTACTATATCATTTTCCATTTCACACCCTTCTTCCCGTAGGCTTGTTCATTACATTATGTAATTACAGGTATTCAGCCCGTAGCCACAGAACTAGGTCGTATAAACAGGGATTATTGTCATTAACCATTCACTTTTTGTCTATGAAGGCAAAATCCAACAAAACCCTAAAGAATCTTAAGGCTATTGTTAAAAAGCCATAAATCTTTACCATCATTTTGTTAAATGTTTTAAAATTTCCAGAGTATTATAATATTTTGTTAAAAACATAACTATCCATAATAAGTTTTGATCTAATTTGATTGAGTTCGACGTATTCTGTTACGTAGGGCTGAACTGAGGTTTATGAGGTAGAGGGACCCAAGGGATTCTTTTTAGGGGGCAAGGGTTCTTTTCTACCATGTCTAGAAAAGAAGATGGGATCCTTCCAGTATGGTGATCATATCTCGTCACTCAGGAGTGTATATAAACATAAGTTGGGTTGACGGGGAGCCTAGCCCCGACAGGGGCTTATCCTCGGAAATAACTAAAATTACTAGAGGCCTAACGGTCAGGCCTCTTCGTGGAACTCTTCGAAATGTGTGAGAAAGGTGAACTGCCTGAGGGCCGAAGCTTGAATGGGGTACATAAATAGACGTGGATCTGGCTTTTACCATCTATAATGGGGCGTACTTCCTTTGGGTAGGGTTATACTGTGACCGGTGACAGTCCTTAGGACTCATCCATAGCTCCCGCCAATGTTGCTATTGTAGACGTCCAATTATTTACTATTTTTTATACCTTCGGGCGGGTAGGAGAGTCAGTGATATGACTTACCTCATACATGCATATGTTGTCTAGCATTCTTTCGAATCGGTAGAAATATTCCAGAAATCTACCATGTCTAATATAATTTGACATATTATTAGCGTTTATTCTGCCACATGAATTAAACATTGATAATATTTAAAAGTTGAGAATATTTAAAAGTAAAAGGATTGTATCACATTAGATTAACACTAAAGCTACCATGACCCGGTCAAATGACCGATTTCCAATAGCAGTTCCAATGTATCGGTGAAATGCTGGTAGGTTTAGTGTTAATCATTATAAAGTATTAATTAAGTAATACTTTATAATTAATAAAGTAAGTGTTCTATCATTACGACCAAAACATGCCCAAAGGCAAACTTTCACAAGCAGTGGTTGCCTTTAGCTATTCTTTCCCATTAGAGAATTTCAGCAATCCCCTTGATACAAT
>JAPMOQ010045993.1:5228358-5268814 GCA_026543055.1 Argiope trifasciata
AAATGGTTAAACAAATATTAGATATTAGATATTTTTCAAATGGTTAAACAAATATTAGATATTAGATATTTTTCAAATGGTTAAAAAATATTCGACACCGGATATTTTTGAAATGGTTCAAAATACTTGATAACAGATATTTTTGAAATGGTTCAAAAATAACTGATATTACTTACGAAAAATTTCTCTTGATTTTTTAATTAAAAATGTACTTAAATGTTTGAAATAACTCTCCTAGTGAGCATCTACCATTCAAGAAGTAATTATGTTAAATATAGCAAATCAAGTGTCAAAGGGCTGTCCTGTAGAGTATTTTGTGCGTCAGATATGTCACTTGACATAATTTACAGATATCATCTAGTCTATAAAAAATATATTTAAAGAGATAATATATTTTGTGAAGTTTCTAATAAATGCAATCTTTTTGAGAAAATTTTTATTAAAATTTCTTCAAAATCGGCTAGAACATCAAAATGTTACTTATTTTCTAATAAAAAACGTGCCATAAAAGAATAAAAAAACTTCTACGCAAAAACAAACATTTTTTTTATTTTAGTAATAAAAAAAATCGAAGCCAGAATATTTAAATAGCTATCAATAATTTTTGCATTCCTTTTTATTATAATTCGCCACAAAATTGTCGCAAAATAATACACATGCAAAAGAGAATATATAATTATGTAGATCTCGCGGTTCCGATTCGTTTATTTCAGATAAAAATCTTGGCTGCCCGTCACGGGTGCAGTTACAGAAAATAAATGTTATCCGCCGACGACCGGCGAGTGAGTTTGCCGTCAATGCCTTCGAATTCTTTCTAATAGATGATAAGGGAACGTTTGTCCACACGTGAGCCGTTTTGATAACGTACTGATAGAGAAATACCGAACCGTATAGAAATGAAAAAAAGGAAAAAGCCATAAAAATAGACGGGAAATGTACAAATTTTAAAACTTTTATATGATAAAGATAATGATTGGCAACGGTGTATGAGTTTGCTTGGGATTTGTTATCTATCATACTTCACATTTACTGTGCCATAAAAATTTCACTTTATCGGAATTTCTACTTCTTAAAATTATCAATTATTTTGATTACTTAAATAACGGTTATAATAAATACGACTTAAGATATCATTGTGTTTTTTTTTATTAAAAAAAGTAATCTAAAAAAATATCTGTAAATAAGTTATGTATAGAAATGGGATTATGCGATGAGTAGTAATTTTCTCATTACTGGATACTATTCAGTAGCAGCTTATTGCTTTGCATTTATTTTAAAATCAATAGTTTACTCTTATTAAGATGCAAACATCATTTGGAGAAGTATTTTGGACTTCATTTTAGATACGAGCAATCCAAAAGGTACAAAATTATTTATGTATAAATATTTTTATTAAATTTAATTCTTTTTTCATTCTCATGTTTGCCAGAGATAAAACTAATGTTAAACGATTATTTATTCTTTTTTTTTAAAATTTCATTACAATTGTTGAAATTTTATATACGTAAGAAATAAGCTAGTTATGTCAATATGAGAGATTGAGAAACATTGCAAACAAATATTTTAAATTCGCATAATTTTCCCATTATTTTTTAAACGCATTACATTCAAAGTAGAATCTGAGCTGAACCCAATTAAAAAAATTAAATATTAACAGTTAATATGAATTAATTATTTCATCAGAGGAACTCTAAGGTTTCATACTAAGGAGAAAAAATTTCTTTTTAAAATCTCAAAACTCTAGTGCATAAAGATTTAAAACATTATCATAGTAACAAGATAATGTTATAAGATTCAATTCATCAATCTTCTCATCATATAGCTTGAAGAATTTAGCTGGTGCATTTCGTGTATAACGAATAATACATCACGTAATTTGTAGGAAAAAATATCAGTATGTATATAATATATGTACATATATATACATTGTGATATTTTTAATCTAAATTAAATCTTCTTTAATTTATTAATTTTTATTTGAAATTAGTTTATATTAAGTTCATTCAAAAGTGTTTAATTCTTTGATTGAATCCCCATTTTTATTTAATTAATTCTACACGCGCTCTAGAAGATTCATTTCCCACACTCAGAGAGAAGGGATAAAAATTCTTTATATTTACCACAGTCTCTTAAAAATTCCCTTGCTTAAATCGACACGTGGCAAAGAAACCCTTATAAATTTCTCTTAGGGAAAAAATCACCGAAAGGAAAAATGTCTGTCTTTCTTCCTTTTGTATCGCTATGTAAACAAACGCATGTTTAATCATGCCTTAATCTTTTTTTTTTCTTGTATAAAAATTTTTCTTCATTGGTGAAATAAATCGAAGTTGAGTTTCAAAAGCACATTCTTCTCAGCCAAGCGTTTGCTAAAATATATTTACCTATATAAATGTAAAACTATAATGAATTTAATCTTGTCAAATGCGCATGAATGGAATATCAGATAAATGGATATTGCTTTTAATTTCGTTGCAATAAAAAAAACTATTTTCAGGAATTAGGTACAAAATCAAAATAAAGGTTATATAGAAATAAAACTAGTAAACTACAGGAAAGCATTTTTTTATTATTTTTATTTTAAAACATTATAAAAATTGTTTGTGCGATTAAATGTTTACCAAAGATAAAACTAATGTTAACCGATTATTTATTTCATTTTTTTTTTTTTACTTTTATTACAATTGTTGAAATTTTATACACGTAAGAAATAAGCTAGTTATGTCAATGTGAGAGATTGAGAAGCATTACAACCAAATATTTTAAATATTGTATAATTTTTCCATTCTTTCCTAAAACCTTTAATTGCATTACATTCAAACTAGAATCTGAACTTTACACAATATGTTAACCAATTAATTATTCCAAGTTGGAGAGAAAAATATTAAAATTTCGATTAATTTTTAATTATTTGAAATCTGATTTAAATTCTAAAAAAGCTTATTTGTTAGTGAGCAGTTCTACCAACAAACACTATGGAACAAATTTGGTAGTACTAGATTTACTATTTATCTGAATTTATGGAAGAAATGACAGTCTAAAATATTAGTGCGTCAAGACATCACATTCTAATACATAAATAAGTTGAATTAAGCAAAATTACTTTAATTGCTTGAGAATTTTACCACTGAGAATCGACAACTAGGATGAGAAAATGTTAAACTCTGTGATTATTAATCCGAAAAGAAGAAGAAGAAGTAAATGGGCGAACAAAACAAAAAACTTAAAGAGACAATGAATTAAACCTCATTTCACCTCACGCAACAGAACAGTTTTTTCCTTATGAAACATCTTTTTCTCCACAGAACTGAAAAGCCAATTCTTTAGGAACAATATCACTGAAAAGGCAAGTTCGTGCACCAAAACCACCAAACCAAAACGGGCACGAAACATTAAAAAGCCCTTTGGCAGTTAGTTCCCAGAACCTTTATAAAATCACCCATTTCTAAGCCATCTTGATAACCCAGCAGGCATTTTAAACACAAATTCAATTTTAGTCCAACTTATGGAAGACACATAACAAGCAATTCGACCCAGATTGCCGTGAAAGTCACGGTCACATGCCCGTGATCTCCAAAACCGAGGGTGGGTGGAAGATTCGACATCCTCGCCAAAGGGGTGGTAAAAAAAAGACAATGTCATTTCCTCTGGATAAAATATTCGTTATTTGCATGCAATGGTCTCCGTACCCTGGCTATAAAGGGAAGGAGGTCATAATAGCAGGACGTTGCCCAATTGCAGCGATCTGCAGAAGACTGTTATGGGACTATTTTATAGCATGGGGGGCGAATAACGACCCCATTTGCTTAAGGTCGGGGAGGTGAGCGGTTTAACGAGCTGGAAATGCGAAGAAACGAAATAAAATATATCCCAGAAGAAAAATTTAACGAGTTTTAAACTTAAAGTGTTTGGATCAATTCAAAAAATTTGGGGCCTCGATGTTTTTAAAAGCTTTTGTTAGCAATAATCACTTTCCCCTGTTTTTAAGATATCATTAATTAATGAGGGTGATGAGCTGAAGTAAAACGCTTTAATGATTCAACAGTTTCGGCATTGATTACAAATATTTAAGGTCATTTGGGCACTTATTAAGAAAATGCTTCCTTTATTGCATGAAAGATTTTTAGAAGTGAAAATTATGAGCATCAAAGAATCTATTAACTGCTCATTAGCGAAGAATAACGATGAATAAAATATGGATAGAATGAAACGAATTTGAAAATTAGTGATTTTTTCTCTTTTTAATTTGCATGCATGTAAGTGAAATTTAAGTATGCAGCTGAAAGAAATCAAAACTCCTGTTTGAAATAAAAACTACACATTTTTTGGAGAAAAAAAAATGAAACGCAAGACAGAATATTTCCAAAAATATTAAATATCACCTGTAATGAAAAGAAAAGATAAAAGTAATTTCAAAAATATAAAACATCAATCACTACGCTCAAGTCGTCTTTAATCACAGAGCAGAAACTATATCGAACAAGATAGATTTTTATAGATAATTATCTTAAATACCTGAAGTGAAGTTTATTTTCATTCCAATTATATACTCAACATGCCCAATTAAATATCTTACAGATTTTGCTAACTTCTAACTCATAACGACTATATAGTAATCAAAAAGATGTCTAAATATAATAAATGAGCTATGTGTTGTGTGATAAGATCGCTTATAATATCCTCTGGTGAAGAATGTCGGACTTATATTCATTTTTAGAAATAAAGACAATGTTGCATATCATCTTGTTAGCCAACTCATTTGCTAAAACATTTGTATAATGAAATTCGAATAATGCAACATGTCTGTATTGTAGATAAAGAAGATCAGTTTGAACAATTAAAACAATTGTGGTTAGTGCTCAGGGCACAACTCATCTAACAACAACACTTTTATATCAAAATGTCGAATGTCAAATTCTACAGATGCAAAACAATTATATAAGTTCGCTATAAGTCGGATGTAACAGTAGAGTCTGACATACGACATCTTGATATAACAGGAATGGTACAATGGAAATAAACGCCGAGCTCAGTACACAATTCATCTAACAACGCCACTAAGGGAACTTTGCATTAAAAGCATCAACGATTAGTATCCTTTACACAAGTTAACGAGACTAATCAATCAAAATGAATAACAACTTGATTCTATGAAAACATCACAATCATGCACGTTTTGCAGGATCCTCAGTGTCTTCAGACGTGGCCGGGTGCCGCCTGCAGCAAGCAAGGCGCGGATCCGGATGCTGATTCGGGGTTAACGGGTCGTCGCCAACGAGTGAAAGTGCCAGGCAGAAATGAATGCCAAGTGGGAAGCAAAACAAAGAAACGAGCAGGTGGAAGAGAGAGGATGCGTGAGGGGTCGATGTCAAGTTCAAAAACCGCCGCTGCCAAGAAAGAGACGAGGAAAGTTTGAGAGGCGGCAGGTGCGAAGAAGGAAGAAGAAATGCAACTTGTATACCTGGAAGCCACTGATTGTTGTTACAAAAGTGATTGCTCTTCGGATTGGGTGCAACGAAGATTGCGTTTTCGTGTTCTGTTCGGATTAAACGAGCAATGCCAAGGAGATCCGAAGATAGCATGCAGTGGGCAATTGCCATGTCAAGAGTAGATTCTGATATCGATTGTATTTTTGCTGATAAACTGGCATATATCTAACACAGCTACATCAAATAATGAGCCAAAGTGTCCAACTTTTCATTTTTCTTTATAAATTCCACAAGTTTGCACACAGTATAAAGTTGACACTATAGAAAACTGTGAGTACAGTTAAGTGTCTCTGAATGTTATACTAATAGAGTTGAAAGCAATTGATACGAGGGACAAATTTAGATTAAAAGGGACAATAACACATATTCTGAAAAACCAAATTATATGTATATTGCATATTACAACAAAGAAATACAAAATACGCCTTTCGGTGTCGCGTAAATTTTTGCAGCAAGAAGCTTGGGAATAGATTATACCACCCGGGACATCGCAACACAAGAGAGAAAAGAATGAACAAAATATTTATCCCCGTGGTTATATACAGTGATATTCTTTACACATGCCGATTTAGGTAAGGAAATCAGGGATCTTTCTAAAGAATTTGTTTAAATAGATAATTTTTCATCCTTTCAATCTGAGTGTGGAGAAGATAACAATTTAGAATGAAGTTAATATGCGCTAAATGAAGATAAAAATTAGGATATTAATTAGAATTTAATTTATATTTAGAGATATCATTATATATATATATATATATATATATATATATATATATTATTATATATTTTATATATATTTCTTTCTGGAAGGGAAAAATGGTAGAGAAATTAGCAAAAATTGTTTGCCTTCTCCAGTTTTGGTTTTCTTTTAATATTATGATTTTTGAACGTAATGTAGAAAAATATAACTTCCATAGTATAACAACAAAATGTAACCAACGCAAAGATTAATATTCATTTGAATTTTCGCCTTCATATGCATTTGCAGATACGTAACACTTATGGCACAACTGCAACGAATCATAAAATCTAATTAAAGCACCACCAATAATAATTTTCCTTACCACGTATGCTACAGTTGTATATATATATCCACTGCATTTAATATAAAAAGAACAAATTCTAGAACTTTTAGAAATAAGCCATACACTTTCGCCAGATGTATACAGCATTTTTAATGAGCTCGAAACCCACATTTTACCCTAACTTTATGATGAATGTCTTCAGTTTTATAATGAAGATTCCAAACTGCTGTCCATGAATAAGTTTGAGACAGGAATCCAATAATTTCATGCAAGAACGGCAGAGAACTGCTGAGATTTTTTTTTTTTTTTCGTTTTCTTTTCTCCTGGCACACTCGTTGTTGCCATTAAAAGAGAAGGGTGGAAGATGAGAACTGGTCATAAAACCGTTATTTCAGGAGCAGGAAGAAATAAAATTTTACCGCCTTTGAGGTCAGAGACCGGCGCGGAAGACTTCAAGAGAAAGCTCCATTACCAACGTTTTAGCAGCTCCTGCAAGGCTGAATTTTAAAAAAGAGCTCCTCCATACATTAATGGCATTAGTCGGAATTACCTTCGAGCTTCAGATGATCATACACTCTGAAAGTGAGAATTACAAATCTACAGCTTCTATAGATCAATGACATTGATTGCCCTTGAGCCTCAGATAATTATATACATTGTAAGCGAGAATTACAAATCTACAGCTTCTATACATCAATGGCACTGATTGCCTTTGAACTTCAGAGGATTGTAATCTTTGTCAGATAAAAGTACAAATCTGCAGCATCCATATATCAATGGCATTGATTGGAATTATCTTTGAATGTCAGGTGATTATATTCTTTGAAAGTAAAAAATAAATATATATAGAGTAAATTCCTGATTGGCACTGATTAGAATTATCTTAGAGCTTCAGATGATTATATTGTTTGAAAGCGAAAACTATAAATCTACAACGTCCAAGCATCAATGGCACTGATTAGAATTATCTTTAAGCCTTAAATGATTATATTTTTTAAAGTGAAAATTATAAATCTGCAACGTCCATACATCATTAGCACTGACTGGAATTATCCTTTGAGCATGATATTATTATATTCTTTGAAAGTGAAAACTATAAATCTACAGCGTTCATAAATCAATGAAATTGATTTGAATTACCTTCAAATTTCAGATGATTATATTCTTTGAAAGTGAAAATTACAATTTGTAGCGTTAATACATCAATGTCCTGATTAGTATTATTTTTGAGCTTCAGATGTTTATATTCCTTCAAAGTGAAAAGTATAAGTTTATAGCTGCATACATTAATGACATTGGTTGGAATTTCCTTTCAACCTCAGATGATTATATTTCTTGAAAGTGAAAAATTACAAATCTACAGCGTTCATGCATCAATGGCACTGATTGAAATTACAGTCGAGTTTCAGATAATTATAGTTTACAGTGAAAATAACAAACCTACAGTTTTTTTAGCAAAAGGCTCCAAAAATAATGACTTATACAGCTAAAAAAACAAACATAGATATAATTATAAAAAATTAGTTACAAATTTTACTAAAACTAAGAAAGCTTTTTAAGTTTATTGGCCCCATTAATGGCTCAACCGAAGTCCAAAATGTAACAAATTATTATTGAATTTAAATTCCATTTTAAAGTAAATGGACGTAATGTAGCACAAGTAATCCAGTAGAAAAAAAGTATCTAGTCACAGTATTTTATAATACTACTTCCACATGCTGTCTGACATTATAGTCAGTCTATGAGATGGATGGAAATTTTAAACTCATAAAATAAACTTTTTAACACATAAAGAATTAAAATTAAAATCCACTATAAAACATGACATTAAAAAGCTTAATTTGAGTTTTAAAATTTATGAAAACACCAAGAACCAAAATCAAGAAAACACCATTCCACCATGTTCATCCATGAAAACTTGGAGGAATGTCCTGGAGGTCGATGAATGCTTTTACACATATAAAGTAAATTTTAACTTATAAAAATTTTAAGTCAAAATACAATATAAAACATGACATTGCCATTTAAAAATTTAATTTGAGTACCAAAATTGAAGAAAGTCCCAAGAATTAAATCAAGAATACACTATTTCACTACCATCTCAAACAAGAAAACTCGATGAAATGTACCAGAAAAAGACAAATTCAACAATTTTCGCTTTTGAGTACACTTGTAGGACGACATCCTTCATTAAACATTGCGGTTTTTACAAACGAAAAAAACAAAAGCATCTCCCTGTCAAGACAGAACACATGCTTCCCAACCAAGACATCGTAGGATTAAGTGGTCAACGTTTCTTCCAACAAAACTTCTATAAACCTACTCACAAACCGTGCATACAAAGCGTTGCCCAGGGCAACGAACAACGTACCTACATAAATAAACCCGAGCATTTCCCTTTCATCTAATTTACATAAGGAAGGATTCCACATTTAAATCAAAGGAAATCGATTTATTTTCAAGGATAAAAGTGTGTTATTTACTCCCGTCTGGAAAGGGGACAGCAGCTATCAAAAAATCGTTGGCGTGTCCCGTTCATCGCATTCATTCATGTGGGCCGATCCGCATGATCAGCCATACGCATGGAAGAGACGATTAACTTTCTCTGGAGGAAGCGACGACTCGACCGTGAAGATGGATGCTTTCTCCCTGCTGGATATAGCCAGCCAAGGTTGGTAAGACGAATACCTCTTGGGCAATCTTTATTTGGACACGCAGTTTTAAAATGATCTCAGGAGTTATTAATGTATTGCTCAAAGCGTTGAAGAGTACATATTAACAGATAGTTGTTTGCATTTTAATCGCTCAAATGGAACGAAACTTGATTTTAATTTCAGGATGGGTTAATGTTTTGCTTCGAATGAATAAATTTTTTGACTTTCTAGAAGCGGGAATGAAGATCCAGAGGGATAAAAATTTATTGCATTTATTCCAACTAATTTAAGAAGTATGATCATAGTATCTTTACGGTGTTATTTTACAATTTTTTTAGGCAAAAATGAGTAGTCTCCCAAAAATGATGTCGCATGTTTGCAAAAAAACTGTCATGCCAGAATATGCATTACATGGCATTGGCGTAAAACATTTAAGAAATAGTAACTTTTATGGATTTAGCACTTTTACTTAATCTATCATGTTGTACTTGGCGAAGATTTTGGCGATTAATAGTATCCATAAATCGAATTTGTGTTTTAGATACGATATTCTCAGCCGACTAAGACAAAAGTTTGACACAAAACACCGTTCAAAATAATTTAATCACAAATTTCCATATCTAATTCGGTGTATTTAAGTCATTTCGTTTTTTGAATTATAGTGTTTACATGTTTCTAAAAGTATTGACCGATAGAGAGTCAAACCGTAGTTGGATTTGTCTCAGCATGTATCTATACTATACAGGTTAAATCTGTATACCAGTTTAATTACTTAGTTGTTTTGTAATTATCATCCTGATTTATATTCAAACAGGCGGACTTCCTCTGAAACAGATTCCACTTAAAATTTGACAGCAATTTCATAATTTGGTGTAAAGACCATATACCAAATTTGAACTATCCAGTTGAAAGCGTTTCTGAGTTATCTTTGTCATAGACAGACAAACACTTTTAAGATGAGTTTTTCTAACTCAGGGAGACCTAAAACGTAGAAATTCGCAAAAATTTCCAGTTTGAATTCTCAGACGATTACTACACTTTCTCTATACTACGTGTATGGGAAAGGGGAAAAAATAGGCATTATCAAATACATAACAGAAATAATATGTCTACACTTAAAAGTTGTCAGGATATTTTTGAAAATGAGACAAAAAAAAAAAAAAAAAAAATCGGATGACCGATCATTTTACTTTTTTTTCTTATTAAGCCGTGGATGCTTGGAGTCTTATTTCGAAAGGCTCATGGCAGGATGGCAACAGGTTCCAAGTTTTATACTTAAGTCACTGAAAAATCGCAGTATAAATGTATCTGATGAATGCTTGATTTGTCTTACCAAACGTTCTCTTTTTTTTTACAGCATAGGAATTTCTTCATAACTAATTTTTCATACCATTTAACGAAACATCTATGGGTATTCTAATCAACCTTGAGATAAATTTGTCCCCTTTTTATAATATTAACACGATTTATTAAAATGAGGGGAAAATAGGCGATTTTAGATAACGTTAAAGAGAATGACGGTTTCTTAACAGAAAAACTGAAAAACACCTTTCAATTCTAAAATCCATATTTTAAGAGGAGAACAGAATTTGATTATTTGATTTATGTTTCATAAATTAGCTGATAATTACTGGCATTAATCCCATAAAATATAATAAAGCAATTTTGTCATTAAATGAAATACAAATTATTTACGTTAAAGGATATTATTCTTTTTTGAAAGATTCAATAACTTCCAAACCCATTTAAATGTTTTCTGAATATATTACATTGATATATATATATATATACACACACAGAAGTGACAAAAGTCATGGGATGACTGTTAATATCGTGTCGGTCCGCCTTTTTCCCGGCGAAGTGCAACAACTCGACGTGTCATGGAGTCCACAAGTCGTTGGAAGTCCTCTGCAGGAATATTGAGCCATGCTGTCTGTATAGACGTCCATAATTGTGAAAGTGTGGATGGTGCAGGAGCTTGGGCACGAACGGACGTTTCGATGATTTTCCATAAATGCTCGATGGCATTCATATCGGGCGATTTAGGTGGCCAGATCATGCCCTGGAATTGTCCGGAATGTTCTTCAAACCAATCGCGAACAGTTCTGGCCCGGTGACATGGCGCATTGTCATCCATAAAAATCCCATCGTTGTGTGGGTGCGTGAAGTCCATGAATGGCTGCAAGTGATCTGCAAGCAGCTGAACATAACCATTTCCAGTCAATGATCGGTTCATTTGCACCAGAGGACCGAGTCCATGCCATGTAAAAACAGCCCACACCATTATGCAGCCACCACCAGCTTGAACAGTGCCTTGCTGACAGTTTGGGTCCATGGCTTCGTGGGGTCTGCGCCACACTCGAACTCTACCATCAGCTCGTAACAACTGAAATTGTGACTCATCTGACCACGCCACGGTTTTCCACTGGTCTAGGGACCAGTCGATATGCTCACGAGCCCAGGAGAGTCGCTGCAGGCGATGTCGTGCTGTCAGTAAAGGCACTCGAGTCGGTCTTCTGCTGTCATAGCCCAAGGAAGACAAATTTCGCCGCACAGTCCTATCGGACACGTCCCACATTGATTCCTGCAGTTATTTGACGAAGTGTTGCGTGTCTATTAACATTGACCATTCCACACAGACGTCGGCGGTCTCGGTTTTTAAGTGCAGGTGGTCGCCCACTGCGCTGTCCATGATGGGATGTGATGCCTGAAATTTCATACTCTCGGCACACTCTTGATACTGTGGATCTCGGAATGTTGAATTCACTAACGATATCCGCAATGGAATGACCCATGCGTCTAGCTCCAACTAACATTCCACGTTCAAAGTCTGTTAATTCTCGTCGTGCCGCCATAAATCACGAAAAACCTGTTCATATGAATAACTTGAACACAAATGAAAGCTCTGGAAAACGAACTGCGCATTTATACTTTTTCGCTGCGATACTACTGCCATCTGTATATTTGCATATTGCTATCCCATGATTTTTGTCACTTCAGTGTATATACATATATATATATATATATATATACCATAATTTTATCACATATTTTGAGAATAAAATATATAATCATCATACGGTTTCCAGAGTAGTACATTAAATAAAATTGAGAGAGCATGCAATGCCAAAATCAAACTGAAAAAATAAAAGTTTTTATTGGGAGATTTATCAAATGGGAACTGTAACAGGATTGAGTTTCCTATTTCGATTTAGTTTCTTAACACTGAATAAATTTCTATTGCCATTGCCACGCCATTTCAATTGTAAAATGTATAATATATACAGTATCATAAATCGTATTTTTCAAATCAATGCTCCAAACTATTTTATTTTTAAATGGCATTCTTGTTTTATTTTCGTGGAATTTTTCTATTTATTAAATCTTTCCTTTCCGTAATCTCTTTCGATCGGAACCATTTTTCCTAATGCTCAACATTATCATTATTCTTATTCCAAACGATTTAAATAAGCTTATCGTGAAGATGCTTGAATTGAAGCGTCAGGATCGCAATTTCCTTTTCCTTGATCCCGCGATAAATTATTTGAAGGAAAACGCAAACGGTTTTCTTTTCTTTTACATAAAAAAAAAGAAAAATAATTCGTTTGAGCAAAATATTTAACAGTAAATTATTCTTTACTACGTGAGATGTTCAGTGAATAATTTTTCTGACGGAAAAATAATTTATTCGCCATTTTTTGATGGGATTATAAATAACTTAATTGCAGTATCATTTCATTAAAAACAAGAAAAAAATTATGGAAAGAAAATAGAAAAGGGGAAATAGCAGTGAAAAGGCGAGGTTAGATTATGCATCCATCTTATGTTAAGTTCCTTTAAATTTTCTTAATACCACATTATTGAAAAAGTCTTTAAGTGGAGAAAAAGAATTTTTTTAGCCACTTTTTCAAGATTAAACCTTAAGTTAAGTCATCAGCCGTCGTTGATGAGAAAAATTTCACTATATAATAAACATAAAATCTCGAGGCTGAATCTCAAGGGGAAGCTTGTAATTTGCAAGTCTTTTTCTTTCTCTGTAACTTTTTTCGTTTCTATTCCTAACAATTCTCAAGCGGTTTTTTTTGTGTGTGTGTGTGTGAAAACAGGAGAAAATTATTCCTGTGGGAATCGGATTTAAGGAAAAGAGAAAAAATAAAAGGTAATTAGTTGAACCAAGTTTCAAACTGAATTACTAATTATCTAGATTTTTTTAAAACCACGGCATTTTTTGGGGGGTCAGACACATCTGTTATAGAAATCTTTGCTTTCTTTAAGATTTCTAATCCAAAATAGTTACCTGAATAGTATCAAGGGAAAAAAAGTTGCAGGTATACAAATCGCATTTGAGGATTATACTAGTATCTAAAATTAGCAATAATGCATGAGTGGCTGCTGTTGTAGGAATAGAGTCGGTAAATGACGCCGTATGCAAAATTATTAGTACAAAAATAAAGCAAAAGCTATTCAAATGTAGTGTACAATCAGATTAGACAAACGAGTTCTCTGAAAATTTTGTAAATCATATACTCATCTTTTATTGATGTTAATTGTTGTAAACTAAAGGTCTTGAAAAAAGATATAATAATAAAACAGACTTACAGCCTCGTTAACGTAGAACAGGCCTTTCAGTAAACGAAATAGGCTAACTTTTTCTTTTAGAGCTTTAGAAATAATTTATGTAACTGATTTCTGTTTGAGCACTAAAGAAAGAGCTTCATGAATGTAACTATTCTTTTTGTAGTATAGAAAGAGTTTACGTCTGATTTCCATTTGAGTGCTTTAGAAAGAGTTCTACAAACTTTTTCATCGTTATAGAGATTAAATTCATGAATGTAACAATTTTTATACTGGAGAAAGAACTTAATGACGTTCTTTAATTGCTATAGAGAGAGTTGTATCTGAATTTTTGTCCTAGTGCCACAGAAACAGCCTCACAAAAATAAAATTCAATTTTTTACATAACAATGAAAGTACATTTAAAATTACAATCTTATTATACAGAATATTAGAAATAATTAAAATAAATAATTAATTAAATAGAAATAAATTTATTTCTATTAATTAACTAAAATTCATCAAATAAAAATAAATTAATAGATTTTTGATACAGCAGAATCATATTCCCGATTATTTAACTGAAAATAATAATGTATAAGATGCAGTTTTTCTCAAAATTTTCGAAGCGTATTCTGCTTAAATAATCAAGTACACACAAGTAATACACACACAATATATATATATATATATATATATATATATATATATATACGTTTACATAACTGTGAATAAAAATACACCACCAAAACTTTCTAGAATCCAATTATATTTTAATACATCAATTACTTTTTGATATACTGGTATTCAAGATTATTTAATTGAGCAGTAATGCATCAAATAATTTCTATCGAACCATGAAAAGTTAGAATGGTGTTCTTTTAACACGGCATACTTTTAAAAAATTTCAAAAGAATCCTGATCCTTTTAAGATCGCGGAGACTTGACGCAAACAGAAGATTAATTGATAAACAACGTGGTACAGGATAGCTCCAATCCTCAACAAAGTGGAGCGGAATCCGTTACAGATGCAGAAGCAGGAGAAGATTTATTTACTTTATCACTGCTACACATTATCCGTCAGTCGGAAAAGTGCTGCTTTCCATCAAAAGTGCTCAACTTCATGGAAAAGCAGAACTATTTCCAGACCATTCCCGACGGGAACCGAACTGTTGTCAAAACAGAACGGGAGCAGCCGAACATCTGGTCGGAAGATTACCAGCGGTTCGGAGATCGGGTCATTTTTATGCCAAACAAAGAAGTGGTGCCAGATCAAAATGGCAAAAGAAGACCGAAATTCTTTAAATGCAATGCAAACGTCATTTGACAGAAATTATTCGCTTGATTTTAATTAGAAATTTTAAAAAAGTTTTAACTAACTGAATTCCTAATGATAAATAATTGATAAAACATGCAAAATAAAAAAAAGCGATACTATTTCATTCAAAAATTCGTGTATTAATCCAAGTTATCAATATTAGATAAAAAATTATTTTAATAAAAGCCAAATCATTGAAATATACCAATGCCACATGCCATATTTCACCCATCTATTTCTTTTCATTTTTGAATTATGCGTACATGCATACATATAGAAATAAACTAGCAATCTTCATTCCAAAAGTGTAATTTTTCGAATTGAAAGAGGCATAAATCAAGATTTATCAAAATATGAGACATAAATTGATGGGATTCTTCAAAATCTCCGGCATAAATCATGAAGATTCATCAAAATAATGCAAGATGATTTTCTTTACACTTACAGTAGCCTCATTTTGCAGACAAGAAAGTTAAACAAAAGAAAAAAATTCAGATGTGGTAATCTGACCACAGCACTATTAATCAGCCATTCTAGAATAGCCCTCGTAAAGCACCCAAATGAAAATTCAAACGGAATCAAAGATAACGGCTGAGAAGAAGTACTAAAAGTATTACTACTTCTCAGATGTTGCCTTTGACACTGAGGTGCACCATCGGTTATATGGAATTATATTTTTTATTTTTTGCCCATAGATGTATGAAAATGTCACAGATCTTCTATCCAGAATAGTACTGTTCTCCACACAACAAGTTGTTGTTGTTTCCAATGGCACTTGTCAGCGATTTTAAGCCTACATTACCATCCCTTGTTTCCCAGTAGTGCCAGCTAGGGCCAAGAATACGACTTAGCTACTTCATGCTTCACATTCGCTAGCACAATTCATTTTTTCAGGGGGGCAAATACACACAGCTCACAGACAGAACACATAATAACAACCATGCTCCAATCGGGACGCCCATATCACGGGGAAGATACGCTACCATAAGCCAGGATACCAGCATACAATATAAAAAAAATATAGTGATTACAAAAATG
The DNA here is from genome assembly GCA_026543055.1 of Argiope trifasciata. Classification (NCBI taxonomy): domain Eukaryota; kingdom Metazoa; phylum Arthropoda; class Arachnida; order Araneae; family Araneidae; genus Argiope; species Argiope trifasciata. The sequence goes on from JAPMOQ010045993.1 coordinate 5,244,434, forward strand.
TCTGTATATACAACAGAATGTATTTTAATAATGAAAGAAAGTTGTACGCACATTAGAGTTAGTGGAAGATTAGATGTGAATACAAACTCTGGTAGGAATAAATTTTTCACCAAATATCCTCCTCGCATTGGGCCTTAAGGAGGCCAACATGGTAGCCCTGAACCCAGATAATTTTTATACCGGGAAGAGAACGGAAGATGGGCTCCCACCGCTTCCATGTGGGCCTGTGTGGGATTGCATGGATACCAGAGATAAATTCGCTCGTTAACAAGAGACAAGGGTTAACAGATGGGTCCCCGAAGAGGCCAGCGAAAGCACTTCTTTTAATTAGTTTATAGACGCGGCGCACTTTTTGATATATCGCGTTTTGGGTAGCGGGTCACGAAAAGTAAACACTCAGCCGCGGCGAAGTTTGATGAAAATTTCACAGTGAATTATAGCAGGCAGCTCATTTTTAAGCAGATATTATTAATGTGTAGAAGAGTCTACTGTAGTTTATTTGACAGGCTTTCAGATACAGTAAATTCTCGGTTGTGCGATTTCCATATTATCAATTACAGTTAATCACAAAATGTTATTATATTTAAAACTTCAATCACAAATCGTTTAAAAAAAATGATTCAACAAGGAGAAATAGCACACATCCTTTCTAACGTGGATCAATAAACTCAGAAGCACAGAAGCTGATTAGTGTTCTTTTAAATCATAATTGTATGTTCAGCTAACTGTAACTATCTTTACTGTGAATAACAACCATTGGAAGGAATTTTCATGTTGATTTGCTTGTTTTTTTTTGGGCATTTTACTGAATGGTGGAATTTCTTTATTCACTGGATTCAAGTCCCAGTTCGGGCACGGTTGTTTTTCCCTTTTTTTATCTGTGAGGTATGTGAATGAAAGGGGTTATGCAAGCAAATGATATTCGCTCATAGAGATTGCGCAAGTCATATACTTGGCCGTAGTTGGCGCTACTAAAACGAGAAGCATACTAACGGCTTAAATAGCTGTCTTCGTAACAATGGACTTAGCCAACAACAGGTGCCGTAAGAAACAACAACAACAATTCTTTATTCGCATCTGTGCCATCCAATTAATATGTTTTATATTTATGGAAACAGTGTTAAATCCTTGACTAACATGTTTTGAGTTTATGAATTTGCACTGGATTTCAAAGCAAACCTCATCGATAGACTAAAAGTTCATTCCATCTTAAGCAAAAATATTTGATTTTATGATTAGTATGATTATAATCAGAATATCATACTATGGTTCATTGATTAGACATCGTGGATTCACCAGTACAATTTTGCTCTTTAAGTTAAAAAATACTTTTTTCTTTTTGGGTACTTTCTTTATAGGCAATAAATACAGAACAAAAAGTTTTCAAATGGCACTAGTAAATAGATTAAAAAAAAAACTTTTTCGGATTTTCTTAACTTTATTGTGTGTTCAACCAGCATCCCGTTTTGAATCACAGAAAACATGCTCATTAAAAGCAGGATTCTTTTTTTATGGCTGGGTAGAAATGCCAGGTCAGTCGGTTGTATTTTGTTTCTCAAACAATGGATAGTAAAAAAAAAAAAAAAAAAAATACTATTATTATAACACCAAACATTTCTTGTTAATCTGATCATATTTTAATATCACCCCAAATGGCAGTTTATTTAATAAATAAAGCATAAATAATCTATAAATGCGTGATATTGCTATTTGTGCGAAATATTAGTTTACGCTGTTTAGAAACATAAATCAGGGTACTGAAGATCTTATTTTATTCAATCAGAGAATTAAAAAAAGCATTCAAATTCTTATAAAAAGCTTCTTTTATTCTGCGTGTGCTCTCAAAGAAAGCACCCTCCCCCCTTTTTGCGCTATTCGATTGAAGATTAATTAAATGTTTCCACTGTCGTAAGTAACAAGCAACACACCAGTAACAGAGTAATCACACTTATTATGCGACGTGTCAGCATATTAGATTACATAATAAATCATCCTACTGTTAAATGCAAGGAGCTTACTATCACTTTAAATGATGTTTGTGCTCAGGCTGTAGCATTACATAATGTACAAGCATTTAGAGAAATGCATTAATGTAGAGCGATTCTGTATCAGCTTGAATAATTTACAGTTAAATACTATAAAAGAAAAAAAAAATCTAGAAATGGATAATAATCTAAAGAAAATATTTTTTCAATTGTTATTCACTTTTCTTTTCAAGCAATATTTATAACAATTTTATTTTAGGGAAAATAAAATAGGCTTTTATAAATACAGACAGAACAATGTAACTTACAGAATTTCAAAAACGTTTCGAATTTTCGCTTTTGGCAAAATATTAAATAAATAAGTAAGTAAGTAATCAATAAAAAGAAAGAAAGAAAGGAAAAAAGTTAAGATATAACTTGAACATCTATTTTTCAAAAAAGTATAGTTGTGAAAAATAATCTTCAAAACTTATCCTGTAAAAAATGTAATAATACATAATTATAAAAAATGATTTTTTTTTATTTGTGATCACTTATGACAGCGAAAATCTGAAGTTGAATTCAATGCATATATTAAAAAACAGAATTAATAATCCAATTTTTAAATGTACATATATTCTGATTTCTATGGAAAATATATGGCACTTCCTTGGTTTTAGAAAACAATGATAGCCGCTGGCTACAATTTAATACCAAAAAATTTAGTTGCGGTTGGCAATGGAATGTTCAGGTTTTTCATTCTCAAGAGAAACAAACACTTAGTTACTTAGTATATCCCAGAAATAGAAATTTCCTAACTATTTTCTAAAACACAAACTAATCAATATTTTGCAAATTTGTGTTGTTGTTACTTGGGACACTTTACAAACTCACAGACAAACTGTCAACGATTTAAACCAAGTGGACAATAGCTTCTCGGGGCAAAAACTCTTGAGCACCCGAGGACAGAAGTCCGACTTCTAATTCAAAGGAAGACGGCACTTACACACTCGCTTGCACAACCACTTTTTACAGAGGAAGGGGGGATTTCACATACATCACAGAGAGAACATAAGGTAGAGAGCAACCATACTCAAACCCGGGACGCCCAGACAATGTGGAAGACGCGCTATCCTTAGGACAGGTAAATAGTAAGGACATTTGTAAAGTATCTATAAGTAAAGTAAAGGCCTTATCACACGGCAAAATATCTTCGGCACTTTCCGTCAGCAAACGACAACGAAAGTGACGTCACTTCAAAGTTTCACATGATTGGTTGAATTTCGTTTGCGGACAATATTTCCAACGACATTTTCGAGCTGGTTAGAAAAAGTTGTCGATTATGAAACTTGCTTGACCGGTTTTTGAGGGTAGGAACGGAAAAGTGCTGACGAAATGTCACCGTGTGATAAGGCCTTAAGAGAGACAACCCCTCCCCCCTCCCATTAAGCTATTCGATAACTATCAGAATATTACCAAAGCAAATTAAGCAAAGGCAGATACATTTCCTCTCCCAAAAATTGATGTTAGAATACATTTACAAGATCGAAAAGAAACTTGTTTTATAAAAAACAACGTAAATGTTATCTCCATATACCATTATGGCTGTTTTTCATCCACACCAATCACAGTATGTCTTCTGCAATAATGGCATAACTCACCTCCTTGCAAAATCAAAAGATATCCATTATTCCTCAACTAGCAGTCAAATTTTCCCCTCGACAGTTAATCGTCTCGATGTCACTGACTGTCTCAAGCGTTATTAATCACGTGATTGAGGTATTGATCAGTTCACAAACTTTTAAAAAGTCTACGCCCAGCCACCAGAGCGAATCCATGTTGGCTAATCCTTAAACTGGGCTTTTAAGAGGAGTTAATCCGAAACAGATCCATCACACCAACCACCATTTTGCCTTCTGCCTCTTATTATTCTAAACGTCCGAGAATATGATGGATAGCTTTAATTTCGATTATGGAGCGATGTTATGATGTTCAATTATCTACTGTAAATTTTCGCTCCAAAATTAATGTGCTTCTCTGGTAAACACGGGTAAAAATGAAGTGAAAATCGATATCCAAAAATCATAGGCAGTGAGCGGCACGGATTTCATGTCGGCCAGTCGGATAGCATAAATGAAAAATTTTGTTTTTCAACTGAAAGTTATTAGTTATTAGACGGTTAAGACTGATTCATATTTTAATGATTCAAAATATTGCTTTCCAATTGAGTAAGCAATAGAAGTTATTAGATGAAAAAACGGAGATTAATTCATATTTTAAGGATTCAACAATAATAAAAAAAACTGAATAAATGCTGGGAAAAAATTTAAACTGATACTGGAAAAAGAAACTGAAACTTAAAACTGAATGTCTGCACAAAAAATAAACAAATTGTCTCATCCGATAACTAAAAATAAGATAAATTTTTTTCGTCAAAAAAAAATTTTTTTTTTTAAAGCAGCTTGAAATTTTTTTTTTTTAGTTTCTTTTGTAATATTTATGAAGAAAATTTAATATATGTTGATTACGAACAGAGGAATCGATATTATAAAAGTATTTTAACGGATAAATAAAGTGTTTGAGTAATAATATTGAGATTAAGCTAAAGAAAAAGATTTTCAGACACAGCCACTAATAAAACAATTCATATGCAATTGAAGGAGTATGACCCAATTTAGCAAACAAATTAAAGCATCACTGTTATTTTTGATAACTGAGGAATTCCCAAATTTTCATCAAAAATTATTAGCAATAGGGGAAAAAATGCTAACTGATCTCTTATTATTCGAACTGAATCAGTATCTGATTAAAGAAACAAAGCATCAGATTCTAACCAGATAGATTTTCTTAATTTAACATTCATTGATTTTAATTTTTAGTTTATTTTCTGTAAGTTATCTTCAACTGGTTAAGAAAATGCTTGTTCGTAATTCAAAAGCTTCTAGATTTTAGCGACAACTTGGAAAAAATAAATTCATTTATTTCTACATGATTTTTTCTTCTTCTTAAAAGACTATAAAAATTAAGAAATAATTGGAATCTTCGATCCAAGCAATGTTATTTTAAAGGTCTTAAATTTTAATGCAGCCTACAATTTTGATTTTTAGTTGAAACATGCAGATAAGGCAAAACAATGAGACTTCATTGTTTCCATCTAGTTATTAAGATTGGTATATCATATTTTTATCAAAAGAAATGCCACGGTGTAAAATAATAACAATAATTAATAAAAATGACGAGACACCAAGTGAATTGTCGCACATCCGTTCTCACTTTAGTATGGCAGGTGTGGTAACTTCCTCTAGAATGTATGAATCAACTTACCACCTGGTCTACTTATCATTAACAATAAACAATGTAATGAAACAATGACCTATACAGATCTCGGTAGAATAAAAATTGTTGACTTTTTACTGGGGAGTGATAACAAATCCTTGCATGTTAACCCTTTCATTCTTTCAAAGGTCAAACAATGAAAGTTTACAGAAGCAAGGTTCAGGACTTCTGTAAATAAACAAATAAAATTTCGAAAAAGAAAGAACAGGTGTTGAATGAAACACCACCCAAACAGATTATATCTTGCAAAGCCTTAACCACGACCAGACAAAAGAAATTCTAACAAAGAGAAAGTGATCCTCTTAAGAGCTGAGGTAGGATTTCGATTCTCCTATCCTACTCCACCAAATATATTTTGGGGACAAAGGAGTCGGAAGCAAAATTCGGAATAATTTACAGAATAAAAATGAAAAATATAACACAGGCGTTAATCGAAATATCACCACCCTAATATAGTATAATATCTAACAGGATCTTAACTAGAACCAGAACAAAAGAACTTCAGCAGAAGATTATGATATCAACCAGTTGAAGTGCTTTTTTTCAACCAAGGTCCAAATCTTTTAGAGGCAAAAGAATCGAAAGCAAAATTTTAAATAAATTGCAGAATAAAATTAGAAAAACATAACGCAGGCCTTTATCAAAATATCAGCAACCTAACATAATAATATCTTAACAAATTATTACCTAGAACCGGAATAAAAGAACTCCTGCCGAAGGTCACGCGATTTCTATAAATTGAAGTAAAAGTTATTTTTCTGGACTGGGATCCAAATCTTTTGGGGACAAATGGATGAGAAGCAAAATTCGAAATAAACTGCAGAATAAAAAAACCTAAAACAGACGTTAATCAAAATGTCGCCACTCTAACATAGTGTAATATCAAACAGAATCTTAACTAGAACTGGAAAAAAAGAACTTGTATCGAAAATAAAACGATTTGAACTAGTTAAAGTAGAAGTGTTTTTTCCATCCGGGATCAAAGTCTTTCGGTGACAAAAGAATCAGAAACAAAATTCGGAATAAATTACATAATAAAAAAATAATAAAAAAAATGTACAAGCATTTATTGAAATCTCACCATTCTAACATAGTATAATAAATAACAGAATCTTAAAAAGAGCCTGGACTAAAGAACTTCTGCTGAAGATCACGTGATTTGTGCAATTTGAAATAAAAGTGCCCCTCCCACCCCTCAACTGGGTTCAAAATTTTTTGGTGGCAAATGAATCGCAACTCTTTGGATCATTAAAATCATAATAAAACAGATGTTTATTGAAACAACATTACCCAAAAATATTATGTCGAGCAAAATTTTGCCACCAACAACTGGAACAAAAGAACTTTTGCCAAAGATCACGTGGTTCCTGCAAATTGAATAAGAAGTGCTTTTGTTATATATATACGTATAAAACCCCTAAATCCTTCTGAGACTTTAGAAGTGAATAGAAACTACAAAAACTGAGTTGAAAAAAATGGAGTTAGGTAGAGAAAAAAAGCGGGAAGAAAGAAAGAAAATAATTCTTGTCAACTTCTTGAGTGAAAGCGCAGTGTGTCGCTGAGTGTGTGTTGTCCCCTTCGACCTCGAAAGCCTTAAAGAATTAGAAAAAACGAGTTGATACAATCTAAAAGGAACGAGAGGGAAAAAGGTGCGACTGAGCCATCGAGTTAGGAGGTTAAGGAATTTCATTTCCTTGATCGAAACGATTACTTGGATGGATAAAAACATCAAAACCTCTTGTGTTTCCCGCAGCGCCAAGATTAAAGGTAGCTTGCGTCTCATTAAGTTGAATGCGGAAAATAATAGCGCCGCGATGTCTGGGAAATTTTCGGTAGAATTCCTCGGGTGTTGATAACCGCTATTAGGGTTGTAAAAAATTTGAATGATTGTAGATCTCGTAGCTCTAGTTTCAGCTGTAACGATAATTTTTCTAGTGGATGGGATTCTTTTAATAGCAGGTCAGTTGATACAATAACAAATATTAGTTCCAAGGACTGACACAGTTGAGATATGAGAGAAGAGATTTCGAAAGGTGTCGCGTTGATCTTGGAAAACATTCCAACATCTCAATTTTTTTACATGAAATTGATTTATTAAAACAACTGACTAACTCTCAGATTCAAAAATTTCATCTTTGTAATGTTCGGTGATCCAACTATTAAATACACTATCAATAAATATTTGGACATCCATGCAAATGAGGATATCTGCGGTTCTGATCAATGTCGCACCTTCTGTACATAAATATCGTGCAAGAAACAGCATTAGCATTAGTCACATGCGAAATTCAATTTGCCGGACTTTGAGAAATGCGTAATTGCCGAATACCACAGAAATGATCGATCATTAAGGGACATATTTAGTGAGTTAAACATTCCAAACTCGACAGTAGTTTTTATGATTGAGAAATAGAAGGTGAATGACGATTTTTAGAAAATGCTTCGACACGGTAAACCCACATTATAACTTTCATCATAGGTGTCCAATTACTTATTGATAAAGTGAATATTTATTATTAAGATTACAATTACGAAAAAACATGAACAAAAACAAGACATCCGAAAATGTATTCCCGTCAAAATACTTAAGTCTTTTTTTCCAACTATTATTATTATAGTAAAATCATAATAATACGCTGATGTTAAATAATGCTCAAATTATATACATTAAATGTCGCGCTATTATTTACCAGAATGAATTTTTAGAGTGAAGTTGAGTCCACAAACTAAAATTTTAAAATATATACATCATTCTGGAAATCTTGGATGAAGTAATTACCATCAAAACCATCCAAATGATTTTTTTTCAATATCTACTAGCAGTCATGTCTACCAACATCAAAACAATATACAAGTTCCGTTTGCATTTATAGTTTGAAAAATATAACGAGCGTCTTTAGTTTCTCCAAATTGAAAAAGTAATATACTTGATTCTTGGAAATTAATATTTAGATGTCTTCAGGTGTAGGAATTGTTCTACTTCCATCTCTGAAATATGGTCATATGTTACAAAAGTTTCATTTATTTTCCCCATAAATCATGTATAAACCACAAATTAGAATTCTATCAATCTTGATTACGACTTTTATTTTCTTTTGACCTCATTTAAAATACAATATTACATGTACACAATGCAAATCAAAGCAATTTCCCTTCCTAATTACAAATAGAAGAAGTTTCACAGAACAGTGTTTCTAAAACAACAATCACCAGTTTCTCTAAGAAAAGAATTTAATTTTAACCAATTAAAAAAAAACCGACACATAAAAAATCAGGTTCTTTCCCTTAAAAGATTCAACCTCACTCCAACCCTAACGAAGTGATTGCGAGTAATCACTGTCCCGCAGAAAACTGCCGTTGCCACTAATCGTCTTTTGTGCGCCCGAGTAAATGACCTTCGGAACCTACACAAGCTCATTTCAATGCGTTCCTCTAATCGCTTTCGGTGCGCACTAATTACACGGTGCAGCCTTCTGGGACAGAAGATTAAGACGTGTCATTTGATATTAGAAATGCACATTCATTTGACGGCAAAAGGTGTGGTCGTCAGGGGCCTCCAAGATGCTACCCACGCAATCACAGATCTTCCCTTCCCTCCCCTAGTTGCCAATGTTCGAAAGAGGGTTCATTCGATCAATGCTACACCAACGTAGAACGTTGAATTCTGTTGTCATTGATTAAAAAATAAACGAGCAATGACATTCGACTTAAGGGATGGTGTGAAACGGGAGTGTGACGTCCATTGACGCATGGTAAAACGCAATCTGGAGGCGTTCGATTCCCAGTGCACTTGAATGGTAACAGAAAATTCCATTTATAAGGCATTGAAAGCGAAACGGTGATAGTTTAATTCCTTGTTTTTACTGATAAACAAAAGACGAAAGACCATTCGATTAATGATTTGGGTAGATCTACAACAGTTCACAACATTAATTAGAATATAAAAGAAGACAACATGAATTCTATCTTTGGAATGTTATCAGTGAAAACCAAAACAAGAAACGAGCAAACATGTAATCTCATTTTTTTTAAAATTGCAGTTCAAACAGGAAGTACAAGCCTCATTGATCAGTCTAAACTGTGGAGGAGTTGCCTCTCTTCTTTAATTAAACAACAAATAACCAAGGATTCTATAAACACATTCGTTATTGTGACATCTGTTTTCTGTTTTCCAATGCATTTGGAATTGATAAAAAAATAGTTAACTGAAAGAAAGAAATCTATGCTACATCACACAAATCACAACATCGTAGCTGTAAAAAATAGTTTCTATAAAAGGAAACGATGCTTTGTACTGAATATTAAGATTAGTTTTAATCAAAGACTAGTTTTAATCAAAAATGGAAAACACTTTTAAATAATAATGATAATAATACAAGAACTGAAAAAAAAAATTCAAAAAAAAAATCTGCAAACAATAAAACAACAGAAATATCATTTGATCAGTACCAATACGTTCAGAGTTGCACAACTCTGATAACAATAACGAACTCTTTATTTAAACTTCCCAATATTTTAATCACATACTCCCCTTGCAAAATATATTCCTTAAACCATTGATAAGAGTATCAGGTAATTAATCGCCTATACTTAATCCATCATAATATGAGATTTTTAATAAAATTGCCAGTCATCAAACAAATGCATTGCATAAAGGCTGTCGCTATGCGATCTCACGGTTGTATGACTCTTTCGTACGAGTCATTTGCGTACGAGTCATAAAACTGTCAATCAATGGTCCCGTTTACAATGGGATTGTGTTACTGTAAAGGATGAGTTTTTGAAGAGGCTGCAACATTTTAAACGTTATCTGAAAGTGTCAGATTTGGCGAGAGTTAACATACTTAACAAAATTTCGAATACTTAATGTTGTTTAATACCATTCCATGCGATATTTTCCTCTTGGTTTTTTATGAAGCATGAATTGCTTTTCAAGGAGTTTATTCAAAAAATATGATAAAAATTAATGACCAATGATATTTTTTTCATATAAATACTATATCGACTTTAGAACAATAATCTAGATTTTGGTAAATGAATTATTTTACATGAATATAACGATTTGCATTTAACAAAAGAATTTTTGTTTCATTAGTTTTTATTTTATTTCTTCTTGATTCGTTTGTTTAATTTAGTAAGTTTGAACACTGAAATGTATGTTACTTAAATATAGGAACTTTAAAAAAATTAATGTTTCTTAAGTATGGAGTACAATTAAATGGTGTTAAAAGCATTGAAATTATTTGTAAGATGGGAATAGTTATAAAAAAAAAAATCTTGAAATGACGTAAGCAGTAAGAAAAGATTCCAACTACGAATGTTAATTTTCCGTGCTATATATTTCTTTTACAAATTTAAACTTTTCTGTTTATCATTGTAGATTTAATTTCAATGCTGTTACATTTAAATGAAAAATCTGCTCAGATAAAGATAAATTATTTGTTCATTATACGACTTTGAATTTTATTTATGAAATATTGTTATTACACGGTGCATAAAATGAATAGCTTACTAAATCAGAAGTATATTAATATTTTGCCAACTGATCCTTTTATCTGCGAAAATTTGTAGGTGATATTAGCTGAATTCAAATTTAATTTTCTTCTAGTGACACTATTTATTAAACCCTAATTACAAATCTATTGATAAAATATAAAACAGAATTTAAAAAAATATTTACATTAATGTACGTAGTAATAAATTTACATTAATATATGCAGTATATGTTCTTCAGAAACTTTAATTTTTTTTATAGATCGTTCCTGTATGTAAAATAAGCCATTAACAATAGTATTAAATGAAGCCCTGGTAATTTACCCTTGAACAATATAAACCTACACCATTATTGAAATTTTTACTGATTATCTATGCGTTTTTTAACCATATTTTTTAACCATATTCTTCTGAAATTATTTCTAATTTCAGAAGAATTCATGGCCATTTTAAACCTTCCAGGGGTCCTATGATAATGCAAATCTCGAAACAACCTTTTCCCTCCAAATTTTTTACTATGTATTATGTATTTGATTCCCAGAAGTTCAAAAGCTTTGAACAGATTTAATTTCAAATAGTAGGAAAGTTATCAATTGTTAAATTCTTTATTGACTTATGTACTATTAATCGTTTGAAATGTACATTTAAATGATCAGCTACTCTTAAAACAATTAGAATCGTTTGTGATGGTAATAATTGAGTTTAGGCGTAATTTTTTAGAATGGAATTTTTCTGTTTTACATTTTTTTTTTAAATTTATTGATTTTTATTTGAGAACTATATTTAGCATACTTAGACTGTGAATGAATAATTCAGAGAATTCAAGCGTAGTAATGCAAGCGTTCTTGATGTATTTCGTCGTATACTTTAAATTTACCACCTTTGTTGTCCAGTTATCTGTCTGTCTGTCCGTCTTTATATATATATATATTCTGAACAATAAGGTATAAGACATGAGAAAATATTCCTGCGTACGGTTTTTATACGCATTTTGTAAATTTTAAAATGCTGTATAAACTGTTTTTTTTTACTGTAAATTTTTAGAAAGTTATAACGAAAATAAAGTCAATATTTCCTTTATTTTTTAATTAAATTTTTAAAAAATCACTTTTCTATTCTTCAAAGTAAATATTTGCCAAATTTCATAGCTAAACGGTATGGTATGTATAGAGCCAGCATATCTCGTACACATAGAGACAAAACTTTTTTTCTTATGTTTACGCATCAAAACTTAGTTAAAACGCCAATACCTTTTCCCGCCAAATACTCTTGCCAACAGATAACATGTTTTTTGCAAACCTAGACTAATTACTCCCTACCCCCTTTTTTCAATGGGCTTAGAGTGATTTATTGGTCTTTTATGACCTGTACGGAAGTGGTAGTACGCATTTGTCCCAATACCGATCTCACATTCTAGTAATACCCACATTTGGAGAGAAAATGTCGTTTGAAACTTCCCTCTTATGCAAAAGCTCCGATAATAAATCTCCGCGAATGACACATAAACATCAAAGTCCTTGCCTCTCATATTCAAAGAGGAATGCTAAGCCCACGCTGTCTCGGCCCCATTATTTAGGGAGATCTATCTTAAATTACTGAAACAGGAGAAGGGATCATGCTAATGATGACTTTGTGCCAAGGAGGGTAGGACTTGGCAAGTCTGTCTGTCTTCGTAACCCCCTCGTGTCAATGGACAACCCCTTATGGAAGAAAACCACAAGAGGGGAAGGAAAGTGGAAAATGTTCTCATATTCCATGCGGTGGGCACAAATTTCTTTACTTTTCAGGATTGTAGAAGACAGACATAGTTACATCTACATTTGAGGAGGGAAATAAAAGGCTATTTCGACAAAGTTCATTTTTAAAGACGATTTATACCACGGGAAACGTATAAATTTCGGTATAAAAGCATACTTTGAAAAGTGTGGTATATTTGAGGTTGAATAGAGAGGAAAAAAAGACCTTATATCGCTTAAATTCATTTTAAAGATGATTTGTGCCAAGAGAATCGTATTAATTTCGGTATTCGGTATTCTAATTTGAAATGTGCAGTGTGGTTGGACTATAAGTTTTTTTAAAAAGAAAACACTTTTTTTTATATGAAGAAACTACCAATTGATATTTTACTCTGATTCAATAAAAGCAATTTTCAATAGTAACATGTAACCCTATCTTTGAATTAACAACACACGTAACACAATTTTATTAGCAAACTATAGATAAGAGGGGCTTTTTTCTTTTCTTCTTTTTTGTTCATCATTTATTGTTATAAGTACGACGGAATTTTGCGATTTTCTGTCACTAGCAAGTGGTGAAACTAACGTGGAATTGGAATTTAATTATATAAAAACGGTAAACTAAAGTGAAAAAAAAAACGGTATAGATATGTGAACATATTGTATTTTTATGACGGAAGCTAAAATATGCAATATTCAAACACAAAAGAAAATAAATGAAAAATCGATAATAAAATTCCATTTCGGAAGCATGAACAAATCAAACTAAATAAAACGGCTTGAAAATTCCTTTTCTTCAATTTCTTTATGCTTTGGAAAGATATAACGATATTTAAAAAAAGTCATAAGGATTTTTACTATATCAAAAGAATGAATTCCAAAAAGTTAATAAAACAAAGATAAAAGAAAAAAATAATTTTTTTAAGAAAAACAAAGATAAAAAATAAAAAATTAGTGTAATAAATAATAATATGTAACTTCACTATATAACAGTAAATTTTAATCGAAATTGCAATTATAAGAATTAATTTAAAACTTACAAGGTGAAACTTGCTACAAGAAAACAGCCAAGTCTTAAAATAAGAATAAAAAAATTTGATGAATAATATTTAAGCATTTTTATTATGTTTATATTCTGATAGAATACAAACTGCGGTGTTTCATATATATATCTATTTCGCTTTGTTTTCATTTATCTAAAAGCCAAACTAAAAAAAAAAATAATTTTATTAGTTTAAGATAAAAATATGTTTTAATTAGAAAATAAAAACAATGGTGTCTTTCTTTTCAATGGCTCAATTTTTAGCTTTTTATTTAGCTCAAAGAAAAAAGAAAGTTTTTTAAAGACAGAAAAAAAAATGTATTTAATAGATCTAAAAGTTCATGGAGTCATAATTATCGATAATTTATTTTGTGTCGTTTTGTTTGATGACGAAAATGAAAAGGAATAAACAATTATTGCTGAATTTTAAGATGGTACAGTTACAATAAAATACATCAAACACACTTACAAATTGTACACATAATTGGTTGTCGTATTTACCAACTCATACGACGGAGTAAAAGTTCAGAAATCTTCACAATTTAGAACTCGAATTTTATGAAAGAAGATGAAGCAGCGATCACATTAACCCGGCTGTTGATTAAAGGCCTTATCACACGGCGATATATCGTCTGCACTTTCCATCAGCAATTTTCCGTTTCTAGCCTTAGAACCGGTCAAGCAAGTTTCAAAATGCACAACTTTTTCTAACCAGCTAGAAAATGCCGTTGATAGTGTCGGAAATATTGTCTGCAAACGAAATTCACCCAATCATGTGAAACTTTGAAGTAATGTCACACAAGTGACTTTTTTTTCGTTGTCGTTTGCTGACGCAAAGTGCCAACGATATTTTGAAGTGTGATAAGGCTTTTAGGGTACTAACTCCCAGATGGAGAAGTACCATTCAGACAACTAAACCCCCCAATAGACTGAGTGCATGGAAAGATGGCACGCGGGAAGAAATATGAGGGGCCATATCCCTCTCTAGGGTGCATCATCAGTTGTTTATGATCACACACAGTGGATAATCATTTGCCAGGTCCTATCGGTTTCTATCTCATGGTCAGCAGGATCCTGCTGTTTTTTCATTAGAAACACGAGGCGGCCGATGTATTCAAAATATAATTCCAATAAATATAATTAATATCACAATGCAGACTGGAGGTTTCAGATAACACCAATACACAAGGCACGTGGGATGGCACGTGAGTAGAAAGATGAGGTGGGTTTCTCCCCCACCCCCTCCACTAACACCAGTAGGACGCATCATTAGCTGTTTATCACTATGCCCGCTCAGAATGGGCATTTTCTTCTCCCAACAGCCCCCTAGGCCATGGTCAGTGTACCTTTTTTTTAAAGATTTTTTTAAATTTATTTTTATGATAACAAGATAGTTACTTCTAAGATAATAAGAATAATTTATCTGAAAATCATGGAAACGCAAAGTGGAATTCGAACAGGAAGAATAAAAGCCCTTCATTAACAAATGGTTGACAAAAGTAAAAATAAAATCAGAAAAAGAAAAGGGAAAAAAATCGCTTTGTTCAAAAGAATATCTATAAATTCCTGCGAAAAAGATCATCCGATAAACCTTCTAGATATTTAAATGTATAGATAAATTTCATTAGAAAGTAAGTCTACTGCACTTGTATCTTTAACATATACTTGACTGGTGCTGGCAACCTAATTGGGCCAATATAAACAAGTTTTCAACAATGAAAAAGAAACTATAAAATAAACACTGGAAAATCAAAGTAATTTTACCAAGAGAATGTCTTATTATTATTAGAACAAAATTCATTCTTCTCAAGACAATATAAATCTGCAGCATATACATATAACTTTAATGTGTTCTAATAAGTGAAGTCAGTTATAAGTGATACGTGCGAAGCAGTACTTGTTACTATTGATAAATGATCATATACATGTGCTGTCTACTACCCTATAAACATTGGTTGTTTTGATTAACACAAAATTTCATTATAAATACAGCCCATGATCCTAATAAACTTAAAATCGAGAATACTATAATAAATAGTAACAAAATAATCCGAAAGCGTTTTTTAAAACGCTGAAAAGCACTTTTCAACGTACGATATATTTTATATGACTTTTTTTAATATTCAAAGAAATTCTTCTCTGTTTTATTGAAAACATGAATTAAATACCAAGGAAACGAATGCCAAGATCACAATTATGCATTAAAAGATGTGAATTTAATCAATCGAAGCTCTATTGATACGTGCGCATACACCGTTCCTATTTAAGAATGGAATTCATTCTACAGATGGTAAAAGGAATTGACCTTAGAGCATGCGCACAGTTACAATTATTATGTCATAGTTTCATTAAGTATATTCATCCCATTAGAATGTGATTTCTGAATAAGAATTAAAACGCTTTCGAAAATCAAAACAATAATTTTTTTAAGTATTCCAGAACACAAATTTTTTTTTTGAAAAGCATACCAAAAATATCATATCAACAACAGTCATTAAACTTTATTAATAGAGAATCTTATATATATTTGCATTTTTTAGATAACGCTGGCAAATATAGTATTTTTTTTCACCCCATCTTTGCTAACACATAAATCACTCATGATAAATTTGGATTCCAAATTAAAAAGTTGTAAAAGATCTGATAAGAGATAAGAAGGGAAAACTCAACACTCTTGTCATCGTTACATATCAGATGACCTTTACGCATACGAAGGCAAAACAGCGTTTACTTTATGAAGTCATTATCCTCTCAATATCTTGTCAGTTTGTTTGCACTGTCACTCATCCTTTGAATAGTGATTAGTACCCGCGAAATGGAACCGTTAGTTCCTCATTCTTTCCATGAATATCTTTAATTTATCATCGTAAACAAAATAACCAGGCGCCAAAAAGTTGTTTCAGATAAAACCTTTCACTCGCTCAAACATGAGTAGCTCAAACAAGAACATATCTTACTTTCAAGTACTATTTTAAACCTATTATGTGGAAGAATTTGATAAAGCCTCAAAAGCATTGCAATCTAATCATATAATTCTCATTTTTTAAAAAAGCATGTGGATTTAGTATATGAAAAAATATTTACTAGTCAGCAAGTGTGACTGTAATTCGAAAAAGGGGCAGGTGGCATTGAAAAGAGCCTCATGAAGGAGCAGTTTTTTTAAATGAGTATGGAGATGTCCATATATCTTAATCGGTGTAGTAATGGGGAAACAGTAGCATATTAACTTCAGTCCAAAAACAAAGAAATGTATGAATTTAAACTACGGATTGATGGAAAATTTGATGCTTTTTCTTTTATGATACTAATCTTATCTCCAAAACCTCAATATTCAGGGATTTTCGGGTCACGAGGGGTCAATTTCATGACGAAAGTCAGACAGTTCACAGAAAAAATCCCTGTCTGAGGGTGACCCTTGAGAAAGTTCTCAGGCCGGACTCTTAATTAATTCTGATTCCTTGGCTGTAAATGTTTCAATTTTACTAATATTTATTCTAAAGTTATATTAACTTCAGTTCATTATGAAAGGAAATTGCTTACGTAACGCCAGCATGGTCCGTGATATAACATAATAAATTCTGACTGAAGTTAATTTAATTTCTCAGAATGAACTGATTCTTGACACTTCAACAATTTGAATACAAGACATTCTTATGAAATTCAGGAGAAAAAAAATACTATTTCTTAATATCTCAGTATTATTATGAATGCTTATTATTATGGCATGCCATTTTATTTCATTTGGACAAATAAATAAAGACAATTTAACCAAAATACTTCTCCCAATCTTTCTCATCAACAGTCTTTATAAGGAGAGCGAAAAAAAGTATATCAGATTTGCCGCTAACCACTGATTATATACTGATATTAATCAGCGGGTCTGGCATAATTTGATTAATACTAGTATAGAATCAGTGGTTGATAATTAACCACAGTTAGAATTAGAATATTTCTTGTTGATGAATATGAATAGTGTAAATGAAGAAGAAGAAAAATTCAAAAAATTAAAGATCAACAAACTCGGGAACTGGAATCGTATACACAAAATTATTTTGACGTAATATAATAACTAATGTCTCTTAATTAAATCAGATTCAAATTTCTTTTGCATAAAAAGACATTAACTACATTTCTAGGTCTGGATTAAGTCTTCTAAGAGTCCTAAGACAATGTAAATATTGAAGCTTTTTTCCCTTCTAAATTTTCAAACCCAAATATTTTATTATTGATTTTAATTTATTTTTTATACAGACAGCTCTAAATAGCAAATTTTGATCAACAGAAATAGTGATATGCTTATTTGCATGGGATTACTTAAAAAAAATTAGTTTCAGCACTTCATTAAAAAAAATGCAATACTGAAATATAAAAGTATTACACAAAATATTAAAAGAAAAAATATCTTTTTTATAAAAATAATAATAATTATTATTATTGATGGACCAGATATTATACAAAATTATTAAATTTCTCATTTTTTGTTAAAAAAATTATAAAATAACATAAGTATAAAACCTGTAATTAGTAATAAATTATGAGAGTTACTAGAAAAATAGTTGTTCCAGTATTGATTTAAATAATACTTGAATTTAATTTAAATATGTTTCGACTGCACTAATTTTATAATTAAAGGAAAGCAGAAAAATTAAATAATTTTCAAATTACAGAAAAAAAAAAGAAAAAACTGGGAAGGGGTAGCTTATTGCCTTTTTGATGATCCAGCTTTTTATATACCAATAAACTATTCTTGGTGCAATAACCCTTCTTGTTTGTTCATGCTACACAATTTTTTTCAAATACATTAGTTTTCCTATCTCCACCCCGGAAAAAAAAGCTTTTACGAATCAAAATCGTATTAAAATGTGTTGTTTGGGAGTGTGCTTTAATTTAACAAAAGTTATGAGCGCGTTAGAAAAAGAAATGACTTTTTGCCGATAAAAATTACGATATTCCTCGAATTTTCATATTTCCTTCCAGATAAAGAAACCGAGATATGTGAGAAAAGAAACATAGTGAATAAAATGATACCGACACACGCCTGCATTAACGACTCGTGATGAGTTTTCGACAGTTGTAATAGATAATAAAAGACCGTTAGCGCCGATAGGAGGATGATAGCATTTTCCTTCCTACATGCATTTCGTCAACATGTTGAACATTAAGGCGATATAGATATGAAGATCACATAACATTTATAGATAAAGTATATCATAAAAAAATGGGTTTCTAATATAGCATCTGAAGAAATGAATAACAAAATAATGCAGCAATTTCTGGTCTGCTCTTGGTTGAAATAAGAAAATAAAGTTTGAAAAAGCCACGCAGAACATGCTATATTTAATATTATAACCGTAACTGCTTTCCTCGGCCCTCTATCGGCCGTTGCCATGAACAATCAGTCCATGTCTTGGTATTTGGGATTTTTTGAGCAAGAGCCATATCTTGGCTAAACTGCGTCATACATATGGTTAATAATAAAAAATAAGACCATGAAAATATTTAAAGGTTAACAGTAGTTTCGAAAATATGCGCTAAAACATAGTAAAATAGTTAAAATTGTTCGAAAATTTCCAATGTTAACAAATATCGAAGGTTATCACATGTGTCTGGTGCGATCTGTCTTGTCAATCATGTCTTGGAAGCGAGCGTAAAGCCTGATGTAGTCCCCGAGTATTATTTTCATGCATATATGTTAAATGTTATTGTCCTAAATAGTTTTGTCCTCGATTAAATCATGACCTTTAATGTCATTAAATGTATTTTTAACTAAATTGGCATGATTTATTGATTTTAATAGTCTACCCTGAAAGAATTAAAATTTTGGCGCCCTTTGGGTCACAAGATGGGATAGATATGAAGGTAAAAAAAATTCATAGATATCATATGTAACAACAACAAAAAAAAAGTGTGAGCACCAATATAACATTTCAAGATATGAACTGAAGTTTTAAAATGTCTTACAATGAGCTTTGGATTCAAATAAAGAAGTAGCGCTTCAAAAAGTCACGTAGAAGATCTATATTTAAATTGTTAGAAAGATTAACGCAAGGCTGTTTTAATTATGAAATAGTGTAAAATTATTTTTTAAGAAAACGTTCTTTGAATGTGCTTTGGTTTGAAATAAAGTGGAAAATGTTTTAAACGTCGTAAATTTTTCTTTTGATGTGCTTTTGGTTGAAATAACGAAATAGAATTCCAAAAAATCTAGCAGAATATATTGAATTTAAATTGTAGAAAAATTAAACTAGCGCTATTTAAATTGCGCTAAATATAATTTTTATTGGAGATAACGTTTTTTGAATGTGTTTTGACTTATAAAAGGGTAGAAAATATTTCAAAACATTACATTTAAATTTTAAATTATTCATAAATTAAACTAAGGTCTTTTAAACAGCGAAGAAATGCACACATATATTTTTTTAATACAAAATTCTTTCAGTGGGAAAATTACAGCATTGAATATTTATTATTTATATTAAAGTTGAAAAATCGAAGATAGTAAAGCAAATAAAGTTTTTAAAGGAAAGGATTTTCAATTAAAAAAAAAATAATATATCTTTTAAGTCAAACAAAAAACTTTTAAACTTTACTTTTTAAAAAAGTTTACTTTAAGAAAGCGGGAAGAAGTTCAAATAATTTTTTATTTCTTTCTCGCTGTAGTTTTTCTTCATTCGTTTCGAGCAGAGAAGTCGAAATAAAAATGAAAACGAATGAACTTCGAGAAGAGAGAGAGAAAGGCAATCATTTACATTACAGCGAAAAAATCATTTTTCACGCGAAAAAAGGAGATTCAAATCTAGTTTCCTAAAAGAACTTTTTTTTTACAGAAAAGTAAATACCAAAGTTAATAAATTATTCTTGGTGCAAAGTAATACTGTCAATATTACTATCATCAAAATAATTAGCAAACTAAACAACAGTAGCATAAAAAGCAGCGTCAAACATTACTAATTTATAACCGAAAATATGCAACTGAATCCGGAACAGAAATTCGAGATTCCAGACTTCTTGAGTTACCAATTATAAGATAAGAATTGATAGAAGAAAAAAAAAAAAAATAGCAGCAACCCTACGAAAGTTATTTACAAATATTTTTCTTAACATAGCATATTATATGACACTGGTTTCAAAAGCATTTATTTAATTTCACAAATTTGTGAGAAAATTTATTATTCTTGTGCTTCACAAGAATTATTTTAAAAGATCATTTTCTTAATGCAGTTTTCACAGATGTGCAACAAAAGTGTAAACAGCACAAACTGATTAGAACTTCATATTATCTCTGGTTCAATTCTACAATAATCTATCTTTTGAAAAAATAAATATATGATTTGACACTACAGATAGCAACAAAGTAAACATGAGTTATTTGATAAGAGCCAAACACTTGATCAGTGGCTTTGACCTTATTTCATTGTTTACTATATGCTCGTTTCTTTAATTTAATCAGAGTTGCTTGATTAACTAATCATATTGTCAGAGTCTCCACCATACAAATATGAATATTTCTGCCAAATAAGAAAAAATTTCAGTAAAAGTTCTTGTTTAATTAGATAATATTTGACTATATGATTATATATAATCACAAATGTATAAAACATAGAAGTTTAAAATGCAGTATAGACACAGAAAAAAGAATTCTGTAAATATTTAAAAGAACAGAATGTATACAAATGATTCCAAATATTCAATTTAGACATATTTTTGTTATTATGGCACATTACCTCAAAGATTAGAGTGCTGCAATTTTATGATGTGAAATAAAGTTGTACTACATAATAGATTGAAGTCGGTTCAATTTTTAATAACAAAATGCATACTTCGTAATATAAAGAACTCAAAACGCATAAAACAACTTATTAGCTCCGATTGTAAAACGATGCTCGTCGTTGTGTAATGTTATTGAACGATTTTGCTTTTAATAACATCTTATTGACGTTTTTATTTCTGTTTTCGACACTGTTATTTTGTCCTTTTTTCCACCAAATTAAATGTATAGCAATCAACAGTATGTTTTATAATAACTGCAACCTAGTTTGAATTATAATAAAAATAATAACAATATGCATATAACCTTTCTCTTGCAACTTCAGGGCCGCGGTAGCCTGGTGGTAAGGTCTCGGTTTCGGAGGGTTTCAGGTTCGAGACTCGATTCCACCGAAAAACCGTCGTGTAAGGGGGTCTCTTGCCCGTTAAATCCGTCAGGCTAAACGTCCTCCCATTGGTGTGGTGTGAAGAGGGGGTGCCAGCTCAGATGTCGTCCTCGTCATCTGACCATGGTTCAAAATGACGAGGTCCGTCCCAAAACAGCCTTAGAGTTGCTTTACGACGGGACGTTAAAATAACTAAACTAAACTAAACTTGCAGTTTCAGAAATGGAAGTTTTAGAATGAATGATAAAAGATTTTTAAGAAACAATGGCAAATATATTTTGTAAATATATCATTCTTAAAATGTTTTTAGATAGGAAAATGTTTCAATACTATGCTAGAGAAGGTAAGTGAAAGAGCAAAACTCATGGTCATATACTGGGACAAAATATAAAATATTCTTTGAAAAAAGGAAACTTATCAATCACACAGCATGTTCCATAATTACTGCAACAAATTTAATTCATATGCAGATTTGTTTTTGTATTTTTTTTCAGAAGTGATTTTTTTAATGAAATGTAAAACATCGACAAAATTGGAAAAAAAGAAAAATGACTACCGTGTTCAATTCTCCAAATATTTTAAAATAAGAAAATGACAGTAAAATTGCAATACAACGTTAAAGAAAGTTAGTTATGTTGAGAGGAAGGTACAATATTTGGTATATAATCCTTAAGAAAAAAAAATTGGCAAATCAAAAAGATCTTACGAAATTTTTAGATCTCAAGTAAACTGACAAAAAAAATTACTTGAAATATCATATTTGAAATAAATAAATAAAAAGGTCATACCAAAGACAGAAACGCATTTAAAAAAAAATTCAGGTAAATTAACCAAAATAAAATTAAAAAAATGAAATATCATACGTAAGAATCGATCGTAGTCTCCTAATACCACTAATTCTCATGATAGCATTTCATTGATACCAGATATGACGGGACAAAGACAAGCAACAAAATTGGGCCAGAGTGACAATAAAAATTGAACTTCATTTTCCTCGATCTGTGTTTTTCTTGATGCCCAGATCCGGTCTACCGCTGTTCATTACGGTCGATTGATTGCGCGACCTTAAAGACATCTTCAGCATAGGAAGGGAACAAAACACATTCGTAACAGCAGGAGGCATCTTTAATGGACGAGGGTCAGAGGAGGGGGGCTAATACGCGTGCCTGAGCAGTTGGCGACTTAATTAGAGCAAACAAAGTTAAGAGGGGGGGGGGGGCTTGCCGGAAACTTCAGAATGGGCCTTTATTGCTATTTTCTTTAATATCGTTCCACTTGAGGTTTAGCAACGCAATGAATGATACAGAGAAGAAGCAAAAAGTTTTAATGTAATGTCTTGAATGTATATGTGGCACTTGCCGGTTGTAAAAGAAATACAAAAAGCAGCCAGAAAAATATCGCCAATTTGGTGATTTCTAACACACGCATATATATACTTTGTAAGAACGCTTAATTCTTCAGAATGATGTAAACTATTTAACAATGAGTGAGAAAATTGACGAAGTTATATGAAAGTCGATTCCTTTCTATTGCATTATCAAGTTTTTATTATTATTAAAAATTAAAAAAGATCTTATTTGAGGTACTTATTCTGCGTTTAAATTATTCAGATGGCGATAAACTAAACCTGGCACTTAATGGCTTTGTTGTTCAGTTAATAGCTTACCGTTAAAACTTAATCGCAGCCGACAGCTTAGGTAATAGTGATACATATTTATGCATATGGAGCAGAGTTTTAACGAACCATGGTATGAACTTAAAAAAAGTCTTTGCCCCTGCTAAATATATTGCTGTTTTGACAAACTTTATTTATTTTCGTATATAAGTAGTATAGAAAAAATATTGTTCTTAGAAAAGAGAGAGAGAGAGAGGAATTCCAAGAGTTTGATGAATTTCAAAGTTTTAGTGCTCTTTGAGTTCGAAAAACATATTTTTAACTTTTATGTATGCCTGTTCTGAAATAAAAGGTAGCTCAAAACCGTTTTGAGCTAGACAGATGAATTTTGGAATATTGTCTCTACTACAAATTTGTAAAATTCCCATCCAATATTTTGCAAAATCCATTCGGAGGAACTTTGTCTGCCCGGTAGTCAGAATACAAATTAACATAATTAATACAAAGTTAGATGGATAAAAGTTAGTACACTTAACATACAAAGTGAAGATACTTAACAAATTTGGAAATAAATTCGTCAAGGGACCTTCTATAGGTTTAAACTTTCACAAACCTGCAAATCGAAAAAACAATATGAAATATGACATGCAATTTATAAATACAATTGTGCTTCTGCGTCAAATTTTCGTGTCAATCAGTTTTAAAACGCACGTGTTCAATTTTCATGTGCCTATTGATAACTGTCAATGATTAATTGCTAAAACATTGCCAAGGATCAAGATAGATTGAGAGGCCTGAGTTCAGTGAAATGCTAAATTCACACCGAAGAACAATATTTGGCATTCGAATCTAGAATCATGATGGACAAAGACAAATGACATTCTCACATTTTTAGTAATGCATAATAATAAGAATGATAATTGAAAATGTCGTTCAAAATGTAATGAATGTTAAAAATATGTTGAAATATAGTTGATAGTTTGTTTTTATGGCGCAAGGACCAGATTTGATCGTACCGCGCCAAACATTTGTTAAATATGGC
>JAPMOQ010045993.1:5268824-5308606 GCA_026543055.1 Argiope trifasciata
ACATTTGTTAAATATGGCTTTCGTATTAAAATTTAGAGCATTTTAAGTTAAGAATCTTAAATAAGGTTTTTTAAGATCTTTGCATAGTCTAGATTTAAAAAAAATCGCAAAAAGTCTAAATAATTTTTTTAAGAGCTTACATTACATAGACATAAAAAAATAGCAAAAAATCTTCCTTTTTTTTCTAATCATTTACAGAAATCGTCGAATATCAAATGGACTTCCTCCCCATCCTTCTTTTCAAAGTAAATTACCCATAAGTTCTGGAAATAGTTCAGACGAAGTATTTTGAATACAGTTCAGAAATGCACAGATTTGGAAGTCACATTTGACAATTAATTTACCTACACGGTTTTTTTTTTTTTACTTACTTTCTTTTTTTTTTTCCGAATTTTCTTCAAAATCAAAAGCAATTATCGTCCTACACGGAATTCGAAGTGCTCCTTGCATTATAGGCGGCGGAAATAGGAGAAAAATAAAAAAATAAAAGAAAAAAGATGTACTAAAATGTTACGCAAAAGTCGGGTCCCGGAATTTAATTAAGGTTCCGAACTCAGAAAGGAGAGTGATTTTCTTTTGAAAATACGAATTAAATTTTTATTGTGTTTTTATAGAGGGACGGGAAAAAAAATCTTTTTTTTTTTTTTGTCCTTTAAAAATGGCATTAAAAAGTACGAAGAGCAACAGATTCTTTATTTTAAAGATCTGTATTCTTTGATCTCACAGGAAGATTCATTTTATTTCACTTATTTATTCTGATTCAGCTTTTAAACTATTATATATATTATAATATTCAGCTTTTAAACTATTATATATATTATTATATTTAGTTTCTAAACTATTTCTATATTATTGCTCTTTACTTACTAAATATTATAAGAGGTGGAATGATATAGTAAGAGGATTATCTAAGGAATGGAAAGGCGCAGTTTACAGAATAAACATTTAATTGATATTAAAGGACAAGGACATTTCTTATGCGATATCAAGCGAACCTGATTACAACAAATTACTGTTGCCACACAATATCTATGTATACAGAAAGAATAAGATTAAATATAAATGTGAACTTTACATAAGCTTTAGAGTTTAAGAAACTATTATTTCAAAAGCAATCATTATTAAATTCAATTAAAAATATATTTCCTGAACGAAACTAATTAGATTTATCGTATTTAGAGACCGCTAATATTGCTACAACTAAAACACAAATGAAATTAACCGAATTAAAAATAAGTATTAAGTTTAATGCAAAAATATCCAAGAAGAAAAATATGATGAATAAGTCCTGAAGAATTTCTTAAGGTTCACTCTTAGCAGGGATTCACACCAGGGATTTTTTCTGTAAAGGGTCTGACTTTCGTCCATCAAAAAAAAAAAAAAAAAAAAAAAAAAAAAAAATCCCTCGTGACCCGAAAATCTCAGGAAATTGAGGTTTTGGAAATAAGAGTAGCATCACAAAAATTAAAGATAATAAATTATTTTCCAAAATTTTTTAATTTAAAACCAAACAACAACAAGACCAGAGTAAAATGTATTCATTCATTTTCCTCTATATACAGATATAAATGCCACGAGCAAATACATCATTAAACCTTTAATTACAAGTTCTAGTAACAAATCATTCAAAAATTTTTACAGGTATATTATTAGTTAACCGTATTACAGTGAACAATTCAAAATGAATTTTCATCGATGTGTTTAAAAAATACTAATACATTCAATAGAATTAAGAACAAAAGTAATCGAAAAGTAAAAAGTGCAAAAATTCCATGTTTCAAAAGAATGTTGTATAACTTGACAGAGTTTTTATTTTACAATGCAAAAATGTGAAGAAACATGTATTGCATTACTGGTTAATGATATGATCCTTCACATCTTTCTATTTTATTTTAATGTTTGCTATGCATTATAATCAGATTTTAAATATTTTAAAGGAATAAAAAGCACAAATGACATTCTAAATTTTAATATTTTACAAAAAGCAATTCTTTCTTGGTTCCAAAGCACATGTATTCAATTAAGAAAATTTACAGTTTTTAAATAAATAGTTTTTAATACTAGCGAAACTTCAACGGAAATAACAATTAAAAAATGACTGTACTGAATTTTTTTTTTTTAAAATAATGATTATGTCTTTATGTTTTTATCAGTATACTATTAATAGAACACATGGAATTAGATGCGTAATAAAAAACTACATTCACTAGTTTTAACAAAGAAACAAAAACAATCCATAATTTTATAAGGTATTTATAATTTGAATGAATTATCAAATCTTAAAAAAAAGTTCAATTACAAAAAATGAAAACGACTCACAGAGTTTCACCTAACACAATTATAAGAAATAAAATTCTTGAATTGACCACATTTATGGAATCAAAATAATTCTGTCAAAGCTGTTGCCAATTTTAATCACAGAATGGCCTTCACCAAATCTGTCAGTATTTCTGCATCACCTAACACCAGATGTCTCGAAATAAACATTTCGTTTGTTTACATTTCAAAAAAAGATTCAATCAGATGTCTCTCGCTGTCTTTTTCTGAACACGTGACCGGATAATCTGTACGAAAAGGAAATGCAACAGAACGAGGCGATTTGAAATGAGTTGTGATCGTTGGGTGAAGAACACGTGAACACACTCTTGCGAATACTAGTTTCGCACAATCTAGTCTATTTTAAAGTGCTTAACTATTTTATCAATCGGAAATCTTAAAGGAAGAAAATGAGAAAGATTATCCTTTGCAATAATTTCGTTTTGTCTAACATCAGTCTTATACCGGCATTGCTATATAAATTATATTTAGAATCTTATATTATTGGGGACCCTAAAAAATATCCAAGTGAAAAAATATTAAATATACCAAATAAACCAATTAAAGGAATTTGTAAAGAACCAGAACTGAAAATCAAATCTCAAGTTCTCAAAATAGATGTCAACAGAAATAAATAAAAACAAGTTTTTTTAAAAAAAATAAAATGTCATAAACTTAAAAAGGATTGTAATTATGAATTAAAAAAATATATAAAATAAAATAAATGAAGAGACCAGCCTCAAGTGAGTTTCAGTATCTGTTGATAGTAATAATTCAAAGTTACTTTAATTCAAGATATTTAATTGTAGTATTCTAAATGGAGATTTTTGAATGAATTCATCTCTACTTATTATTAATAAATGATTTTTTACCCCACAATTTGGTATTCGTAAGAGCTCAAATAGTAAAAAAAAGTTTCAGAAAATAAGTATTAAAGGCTAAAAATATTAATGTCAGCTAAAACAGAATTAATCTTGTAAACAAGGATAAGGACAAAGTGGAATTTATTTATTTCAAAAATCGAATCTATAATAATAATTATTAAAATAATTCATTCTGTTTATTTAATGCATAACTGCAAGTATCAAACTTTATTTAGTGATTTATATTTGATTATATGTTCGAGGAGAGTTGTATGTTGATTATATGTAGAGAGATGGATTATACGTTCGATATGTAAGATTAATGAGGGGATCCACAAACAGATGGAATAAATTTGATAAGGCTTCTTATCAAACTTCCCAAAATTAATATGCAAATATCAAAAATAATATTAAATTTATATCTTTTATTATAAATAATCTTTTTCTTTTTAACTTTATGAATGTAGATCTATATTTTTTCTCAAACTAAATAAAAATAATAGTAAACAAAACGGTGAGCCAGTTTAAAAGGGGCAACCTATGAAGGAATTTGAGAATTCGACGTAGATTGAATATGTTATCCATCCTTCAATAAAACATCGAAAAATTTGTTTTCAGGTCTTAATATTTATAATAAAAGTAAATATGAAAAAAATATCGAAAATACATTAAAAAAGAAAGTTGGAAACTTGATATGCAATATTATAAATTACAAATGCATTTTTTTGAAGTTTTTTTTTTCTTTTATTTTTTCGCAAAGAAATATTATTTTTAAGAGAAGTATTTCTTATAAGAGTTATTAAGAAATATATTTAAAAATGAAATATGAAACAAATATAAAAGTTGAAGAAAACTAAATTTTGTCATTAAACACAAAACGCTACTATATATACTTAAATAAATAACTTAAAAGTATATATAGTAGCATCAAATTTAATAAAATTCCCACCCTTTCTTTGACGATTTACGATTTAATTCAATTTCTAATCATTAGAGTATGGTTAATTATTACTAAATAACTGAAACAACTAACTCATTTCAAAAACTACAAAATCTTAGCAACAGTCTTTTTATTATTCAAAAGAATGGCATGGAAATGTTTCATTCCTTTATATTATGTTGGAGCAATCGTCTAAGATACTCCCTCGATTTACATGCATTCCAAATCAGCTCTAATCCCCACTCACCCGAGGTTTATTTGCTCCAAAATTAATGATCCTTTTGCGCAGATTATCAGTCTGGTCGGGACTGATGATTACGTCAAATGAGCGCGCTCAACGTTAAAGACTAGACATGCTTTAT
Source organism: Argiope trifasciata (assembly GCA_026543055.1). NCBI lineage: Eukaryota > Metazoa > Arthropoda > Arachnida > Araneae > Araneidae > Argiope > Argiope trifasciata. Next base: position 5,273,306 of record JAPMOQ010045993.1, read on the forward strand.
GCACTTAATAACGCTACAATCGAAGGAGACGGTCTGCTGTCTTACACCAAGTTTAAAGCAGCAGTCTTTCTCAAACATTAATTTATTTTAATATAAATATTGACAATAATAAAATCTAATAAATGACTAATAAATTTATATATTTTAAAACACAGATTGACTTTTAATATAAATGTTGACCATTGTGACTATATATGTAGATTCTACAAATCTTCTTAAATAATTGGGCAGAATTCGACTCAATTTTGTGCGCTAATCAATCAGGGCAACGGAGGCAATAATATCATTTTTTGAAGTGCAAAGGTAAATAAGAAAATTTAAATTAATTGAATTTAACCAAAATACAGTCGCTTTTTTGATAAATTTTGGAAGAAATTATCCCACGAGAAATATTCTTATATTGTCTTAAAATTCAAAATTTCACCTTCACAATGATATTATTTGGATATCCGTGTAGTTTTTTTTTTTTTTTTCGATTTTTATTAGTTTTACTTAATTTAATAAATAACTAAATTGATGTAGACGATTTTTAGATAATAATATTATTTATTGGCTTTTTCTAAAACAATCGTTTGGCTTAATTTTATTCATATTCTAATTTTTAAAAAACGTTTCTAACTAAAAAAAAAAAGATATGTGTTATAATATTTTATAAGAGGGTCGTTTTTACTTTCAAAACTTTAGACAAGAAAGCGTTTTAATCCCAATAAACACCAGATATATCAGATAGTAATTAATAAACAATAGCTGATAGTTTCAGAAATGTTTTCAATAATCTAATAAACAAACAAAAATTTTGGAAAAAAAATTGGCGATAAAATAAAAATCCAAATTAATTATTTTTTATTTATTTTACAAATTATAATTAATCATCCTTAATTCCAAATGCATCAAATGTTTATCATCATTATTATTATCAGAAGGATCAACCTGATAGAAATATCAATAATAAACGGCTAGTTCGTAATTTTGAACACTGAAGAAATGTTATTTGTCTTATAATTGATAAGATATTTATTTTATATAGATTTTCATACTATAAACGAATATATTCAGGAGGTAAAATTCCCAACTACAGTTAATCAAAATAATTGGTGTGTTCATGAGATATGAAAACCATTCTTAGAAGTGTAATTTGAGCTTTCTTTATGAAGGAGAAACAGCAAAACAAATACATATTTTGTTTTACTACGATAACAATCTCCCTCCCCCCTTAGATTTTGAAAAATTCAATATTTTAAAAGCAAAAAGAAAATATCATATCAACATTTACAAAATTCACTGTTAAAAGAACGATATCTCAGTCAAGAATATTTTTCTAAGGAATTTATATTTAAAAGTATACAATCACAATGGCAGTACCTTTTGAAACAAACAATATGAAATCTATTTGCTCTTACAGCTATCGATAAACAAACATTCTGAGATTCAATTTTTAAACATATCATAATAGTAGAAAATCTATTAATTATAATTTAGGAATTATAAACAACAATTAAGAATATTTACCTTCGCTTCATATTAAATTTCATACAAACATTTCCCAAAGAAACTCAACTATTTTTAAAGCATTGATATCAATAGAAATGGTATTAAATATAATTGAAAGAATGAATGGTATTAATTTATTGAATGGTATTAAATCTAATTGAATGTAAATAGATGTAATGATTCACTCAAATTGACGGCTTCATCGTTTAACCTCTTAATTAAATTTATAAATATATATATTTTTAAATTTAAAGCATTATACTGAAAAGCATTTTATAAATGATGTATTTATTTCATTAACATTTGTATTTCAAAATCTTATACATATTTGATAGAGTTCTCTCCAAAGTTTTTAATATATATACACTTGTCAAAAACTCGTCTGATATAAGAGATACTTCTTACAAGACTGAAATATATATATATACTAATGTTTATTTTTTCTTTGTCATTCATCATCTACAATATGATTTAATAAGTAACAACCATCCCACAAACTAACATCAAAGTTTATATCCTATTCTGCCATATTTATTTACATCTTTTTCACCTTTAACTTTAAATACATAGATTTAATATTTAATTTTAGCACATCATCTAGTGGTTGTTAACATTCAAGTTTTTATTATTATTATTTTTTAAAAATACAATATTTGATTTTCAGTTTAAAAGTAGAAACCGGTTTATTTGTCTCAATCACCGTCAGCAGAATTATAAACAAAAGCACACACTTACCCTATAGTTTTCCGAAAAGGTTATTGCACGAATCCACAATGTTTAACACTGGTAGAACACAATCACAATAGAAAAACACCCTTGATCAGTTCCTTATCCCAGAGACAGAAAAAGTGTCAACAAAAGTGCACGGTTCTCAGAGGCACCAAGCCAACTGTTAGCTCCCAACCGCCAGAACGAGGCCCGCTCGTCCTCTGATTGGCTCACGTGCGCAGACGATAGAGGGGTCGAGAAGAGTTCTTTTCTCGGTCTCAGCTGGCCGAAAGATCCCAGCATGCACCGCGACGCCGGTTTGTTTGTGACTCATTCCGGCCGCCGCACTTGGCATGCTGGACTCCATTGAGTTGCAATAATTCGGAGTTTATCGCTGAATTTGGCGATAAAAAAGGATGGTTGGCGTAGAAACAGTATTCATTTTTGTTAGAAATGTGCGCCAACGATTTTTTTTTTTTTTTTAAATAAAAGGAAATACATCCATTGACAAATTTAAATTAACTTGGAATAATTTTCGAAAAGAAAAAAGACATTTCATATTGTTATTTATCATAAGAAAATCTGCTTTCAGAAATTAAGAAATATGATTTCGGTTGAATCACTAAGCTTTTTGTTTCTGTCAAGTTCTTATTTAATTTGCAAATTCATTCCTTCCAATTCAAGCATGTAAAAGGAACTGATTTTTGTATTCAAACAGCAGAAAAAAAAATTATATTATTATAATTTCATTTGTCATTTTTTAAAACTTGCAGCATTTTCAAAATAATTCTTAAAATTGAATATTATTATAATTTAATTAATAATATATACTTATAATAAATTATATTTTTATAATTTCATTTGTCATTTTTTAAAACTTGCAGCATTTTCCAAATAATTCTTAAAATTTAAAACTGATTAATTATCTTAAAATAATTCTTATATTAAAATCCTATTTAATATCTTTGATTTTACAATAATATATGTTCTATAAAGTTGTCGGCATTAAAAAAAATCTTTCAATAAATCTTTTTTTAAATAATAATACCAAAATAGAAGAATTTATTGTTTTATTCACCAATTTTGGCGACAAACTGGCTTTACAGGAATATTGGTAAAATTTAATTTTAATTGAATCTCTTAGATACAATTTAATACTAATGGTTTTCCGAAGAAAGTATTTTTTAGAATCAAATTGTGACAAACATTAAAACCATATTAATCAGATTTCCCTACACTTGATACACTATCTCCAGCTTCCCTACTCTATTTTTCTTTTTTTATTCTGTAAGTTAATTACACAGATATCAAACAGAATCCTTTCTAGTTTTCATTTTCAATGCGTTCATTGTTCGTCTGAAGCATTCTAATCGAATCACGTTAAATAATAACAAAGTGCAATTAAAGTCCAGTTAATCAATCTTCTAACTTTTCATTCTTTTGTAATCTATCGTTCTCGCTCTTTCTGATTTATTTTTCAAATTAAATACAAATATATCAAATGGAATCCTTTTATTTTTATTTTTCACCAATGTACGAAAGTCACTTAATGATACTTAATACTTAATGAAATTAATTACTTAATGAAATTAAATACTTAATGAAACAATGAAAGCGAATGAATTGAATTTCAGAACAACAATATTATCTACAGCTGAAAATAAGGAACAGGGGGGGCATATCAAAAAATTACAAAACTAAGAAATGTGTGACTCAAAACCATTTAAAAGAAGAATGTATAAATTTTAAAATGGCGTAAAAATATTTTCGAGGATTATCATGAGAAAAAAAAAGCATTTCGCTTAATTTTCAATTAATTAAAATGATCAAAAAAATTATTTCCAGAAAAATTATTTAAACTTTTACCTTTCCATCCTTCAAAATATACATATACAGAGCAATAGACCAAACAATAATCAGAACGCCATGCACTTTCCACCATATTACTCTTAGAAATTTCTCTACAAAATCTGTACCCTCACCTATTAATAATAAAGTTTAGAAACAGCAATTAAATTGAAAAACATCTGCAATCCCACTCTTTGTGCATTATGGGTATTTACACACACACACACAAAAATGCACGGATCCAAATGGTACTAAGGAGGAAAAAAACTTAAACAACTTTATTTTTTTCCTTTTTGAATTCTCTCTGAAAAAAAAAAAAAAAATCTGGTATTGTCACCAAGGTTTAAAATGGTGATGGATGATCTCCAGAAATGCTTTGATAAAAGAAATTAGGCATGCACCATGTTTTTTGCTCCAAAGGGACCGATCTAAACACAAGCATACCAGAAAGAAAAAAAATTAGAGCTCTAGAGCCTCGCCACTTTTTTTTTCTTCCAAAATATGTAATGGCTGAATTTTTTTTAAAAAAAGGAGAATGAATGTGCGTATCGCGGGAAGATTATTAGAGAGGAGGGTAAAGGGGTTGTCGATGAAATTAACTCTGATTTTTCATTTCGGAACTGATCAATCAAAGGAGTGTGGTATTGGCACATAGATTCGGAAAGTTTTCACCAAAAGTTTCGCTAAAATTAGTTTTGGATTTGATTAAGATTCGCGCCATTTACTTCATTTTTTAAAACAATAATAACAGAAAAAACACAATGGGCAAAAAATAAAAATGATACTGCATTGCGTGTCACTAAATATGCTACAATTAACTAAATACATGGCAAGGCAGGCCATTTTTTTTTGTATATTTAGTTATAATAATGTCCCATTTTAAAGCAAAATTAAGACTATTTTGGGTCGGATCTCGTAATTTTGAATCGCGATCAGATGACGAGGATGAAACTTGAGATGGCATCCCCCTCTCCACATCACACTGATAGAGGACGTTTGGCTCTGACAAATGTAACGTACACAAGACCCACATATAAAGGCCTTATCACACGGCGAAATATTGTCTGCACTTTCCGTCAGCTATTTTCCATTTCTACCCTCAGAACCGGTCAAGCCAAGTTTTTCATAATCGACAACTTTTTCTAACCAGCTAGAAAATGCCGACGATAGTGATGAAAATATTGTACGCAAGCGAAATTCAACCAATCATGTGAAACTTTGAAGTAACGTCACGATGACGTCATTTTCTGCTGACGGTAAGTGCCGACGATATTTTGCCGTGTGATAAGGCCTTAAAACGGTTCTTCTATGGAATCGGTCCTGAAACCGAGACCTTAACACCGGGCACCACGACTACTTCTTTTTATATGTGCTTGTGGACTTCTAACTCCTGACGATATTGGTTACATATATATGTATATGTGTGTGTTATAAGTTAAATGTATGCATGATTTTAAAATAATTATTTCATAGCCACACAAAATTACATTTCGTTTCAATTTTATACTTTTAAGATATTTCATTTCCTTCTGGTAATTTCAAAACGTGCCGGGTCTAAAAAGTTATTTCAGCAAATTACATTCTACAATTATATAAGTTTAAAATAATGCATTCTCATCTTTATTTTTCTACTTTCTGCGAACACTGCTTTCATTGGTTTTACGAAGAAATCTTAATGATAGAAATACATGACATCAAATATTCCATGATGGTTAAGTTAGAGGTTCGAATTTGAGCAGTGATTAAGATTTTTTAGCTAAGACCCTGATCAGGCAATGATATATATAAAAGAAGAAAGCAAGCAAAACGAAAAAAAAAAAAAAAAAAAAAAAAAACACTGAAATGCATTGAGAGCTTATTTATATTCACAAGGGCATTTTCGCTAATTTTTAACGAAGATAGCATTTAATTTAAGAGCGTGCAGGCTCTGAAACGTGAGTATGAAAAAATTGAGCAGCTCAGATGTTAAGGTGGTTTGAATTTGCATGATTAAAAACTAATTATTTTAGACCGCGGATAAATTGAAATTATCATTCACACGTACACCACATACACGTGAGGTGTAAAAGTGATGAACCAGGTTCTTTAAAATGTATGGATTGCAGGAGATAAGATAAAGAGTATAGGTACCAACAGAGATAAGGCAAAATCAAATTAAAACATTTTTTTAAAAAATAGAACTTACGTTTATTTTCACTTTTTCCAGATATCAATCACAGATGCTAAAGATAGTGACATAAAAAGTATTTCAAACATTTTTGAGAAGGTATGAGAATTCTAAAAAATTCGAACGAGTTTAACATGATATAAATGAAAAACAGTTGAGCCTTCTTTCATATCAAGGACCGGAGGCTTGACAAGCGTCTAATGCCCCTCGATATTAACCTTTATATTACAGAAAAATGAAATCTCAAATAGCTATTCAAGATAGGCTGCTGACAAGTAAACAGTTTCACATCATTATTACATCAGGTGTATTATTTGACAGACTGCGTATTCTTATTTTTCTCTCTCCTCATTACTAATCAACTTAATAAATCTTCGCATTCTTATACGAAGAATCGCTAGTCTAAAGATTATTTATAGAATGAATAAAACTCCTAGGTCAGAATAGGATTATTTGTAGCGAAAGGCTGAGCTGTCAGCCTATAATCTCAGATTCTTCAACCCATTAACATGATATGAAAATATGAAAAAAAGGCCCAGATCACGGAAAATTATTTATTTCATATTTAGATGTAAAGTTGTATGAAAGTAGAGAAAAAATCGTTTTCGAGCATTATTTGTTAGTCATTTTGTTCAGTGTGGTAATATTTGAAATCTCAATTAAAGATTTGAAATGTGGGATGCATATAGGCATATAGTATATAATATGCATAGCATATAATAGGATGCAGCGTATATATACGCTCCAGTGATAGTGACCAGGAAAATTGAGCCTATATATACGCTAATGATGCAAATGGGTTAATAAAATCTGTTAGAAATGGCAGCCCGGCTTCCTGGCATAGGGGTTGCCTGTATTCCCCGTGATCTGGGCATCCCGGGTTCGAGTCCCGGTTTGGGCATGGTTGTTCCTCTATGTTCTCTCTATGAGTTGTGTGAATGCGCCCTTCTGTAAAAAGGGGTTATGCAAGTGAATGTGAAGCATAAGATAGCTAAGTGATAATCTTAGCCCTAGTTGGCGCTACTGCAAGAACAAGAGATTTTCATTTCGGCTTAAATCGCCGACAGTGTCTATCAGCATAATATCTGGACATGGGAGATTTCCTGCATCTTTCCAAAGATTTGGAAGAACGCAGGAAAAGAAATGTATTTGTGGGGGAATTGGTATAGTTTACCACCATATAATGGAATGTATGGAGATCTCAGAGTTAAGGAAGGACCTGAAGATTGAAAATAATGATTGAAGTACAGTACTGATGGTACCAGGTCATCTCAAAACCCTCAAGGATATGATGTTAAAGATGGACAGTTTCATTCCAGCTGTTTGAGAGAGTGCAGATGGGGAGAAAGACAGTCCTTTACTGCCCCGAAAAGAATGCTAGTTTGACTGATTGGTCAATATAGGGCTGGACAATACTTATTCAGCAGTCGACTACAACAAATCCTGTCGATACTGCTACGTTCAGTGGTGGCGGGGTGGTTGGCTGTATGCAAGAAGAAGTGTCTATCAGCAGGCTTGTAAAGTGTCGTAAGTCACATCAACAGAAATGACAGAGCATACATTTTATGACTTAAGGTATCCGACTGCATTAAAAACACTAATTATCGACCACTTTGGAGATTTTTTAAAAATTCTTGTAGTTCAGACTTTTATATTTCCTAAACAGTTTCACTTTTGGGTGCTCAGGTGTCTTTATCCTCAGAAGCTACTGCACCCCCTTTCAGTACAAACACGGACACGACAAAAAAAGTTTCACTTATCCAAGAAAAGGGAAGCCTGACCTATCATCAAAAGTCACCTATTGACAATACTTCTAAAAACCATAATTAGTCTCTAAAAATTCCAATTTTTCAAAAATTTTCCTTCGAACGTAGCCGGATACCTTAATAATGAAGTGCATAGAGTATTAGTGAATTTAATTAGTCGTTAATAAATATTGAAAAAAAAAAGAGTAAACATCCTAGATTAGATGAAGAAAAGTGGAACTTAAAGGATTTAATGATGACATATATATCTACCAATAAACAGAGGGATGAGAAGGGATTTGTTGGTATAAAGGCGGCACAACGCATAGGCGTATTCATTTTTTGACGGGCTAGTCATTAGCAGCAGAATATCACAGGTGATATATACATTAAAAGCAGCTGCAAATTGCACCTTCCATTTTCAGATATGATGCTGAAGCAGCATATATTTACAAACATTTAACGCAATAATTTTGTTTCATTTTCAAGTTGCAGATTAAAAAGAACAAATCTGCTAAGCAAGATTGCTTTGAAACAGAAAATCAACAAGTTCTATGATAGATTCTGTTCCCAATGGCGATTGAAAAAGGCACATTTTATTATTGTTTAACAGCAATAGATAGGAACAGCGAAATCTAGAATTGGGAAATCAATTTCATTTTCCCAAATCTGTTGAGCAATGGTGACAGTCTTCAACAAAAAGAAGAGCTGATGTTACTTTGCTACAAATGGACATTCAAAATAAAATAAGATTAATTCACAGAATAAGCAATGCACTGTTTGTTTTCAGTGTATTGTCAGAATGCTCAAATTCACAAAATTTGGATTTTTTCAAAACTACTTCGATTTCCCCCCCTAAATTACTAGGAAAAATTTCACTTGCTCCTTTAATTTATTTGATTTTATTTTTATATTCAATAGAATTTTATTCTCTCATATCAATATTATTCTATTTTAATGCAAATTTTCGTATAGATTTTTTGTTTATTTATAAAATATTATAATATCATTTGCATAAAAATTCAATAGAACAATATATGTATTTTTTTTAATAATTCATTCACATACTTTTTACAGTCGGCATTCTGGCATAAGGGCAGCGTGTCTTCTCCGTGAATGAGAGTTCCGGGTTCGAGTCCCGGTTCGGGCATGGTTGTTCTTCCGTGTTCTATCTATTTTTATGAATGTGCCCCCCCCCCTATAAAATAAGATTGTGCAGGCGAATGTGAAGCATGAAGTAATCAAGTCATACTCTTATCTCTAGTCGGCGCTGCTGAACAAATAAGAGAACGCATGAACGCATTTAGGCTTAAATCATTGACAACTTTCTGTCAGCAGGCTTGTTAAGTGTCATAATTAATAACAATACATACTTTTACTTTCATATTATCACTAGCATTTAACCTCACACAAAACAGTCAGCATAATAGCCCCTCTGTCTCCTGTGAAATAAAGTCATTCTCTGAGTAACCAATAATTCATTGTAACCAGAAAGCATAATTTTGAAAATACATCATTTATTGATATCAAATCAACTGTAAATTCAACCATAAATATTCCGTAACACATTCTGTCCATCTGTTTCCACTTCATGGCACATGGTTAGTTTTTACACAGGGGCGAAAATCTTCAATAAACAAGAAAAACGAACCCAGTGACAAGTTCCCTCTCCTATTACACTGGTCAACCACGGAAAAGTAATTTGCTCCAGATGATGGTAGGAGGATAGAATGACCCTTTCACTCCTCAATCTCCCAACCCCCTTTAAATCTGACACCTCGTGTTGTTTCAACGGATTGACTGTGCACGAGCCCTTAGTGGCTTACCTTGTCTGAATACGGATCAGTGCTTTGAATGATTTCCTAATGCTGAATAACAGCACCATAATGAAGGACAGTGTAGGATATTTTTATAAATTTATAGAGACTTTCTGTGCTTTACAAAGACATTTAGATAGATGTATACATCATAGATTACACATAGATGTAATCACAGACAATTTAACAGCCAATTTTTGATAAATATTCTATGATTTTAGATTTAAAAAAGAATAAGATATCGCCTTCAAAATATCATTTTTAATCTAATTTTATTTAAATATTGTCATGAAATTATTTAAAATAATTCATAATTTGACCTTTTTTCTTTTATTCTTTCTTTCTTTTTCTTTCTTTCTTTCTTTCTTTTTCTTTTTTTCTTTTCTTTTCCCTTTTTTTATCACAAAAAGCAAAAACCTGATTTTGTCTAAAATGTTAGACCATCATAAGTACATTAATAAATAAATTTATAAGACTAGGAGACACAAAAACTTTCGATTACATAATTTTTTCAAGTTCATTTTAATTAACTCGAAAACATGAAATATAATTCTTTATATCATTTAAATCCTTTCTTTATATCCTTTTTTTATAGGAAGTATAAGTGTATTGCAATCTGTTCAGAAATTAGTTATTCGACCCAATGGGCACCAATATATCTCGTGACATACCCACCATTACCAAGTAGCATTTCTGTATATTAAGTTTCCAATGGACACCTAATAAGTTAAAATGGAGGTATAAATTTGATAAAACAAAATATGTAATGTTTCATTATTTCTTCAACGCTTTAATTATACATGAATGCATGTCAATAGATTCAATTTCAGAAAAAAAATATTAAAAATTAACTTATTGCATACTTTTAAAAAATGCACTCACTTTTTAAATGAAAGGTCTATTTCATATTTCGAAAATTTCATCGCTATTTAATTCTAACTAATTGCAAATTATCAAAATGATAGTGCATACTACATATCCTTCAACCCAAAATTAATACCTAAAAAAAATATTATTTTGTAAACTGGAGAAAATGGGCATGATTTTGTTGCTACAAAATAAACGGCATGTTGGCTTGCTATTAATTCTTAAAGAGGCCTTTATAAACTAAAGTTTGAAAAGAAAAATATTGTATATTCTTTTGATTATATTCTCTTTAAGAAGAATAAGGTTTTGAAGGATTTATTAATAAAATAAAAATATAAATAGATATTCATTTTAGTTATTGTTTCATTTAAATTGCCTAAAGTTTTGATATTTTAATGACAACAAATATTTTATTTACATTAAAAGAGCAAAATGATACTCTGAATAATATTATTACTATTGAAGTAAACCCAATTTTACACCAAGAAAATGTTTTTATTTTTCAGCAAATAAGTGTTTTGCTCTTTTCCCGGATTCGCGATAACTTTTGACTGTTTTGACCCAACCGCCACACATTTCTGTGGTCCGATTTCCCGTGGCTATAACAAAAAAGAACATCTGCTGATACGTTGATTCGCCTCCAAAGTTGACCACCCTGCGGGAAAGCACTCATTCCAGCACGCGCCAGTTCCTCAGTAGCAGTTACTAGAGGTGACTGTGCTAGTAGTGCATCTCTAAGGGTGACTATATCCTACGCAAACCTTTGAAAACAAAGTTACAACCAGCCGGATTCCTTTTTTTCTTCGTTGTTTCGAATTTATCCTCATCTCTAATTTATGAAGAAAGTTCCAGAAATTCCAAGAGGCCGGATCTGTCGTCTGTTATCAAGTTGACAATATAGAGAAAAGCAAAGGAAATTCAAATCCCAAGACTTAAATATTGTATCATGATAATGTTATCATTTTAAAAGCCTTATTTTTTTTATCGTTTGCGTTTTTATAGTATTGTTATTTTGGCATAATCTCCAAATCAAGTTTATCAATTGATAAAATCATATAAAAATTATACAAAATGTTTAATACCCCAATTTAAGTTGAAACAAAGGAACATAAAAATGTCTTGAAAATTAAATATTTTTTTAATGTGAATTTACTTTTTTTTTTTTTTTGAATTAATGATTGTTGAAAGTGATTTCACACACAAAAAAACTAAATACAAATGAATGCTAAAAATCTACTGAATCAATCGTTGCAAAAACATCCTTTTTTAATCACAATAAAAACACTGCATTTGAATTGAATTCAATATCCGAAAAGCCATTTTTTATATTTTAAATTGATGCAAAGACTATTTTTGTGTGATAGGACTTATAATTGAAATCATTGAGATAGGATGTTGAAATTTCAATCAATTTTTAACTAATTCAAAATCGATTTACCTTTTCATTTTTTAAAATTAAATGTGATTTCACAAATAAAAACAAAATACAAATGAATGCAAAAAATCTACTGTATAAAATCGTTGCAAAAACATTATTTTTTTAAATCAAAATAAAAACGCTGCATTTGAATAAAATTCAATATTCGAAAAGCCATTTTTTAATATTTTAAATTGATGCAAAGACTATTTTTGTGTGATAGGATTGATACTTGAAATCATTGAAGTAGGATGTTGAAATTTCGGTCAATTTTGAACTAATTCAAAACCAAATATAAATTTTGAAAACACCGTCTATAAGTGAACATTTGTAATTCAAAAAGAAAGTATGCATTAAATTTGGCAGCTCTAAAGCAAATAGATTTCTAACTACAGAGAGTTTGAAATATATTTGAAATACACATCACACAATTTACAGATATTATACCTGTCTAAAATTATCATAGCAACATATAAATTTATTCATTATACCTTGGTTGAAAGTTTTGAGTATAGTCAAGATATTTTAACTTGCATTGGAAATGCTGCTGTTGTGAAACCTCTAAGTGAAAGCGAGGTGTGAATTTTGACTCTGGTTATAAAATTTATTCTCTTCGAAAATGTTTGAAAATTTTATGAATGCAGAAACTAGACAAGAATAATTTTTATTTTTAAAATACTTGCTTCATAATTTTTTTTTTCAAAAAATTATATTGTAAATAGTTCATTATTTTCTCGCTGGGGTCTAAACCCATGAACATATTGCTCAGATTAAATTCCTGTTTACATTCTCATTGTTTCAGTTTATTTGTCAACAATAAAAACTTGATGATTTATCGTATGCTTCATTCCTATACATCTTTCGAGGTGTGGAGGGAGGGGGGGGGGAAGGTTGAGACGTTATCGAATAAATCAGCAGGCTCACATTTCGACCATACAATAAAGAAAGCATGGTTATATTGCTTACATCTTCGATGATGGCACATAAATCTTACAGAAGCAGTTGATGTATGAACCGATAATGGCAATTTTGGATTGATCGCAGTACCTTGCTGTTATAACAGCAATCGTTCATTTAGTCACATTGAATGCCTAATCTGTCATGATTTCTGTTGCATGGTACTCTTTTCTGTGGCTTCATTTGAAACACACATGGCTTATTTGTTGTCTAGAAATGAAGAACAACCTGTTCAGTGAGAGATTGCAGACCATACATGAATGATGATTTTTTGTAGATGGTTTAGCTAAAATGAAATGGTCTTTATCTAACTAGGCATTGCAAAATCTCGTTTAGCATGTGTCGATAAGTCGTTATGACATTAAGCTTAAATTCGAAAATTAAAAACAATTGACAGACTTAAAAACTGTATTACCGATTTATATTCCCTATATTAAAAAACACACAGAGATTGTTTAATTTGATATCCTTTTATAACCATAGTAACAAAGAAAAGCATGATATCATTTCCATAAGATAAATATGCTCTTATGAGCCACATTAAACAGTGATGAAAAGAAGATAAACGTAACATGAGGCACAGTTTACATTTCGTTGTTATACTCATAGGAATCCCATTAATCAGTGATGTAACGGTAGACATAATAGGAAGCATAGTTTATATTTTGTACTATACACATGAATCACATTAATCATTGATGTAACGAGGTTAAACCTAATATGAGGTTTACATTTTGCTATAATATACTTATGAATCAAATTAATCAGTGATGTTACAAGGGTAAACATGATATGAGGCACAGTTTATATTTTGCTGTTATACACAAATGAATCACATGAATCACTGATGTAACGAAGGTAAAGATAATATGAAACACATTTTATATTTTTGTTATACACTTATGAATCACATTAATCAGTAATGAAATGAGGGTAAATATAATATGATTTATAATAAATTTTGTTTTCTTTCGCCATAATTTATAATTAAAAATTGAATACACGAATAATATTTGGATTTCACGAAGGCTCTAAAATTAATGCAAAAAAGAATCGTACTGAACTGTCAAAACTAATCTTTGCGATACGATGATTTGAGAAAAAAAAAAAAAAGGAAATAGTTGAAAGGTAAAGAAATAATGTAAATTTATCTATGGAATTCGATGTATTTTATCGCCAAAGAAAGCAAACGTTTTTACACCGCTTGTTTAGAGTGGAAAGAGATAACAGTGTGAATGACACGGAAATTCTGAATGTCACGCGATGAAAAAAAATTATGAAATATTTGAAGGATATATTTCATAACCCATAAAAGTCATTTATTACATATTTGTGAAAAAAATGTTTGATATATTGTAATTGAATAATATATAATCCAATTTTCTTATGATAAGAAGAAGAAAAAACTGAATCATTGATATGAAACAGAAAATGTTCGCATTCTCTGGAATAGGAATATGGTTTCATATGCTGTACTGGCATTATATTTGATAATCCGATTTTAATTAGAAAATATTTTTTGTTCTATTAGACAGCTTAGAATCCAAATTTGATATAAGTTTTCAAAAAATAATCTAAAATAAAGAACATTACTTCATTGGACATATAAACAGTGCAATCTCATCAATTAAAATTCAAAATCGTCCATGTAAATGTTACCTGAAAAAGAAGGAAAAAAATTAATTATAAATAAGAAAGACAACTATTCAAGAAAAATGTTAATAAAATATTAAATAAATAACAATATTTTTATAAAATATTAAAATATAATAATAATTTTACCAAGATATTAAAATATAACAATAATTTTACCAAAATATTAAAATATAACAATTATTTTACCAAAATATCAATAAATGCATTTCAAAAAAAGTTTAAATACTATTTTTCAATAAATTAAAATAACAAAAATTGGAAGAGCAGACTATCTGCTAAATATTGTTGGGATACCGTCAATTGTCTGACGGCAGTTAAAATGTATGTTAAGTATTTTTAAAGACTGAATTTTTCCCTTTATGGCGAATCGTAAAGAGAGAAATAAGAACTGAGTAATGAACGGAATAAACAATAATATTCCCAATGTAATTATATATATGAGCAATATTCCCAACTTTAAATTACATTGTTGCTCTTCAAATTCAAACAATTTTAATTGTTTTATTAAATATATATTTGCCTGATTTTCTACCATTGTTGAAGGCTAAAGAAGCAAGTTCGTGTTTAATATTTGTGTAGTTTACAAAGCGAATTACAAAGTAAATGCGATGAATACCATGAAATTTAGAAGATAAATGAATTGCACACTTTAAGTTTCTAATGGTGTTAAGATGTCAAGGGGGATAATTACTATTAGAAAGGTTCAAGTACAGAATGAACATAACGGGAAGACAATTTAAGCACAATTAGCATACTAGACAATTAAAATGACATCGCTATCGTGAAGAATTTGACTGTATTATGATCATGAAGGTATAACTAAAAAATAATTGTAATTAAAAGAAACCAATAAATCGGGCAAAGCAGCTGAAGGTGACTAGTTAATGATAAAAACAATTCATTAATGTGAAATGTTTTTCTCCACGAAAATATACGTATTCTTATTTAGCTTAGTAAATTTTGTATAATTTCTTATTTTTTTGGTACATCTTGTATAATTGAGAGGAAATAGAAAACACTTTAAGTGCATACAGAAGGAGAAGTATCATTAAATAATTACAATACTATATTCGTAATAAGACAAGCCTTTTCTTCCTTAAAAAAAGATAAGATATCGCATGATCCTAAGTATGAGCGTCACTTAAATATCCTTATTTTCAAAAATGTAAAGCGTTGCGCAAAACTCGTTTCAATCATTTTGTATCCTTATTACTCTCAAACGTTTAAACTTCAGTTAAAAGATGATGCGAAGTGATATGCCTATAATGAATATACGGAAACATAAAACTATAATACACAAAGTTTTATAGTACATGCGATTCATTAATAAAAATACAGGAATTTTTTAAAAAAAAATATTGCTATAAACATTATTCGCTGATGCAATGAGATATGCTAGAAAAATATTTTCTTAAAAATACGACCCCAGAATCCAGATTATCGAATTTCATTTGAATGAAATTCGATGAACTGCATTCAACTAAAATACCGATATCCAATTCATCGAATATATTTCAATCATAAGGAAGCATCTAACCACACAACTTATATCATTTTCATATTTCGCATTTTAAGCAAGCATGAAACCGCAAGCGAGGAAGAAACCTGTTGGAGTTGCAGCCCGAGACAGAAATACTAGAGGTACGGCGAGAAATTTAGAATTTTTTTACGAGCCACTCCCAAAAAATTAGATAAGAATTTCAGGGTAAATGAATGCTCAGTGCAATGACTCGGCGCATTGATTATTTATTCAAAGGGCACATGACTAATACAGAAAGTGTTAAAAAAATCCACAGTTCTCTCCCTTATACTAGACCTCTCGTCCCCCTTTCTATTGTTACTTTCAATGAACGGATATCATTTATAAAAGGCTTTCAATTTTTTTTTCAAATCTAGGTGATGTGGAATTAAAAAAATAATAAAAAATACACTTAATTTCCCGTTTTATTGGCCTCTTGCCACTTTTGTTTACCTTTAATTTTATTTTGTAATTTTGATATTTTAAATAAATGACTTCGGAATCTTATATTTTCAAATATATTTAAAACTAAGCCATTAATTGCTATTTTTTGAAAGCCTTGGCCAAATAAATTATATAAATGTATGTAAATTTAATTATTAGAAAACAGAAGGCAGTTTCAAGGCAAGACATAAAGACACAGAAATCTTTAACTTCGTTTATTTCCATTCCTGGAGGCACAAGCAGCATGGAAAAGGAACATCCATTCACAGAGCGGCACAAAAATCAGATAAAAGGTACAAGTGAGAAATTATTTATCCCTAGTTTTATATGCCAGGAGAATTTGATAGGGATTTCTCTAGACAAGTCGTTTTAGGTAAGGAAAACACAGGGATCTTTTAAAAGAATATGCTTGCTGGACAGTTTTTTTTTTTTTTTTTTTTTTTTTTTTTGTCCCTTCATCTGGTTCGTGGGAACTTGTTGGCTTTGAGCAGATCCAGAAAATTTAAAGTTCGTATTGAATTAATTAAATAGAAAAGATGGAATGGGATCAGGAAATAAGAGAATATTTTAGAATGAAGCTGATACAGGCTAAATTAAACTGAAAGTTTGGAAATTAATTAATTTTAAATTATATTTTAGAATATCATTACGTGTATAGATGTACCAAAAGTTAAATGACTATATTCAAAGAATATATTTATCTTTAACAACATAATTATATTCAAATTATATTTCATTTTGAGAATCTACTTTTGATAAAAGATTGTGTACCAAATTTTATCCATCCAAGTTGTTTCATTTTTTGTTGTTGTAGAGTTTGCGTTCATAAAAAAGTACAAATAGACTGACGGTCATTTCCTGATTTAGTTTGAAATTCGTCAAGAATCTACTTTTTAGATTCTTATCGAATTTTAAAATCTGTATTCTAATTCTTATTTTTGTGCATTAAACTTCATTTTCTAAGTCATTTTGTTTTTGAATTATCACTATTATATGCATGTATTAACACAGGTGGACTGACCAGCCTTAATCCTTTGTCGGATTTCATTCAAAATTTGATATGGATGAATATTTTAAATTCTAAATATTATCCATCTAGATCTTTATGCTTTGTAGTTATAAGGCTGACATGTAATCGAACCGATAGATTTTCTGAGAACTAATTATGTGCAAATTTCGATGGATATTTAAAAATCTGGAGTTGAGATCGCGTATCAAATTTCATCCATATAGTTCAAAACATTTGTGAGATTAATGTGTTGACTGACAGAGTGGCAGAAAAGAATCAAATTTAACTTTTAAAAGAAATTCAATTTTCTGATTCAGGACGATCTAAAACGCAGAAACTCTTTTGTGATTATTACGCCTTCATTTTGTTTATTTTGTATGCTAGAAAATGAAGAAGAAAGATAGGAAAGGTAAATAACAAATCAAATTAACTAAAACAAAAAGAAAAAAATTATTATTTCCTTTTTTTATAAATATTTTTCTCGTAACACACATGAATGCATATGGAAAATAGATATTATATTGTAATAATTTTGTGTTCAAGTGAAAATTTACTTTCATTAATGTGCAAGTTTTGGCAACAAGCAAAGACCGTGGAATTGGACAGACATTGGACAATGCCATCAAGCCAGAGTTAAACAACAAAGATAATCCCCACCGGCGCGCAGTCAAAGATGGCGAGCCAAAAAGAAAGTGATCAACCGCTGCCTTTGTCGTGGCCATTTAATTGATTACGGAATAAGACCCGGGCAAACACGCTAAGAGGATTAGTTGGTGGACGGAAATCCTCTTTTCCTGTGCTGCCGGCTTCAGGTGGCAGCGGGTATAAATACATGTCCACCCCCTTACGAAGAAGCCAAAGATCACACTTAAGCAGTAATGGAATTTACGATTACAAGCGCTACTTTATCATTCTGGAAGTACTCTGGGGCTCAGGTTGTTCATTTATAAGAGGCATCTGGCTATTATAACATGCGAAATACAAAGAAGCTCCTATGCTTGCTTGATATGTCTGCTGTTTATGTTGTACCATGTATTAAATCTAATGAAATATCAAAGTACCCTGTTTAGTTTGAATATTTATAGCTTTTTGTGGCTTTTACTGAGCTAAGTGATCGAATCCTGTTCTAATTTAATCACATTTTTGTAACATTTGCTACAAAGTTGTTTTTTTTAAAACTTGGTTTACATCCTTTATATATAAATACTCATATCTGTAAATAAAACCATTTGAAATCTAATTAGCATTAAAAAAAAGCATTCACTTTTTTTTTGTCCATCTAAATTGCTAATATCTCTCTTATGTGTCGTTTACTGAAAATCAGTACATCATCAAATTAATCTTTTGCACTCAGATGGTGACTCTTTAGCATAAGAATGGCGCAGTATGGCCAAGAATGGCCCTTGTGCTAAAAACCCCAAAATAATCACCCAACCAGATGGTGATTCCCATTCACCATTCAAGAAGGTGAATTATTTTAGACGTTTTATTTATTTATTTAATTTTGATTTTAAAAATTACCTGCAGAGTAGTAAGAAGCAAATTAATTAAACCAGAAAGTTCAATTTAAAACAATTATATACTTTTATTTTTCGAATCAATAAACAGGTCTTTGTATTTATTAAGTGAATACTTTTGCATCGAATTACTTTTCCATGAGCAAAGGTTTAAAATAGAGTTTCCAAAGCATTAACGTCTACAGATTGAAGCAGAAGTAAATGTTTAAATTATTTAAGCTTTTCGCAAATAATAACATGTCTGACACGTGCATCGTATTATTACATCTTTTAATTTTAAATTTACAAAGTATTTAATGAAAGTATTAAATAATTTAAAATGCAAAAATCCTTTAGAAACACTTCAAGATCACAAATGCCCCTTATGTTATCATACGACATAAAATAACAATAGATATCCCAAAGAGGAATTCAAGTAAATTTGTAGGGTAAGGGGGTATTTCTATAATAAATAATCAGAAATTATAAATAAAAGAGCATGGAAATCTAACGAATGCAACACAAAAAACTAACAAAACTTTTTTGTTTGTTTGTTTGGTGTTTTGAATTTTTAAACTGACGATGTTTGATGTGCATAATGTTCAATGAGTAAAATAAGGAAGCAGTTTTTTTTTATTAGCCCTGCATTATTAAGATCCGGAATACCTAAAATATGAAACATTTAAAACTTTCAAGAGAATCACATAGAAAAAAAATGATTTAAATCTCAGCATTGACTATGAGTGAAGTACAGATTCAGTGTGAAAGAAATGACCTACATAAGGGAACCCCAATTTAAGAACAATTAATATGATAATTTAAATATTTATTTGTTTTTCATCTCGTTTTCAATAAAAATGTTAAATAAATTATAATAATTAAAATTTTTATTGAAAACGAGATGAAATTTTTTTTTTCATTTTTATTAAGTAAATTATCAATTAAGTAAATTATATTTTATTAAGTAAATTAATTTCTAATAATTATTTCATGATTTTTAGTAAATATCTACAGAAAAATTGACTTTTTAATGAAATGCATTAGGAAATGAAACAGCATGATAGCTGAGATTTCGGTACAGTTAGTTTCTTTTTCTTTTCTTTTCTTTTTTTCTTTCTTTTCTTTTGTAATACAGAAGAAAAATAGTAATATGTTGTAATTTGGATCAGCAAATCCAGAAATCCAAGATTTTGAAAAAAAAATTCCGTTTGATAAATTTTCTTTTTATATATACTTAATGTTTATTATTCCATTTTGAGTTGAAAATACAAAATTGCAGTGATGCTGATACCATTGTGTACTTTATTTTATTTTAAGCAAAAAAAAAAAAAAAAAAAAAAAAATCCAATAAAAAAAAAAATTCAAAAATTAAAAAAAAAACCCTTTTTCTTATATAAATTTTTTTTTAACGAATAAACTTAACTTTAACTTAAAGAATTTATTCATTCATTTTAGCTTTAAATGCAATGGATATATGAGCCCAAGTGATACAAACATATGACAAGAAATCGATTGAAAGATGATTTTCCGAATATGAATGGATCTATAACCATCTGAACCGAAGCGAGAAAATGGGTTTTCTTAGGTTCACTACCTTTCCTTCAGATACATGTTAACACGATGTTCCCTTCACCTTTTAACGATTCACTGAACCGGTTCACACGTTTTTCTTACCTTCAAATTCTTCTTAAAAACCCAATAACACAATAACTCGATGGGAGGATCAATGAATTTTTTTATTGTTATTATTAATTATTTCTTTCTTTACCACATCGAATATGTACGCATAGAAAGAAAACTGTTCAAGTAAAACAAATGGATCATTACTGTGCCTCGAGTTGAAGAATGTAAGCAGGAGTCTGTCTTTTTCGAATTAATAAGGGAAATATGTCATGCAGTCATTAATGATTTTTTTTAATTATTTCCAAATTCATTAGAGCGGAAAATATGAATCCTCGACACGTTTTTAAGCCTATTATTAAGGACACGATTGTCCCAAACATGGAGTAATGAAAAAATAATTATATACAGAGTCTTGCAATAATCATTTGTATTTCTTCTCAACAACATATTACAGAAGATTAGGAACAAAATTTAAGGCAGGAAAAAATGATAGTGAAACTTCCTAATAACTACAGTTGAAACATTGTTTGACACAATTTTTAAAAGCAATTATTTCCTTAAAAAACAGCTCAATATAAAAAAAAATTTAAAAATCATGCTTTTATTAATTTTTTTTCATCTTTTGAAAAAAAAAAAAAACAGATAGAAAGAAGAAAAAGAAAAAAAATGTTTCTAAAATTAAATTATACATATTGAAAAATAATTGCTCATTATTTATTATTCTTTTTTTCACTTGTAAAAATTATTTTCAAATAGAATATAAAAAGGCAGAACCGGTGTCCTGGCTTAAGGGTAGCGCGTTTTCTCCGTTACCTAGGCGTCCCGAATTCGAGTCCTGGTTAGAGCATGGTAGTTATTTCACTGTGTTCTATTTGTGAGGTGTGTGAAAGAGCTCCCCCCTCCAATATAAAGGAGTTGTGCAAGCGAAGGTGAATGTGTATGTTACCTTCATTTAAGCTAGAAGTCAGACGACTGCCCTTGTGTGCTCAGAAGTCCTTACCCTCAGAAGCTGCTGCAATCTCTTCCTGTAGTAACGCGAATATGACATCATCACAAAAATACAGTGATTTCAAAATATGCAACATCATAAATGATCTGACTATGGCACTTCGCATTCCTATGGACCTAAGTAGATACCGATTAGGATGTCCGTTACTATGAAATAGAGTTATATAAAACAATAAAAAACTTCGTTCCGAACTCTTTTCACAAAATCTTGAAATAGGGTTATATGAATAATAAAAAACTTCGTTTCGAACTTTTTCACAAAGCTATTATTGTGAAATAGAGCTATGTGAATAATAAAAGACTTTGTTCCGAACTCTTTTCATAATGCCATGTTCAAATTAAATGTGAGAGGATTAGACAAAAACCGACAACCATTTAATACAACTTTCTGAGATCTCGAATAATTTCTGATCACTTTATAAAACGACAATACACTTTATTATAAAAGACCACAATATAATAACACAGTTTTATACTTCAATCACATTAAAATGATATTCACGGCAATTATTATCTAGCTCATGATCAACTTTAGCTCTTCTAATGTTTTACGAATTCATTCATTTGATCTCAAGCCGTATAATTTTTTAAGTGACCTGACTTATAGGCCTTAATCTAATAGACATAAGCAGATGCCTAGTCTGACCTCCGTTATTATGAAATTGAGATCTCAGGCTATATAATTAAAAAAAAATATTCTGACAAAGGAACCTCTTAATTCACTAGACATAAGAAGCTGTCTAGTCGGGTGTTCGTTATTGTGAAGTAAAGCTATGTGAACAATAAAAATCTTAGTTTCGAATTCTTTTCATAAAACCATGCTCAAATTTAATGGAAGAGGATAAAGAAAAGACAACCTTTCGAGATACTGAACGATTTCTAACTACGTTATTAAGTGCCAATGCACTTTTTTATAAACGATCCCTCTAATATACAGTTGTATACTTCAATCGCATTAAAAATATATTCACCACAATTATAATCTAGCTCATGATCAAGAACTATTTTTTCCAAATGCTAAACGAGCATGAATTTGCCATCGTTGAAAGAAAGCCGTCTCTCCATTAATTGGCGGTGAACCTCAGACAATCGAAACCTAAACTCGGATGATTTATCAATCCATAACAATCAATCGAGACTGTCAGCAAAATCTTCTCACCACTGTCTAATGCTGAGAGCTTTCGTGGGATCATTTAATTAGGACAAGCGCAATGGATTTTGTGTGAAAAATGATTCAGCTATTAGTAATGGGAATTAGGGATGCTGGTCATGAGTTTCTGAAGTCAATAAAATAATTCAAGATATTGAAGTAATGGATTTCGCATTCTTTGATTGAAAAAGAGAACACTGATTTATATTTCATTGATGAAAGAATGACGGCTAAAATGAAAGATGTTACATGGATACAAATGCGAACATTTTCATTTTCGTTTTAATTGTTAATTAAAAATATTATTCGATAAAGGCATTGATCATCAGCCTTTCAGTACGTAGAATGCAACTTCCATACCAATTAAATAATGTTTATTGAGTTTTATATTGTTTTTTCTATCTGTCGTAAGTATTGTCAAATTTGAAGCAAGACATAATTGTCGTACATTTTATTATTTTATATCTTTTGTTATTTTATGCACGATATTTTATTTTATTAGAGCATGACGGAAATATAACTTTTTATATTTGATGCTCTTTGCAGTAGGAGCCCATAACTTATTTCTAAACGATTAAACATAAACATTTTCTAAGTGGAAAAGGGATTTAAATGACAATGGGAATTACATTTTATGAATTACATTTTTAATATTATTTTTTAAATTAATGAAAATAAAATTAAGAAATCTAAGATTTTATACCGTTTCTTGGTTCAATCAGTCACATTTAATAAAATATTTTCGACACTATAACATTAAAATGATTGAATTCTTCTCCTTCTTCAAAAAAAAGTGATGGATTTATGAAATATAAATCACTATTTTAGACGGCCTCAACTGAGAGATTATTATGATTTATTGCTTTTGCTTTGTTAATTCTCTCTTAAAATAGTTTTATTTACGACCGCCTATTCAGATTAAAAAGCTATAATTTAGTCAAATTTGGTCATTAATAATATGAGTTCTTTTTAATGTATCTGATTTCTTTAATTGTTTCATAATTATGACAAATAGTTAGGAGGACAGTATTTTGTAATTTTTTTCAGAAACAAATGACATAAAATGTAATTGTTACCGTCACTTAAAACCGTCACTTTTACCAACCGAAACTACATGTCTATATCTTGAAATTAGCTACGGGTTATGATAAGATAGGACATGTATGTATACATGTTATTGTTTTAATGTTTTTTTCCTTCGATTTTTAAAGTTTCTTTACATGTCTGTATATGTCATCTAATTTTTCTTCGAGGCCTTAAATGAAAATTAAACGGACAAATTATTAATCTGACTTTAATCAGCCAAAAAGTACTCAATATAACTTTTTTTCGTGTACAATATAATGCGTTTTGAGCTTCATAGTTCAATGAAGAAAAGTATGAATTTTTGGTAACTTTCTTTTCATCGAATGAGAGTATTAGTTTAAACAAATAACCGAATAGTTGACAAAATAATTTACTTGATTAAACTTGTCAATATCGCAATGGGTTCGAACTATACGTTTAAAAACGCGCAAGAGAGTGCATAAACGCATAGCTATACATATTCTTGAACAACTTTTTCTATATAAACGAGAGTATATAAATAAGAATTGGCATATCAATGGTCAATTTTTAGATTATTTAGTCCACAATTTGATTCAGATTTTCAACTTCATTGATAAACTTTTATATTCATTTATCTAGTTATACTTTTCTGAATTGCATGTTCAAATGGATATATAGAAGAAGAAACAGACAAAAAATTCTTATTGGTTGAACTTCTTATTTCTAAAATGCCTTACTTTGCCCAAAATTTCACAAAAAACTTTAAATTTAAGTGAAAGATCAAATTCCAAATAGTATGTCTGTAACTCGATGCAGTTTTGAGCTTTTCTGCTCATTGACAGACAGGAAGACATAATTCCAAAAATATGTTTTTTAAAAGTCAAGGAGAGTTGAAATATAGAGATTCTCTTAAATCTCGAGGAGGAATTTAATCTCCTCTGCAACAGTTTACCCCTTTGTATTTTTATTAATCCGGAAGCTAACAAAAAAAGAAAGAATAATCATTGTAATTCACTGCCGCTAACTTATAAATCATGCCAACAAATCACAAAAGTTCTTAACACTTTTACTCTATTGTTATACACTTTTTACTACAGCATTGTTTCAGCCTGGATCAATCAACGGTTACACAGATCTCCGATAATAATAATACGGGTTCCAAGAGTAACCGCTAAGCGACTGGTGAATAAACAGTCAATTTGACCTCCACCTTAGTTCCCCGGGTTGGTGACTCCTGATAGAGCTTATCTGGCTTCCCTGGATTATGTCAACACAGGAGCACACTACTGTTGTCAAGATACCATCTGACAGTCAACGTCACCCGCACATTCGGCTCATTAACTTTCCGGTTAACCCCCGATTTAGGATCTCTCCTGAACAGAACGCGTTTAGGGCTTTCTTTCCCACTGCTGTTTTTGCTTGGCTTGTGAATTTTCTTTGAAAGTTTAAGATCTGAGCTAGTTTTGTTGTTAATGGTTCGGATCGGGCAGAGAATACTGATCAAACAGTTTCAAACATAACATTTTTAAAAAAAAAACAAAATAACAATGAGGGGATTTATTGTCGGAAACAGAGCTGGCCTTCTTTATGAAGGGGTGAAGATACCCTTTGGGGACCTAAATTTTTAGCTAAGTAGAAAACAACAACAACTCGGGCATTTGCATATTTATTTAATAATGTGTCATTTTGTTTTTGTTATTAATTACTCCAGGAAAATTACAAGTTTTTTAATTTCTTTTCGAGTATAGCAAGAGCATTTAAGCATCATACCCATACGCTTGACTGAAGATAATCCTTTATTTAATTTTAATTTGCTGAAAGAGGGTTCAGTATTTATTATATTTAGAAACTGACAATGTAAAGAATTGTAAAAAGTATTACATTAGGTATAGATAAAAGAAAATAGCTGATGATTTACAAATTCATTTGAATCCAGCCTCAGCCTCGACTTCTGAACGCCGGGTACGTCGCTCTGTTTTAACATGTCTGGCGGGGATTTCCTTACTCATAAATGAACTTTTCTGGCCTTTTTATAAATATGACTGCGATCTTTGACTGATAAAGACTGATCGATGCTCAGCCAGCCACATGTTAACAAGTTTGTAGAATATGTGTTATTATTGCATCATTAGCACTATTATTGTTCAGAACACTGTTTTAATTCTTAATCATGGTGGCGGGACCTTAGGCCACGAGACCAGGGTGCATAGTACCTCTCCCCTCCAGATAGCCGGCCCTAGACGGAACTGCCAGTCATTTAAAAAAAAACTCTTTGTGATTTGAGGTATGGTATTTGATTGTATAATTTTCTCTGGAAGACTGTAAACTTTATTGTGCATATCTACTGCATATAACAACATATTGGACTTGCTGTGGATTTTTGATGTTTACATATTTGTTATTACATATTTATTTATATATTATTTTATTATATCTGAAATCCTATCAAACCAAAATAGTAATTAATTAAAGGCATCAAAAAATATTTGACAACATATGAATACTTCAGTTATCCTTTCTTATCTAACACGGCTAGAAATAATAATAAATATTTGGAATCGAATGTGGTGGAGAAATTTAGTAAATTCGTGGGACAATAGTTAACTGTTTGCTTTAAAAAATCCTCTATTTAAATTTTTAATTTTTATCTGCCTTTATATGCATGCAATAAATGTTATTTATGACAACATCTGATGCAATTACTTTATCTTGATGTAACATGCATAAAACATGTTTAGAGCAAAATGTATGAACTATCACACTTAATATATTTTTATTGTTAAAACAATATAATAGCAGTTTGTATTCACATGCATTTATTTTGTATATTTATGTATATATATCCTTATCTATAAGCGAGCTAAAATCAATTAAATCAATAAAACCCAATTAAAAGAGAAATAAATATATCCTTCTTCTTGAGGGACATATAAGCGTTTTGTTGTAGATAAAAATAATATATTCAGATAAAGCATGCAACATAATCATTTATAAAACCGAAAATTTAATAAAAACTTTGTGTAAAAATTTTAAAGTAAATTTTTAAAAATTTAAATTGTTTTCTTCCATTTAGTTTTTAATTTATATTTTTTTCATATAACGATTAAGGAATCAAGTAAGACATCTATCAAATTAGAAGCTGAAAAAGAAAATAATGAGTTGGAAAAGTTTAAGGATCATTCATCTAGAATATTTTAAATCTTTTTTTTTTTCAGTGTAAAAAAGCATTTTGGTAATTTGGTTTCCATGAGTAATTGAAATACCATTTACTGAGTTCCAAACAGAGTAAATCAAATCTAGAAAGTAAAGAGAAATTGAAAGACAAAACAGATACGCATTTCCTTTTAATAATAATAAAAAAATGTAACCTGAATTCCAGAAATAGAGAAATCTTTCGCTATTTTCCAATCGATCGATGCACTAATTGAGCAGAAAATTCTGTCACACTCAATTTGA
This sequence comes from Argiope trifasciata, assembly GCA_026543055.1. Taxonomy (NCBI): domain Eukaryota; kingdom Metazoa; phylum Arthropoda; class Arachnida; order Araneae; family Araneidae; genus Argiope; species Argiope trifasciata. Next base: position 5,300,731 of record JAPMOQ010045993.1, read on the forward strand.
ACTTCAAAAATTACATTCCTTTGCCGTTCCTCTCATCCTCAGAGACAAAGACTATTTTGTTCTAATGAAAATATCCAAAGAATTTATGGCGGCACAGTTCTTAATTTTTTTTTATATCTCTTTTCTTCAAATCTATCCATCTTTCGAATGTGAATGAATTGAGTTCGAAAAAAATAAAAATAAATGACGATGAATTTGACAGAATGTCATCAGGGAATTCTCTTTTTATTTTTTTACTTTCTTTTTTATATTCAATCATTGTCCGGGATTTTAACGCCATTTTTTATACACAAGTAATGCACATATTTTAAGTAGCATAAGGAAAATCGGAGACAGCATAAACGTTCTTTTTCTCCTTTTTTCATCTGTTTTTTTTTGTCACATCTGTTTTGCTGTTATTTTTATTTCGTTGACAAAGGCGCAATTTTGAAAGATTTAACGAAAGCTGACAATCGGATAAAAGGGATTTAGAGAGTAAATATATTACGATGATAAAAAATAGAAAATAAATAAAGATAAACGAGGAAAAAAAGAAAAAAAAAGAAAGAAAGAAGTGACTTAAAACGAAGATAGAAATGTCGAGATGTTTAGAGATGAAAGGAACAAAGAACATAAAAGTGTGAATAATAATCTTTTTTGTAATCATATATTTATCTTGTACGTGTAATTTCTTTTTTTTCCATTAAAAGAATAATTTTTGTGTTTTTTTAAATATTCATATTTATTTTTTCCCTAGATTAAAGAAAAGTTTGTCTCTAAAACTGCCAACTTTAACAGGCCTTTATATTCTTATTTCGCATAGAGTATAAAGACCGTTTGGACAAAAATGTTGATTTTGATTGCTTTGGTTTATAACTCATCATTTTTGTTCTACAAGAAATATGAATCAAATAATCCTGATCAGTGAATATATCGAGATTGGCACCAGTTCCACCATTCTTTAAGAATCAAAAAGGTTAGATCAATTATATGTACAATGTCGGTCGTATTATGTATATATTTGTACTTTTATTACTATTGTTGTATTATTGTGTTAGTACTATTTACTGAGAGTAAATCGAGATTCAAAACATTCCAATTTTAGCAGCTATTGCTAATAGAATATTTATGTGCGATCTAATCTACAAAGCATAGTAGTTCTTTCTGAACTGTCATTGAATTTAAGCCATAAAAATAAAGGGATTCCCATTCAATCCTCTAAACTACATATCCTCCACAACAACTTTTGCTTTTGTCAATGACATGACGTGGGAAAGGGTGGCCAGAGAGAAGTATAATATTTTTTAGGACTTAGTCTTCAAAGTGGATTAGCAAATGTAAATGGCAACAGAGATTTGCTTTTAATTTTCTGTTTCGTCACGATATTTAATTCAAAATGTGACCTTGTAGTACTAAAACGATGCAAAGTAGCATTATTTAATAATGATGATAAAGATTTTTCCCCATAGAGTCATGTTCCCATAGTACGCATGCGTCTTGCTGTCAACAATTTGCTCTCTATTCCCTCATTTGAAGTCATTTGAGCTTCTTTCAGGTCTAATCATTTCACCGACAGTTTAGGAAAGCTCCCAACCGACTTCCTCAGGAGTAGTAACAGTTGACTATAATCTGCAGTGCGTCAGACGGCAGATTTACGACCTCATCCTTAAGACAACGGGCCATGTGATGGACCTTAAAATTGGTGTTCTAGGTATCTTTACTTCCCTTGTTCCTTCTTTCTAAATAACTACGTCATTAGCTCTCGGAAAACCCAGTTATTTTTATCAAATTTAATCAAGGCTTGATTTGATTTTTGTTTTCAATATCACCAAATTTCAACTGTCAACAACATAAATTCACCTATTACAAAAATACGCTCTTTTTTGCCTTCATAACGCCTTTCTATCGCCAGCATAAACACATACACTAATCTTTACTTCCAAAAGCAAATCAGCCACCACTGATATAAATAAATCCCTCGTACCAGTCCAATAGAGCCCTGAGCTGAACTGACCTCAACAAAAATGTTGTACACGTGTTACAAGGTAACTAGAAAACCCCTTAATCCCCAGTCCAGCTTCCTGCTTCCGCGGAAACGTCTGACCGGCCTCGCCAAACAGAGCGAAAATTGAAGACCATTTCCCCTGATTTCTCAAAGGTCACGTTTGAAGAACACAACTGTAACAGACAGACCATGTACAAGGAAAAAAAAAAGAAGATAAAATATCATAAAAAGCGTTCCCCAGAAAGTTTCGAACAATAGAACCCACTTTTGCTTTCTACTGCATGTATGATAGGATGAATTCCTTGAAGCACGTTCCAGTAGAATATAAAATAAAGTTGGCAACAGAGGGCTATTGAAGTGTCTTCGTGAGTACCGATTCGGGGAGGAAGAGTGACCTTTTGCACTTTTGGAAGGAAAGTCTGAAGCAGAAAGCACCTATTTTTCGTTGGAGCATTGGAAGTCAAGTAAACTGAAGTTTTTCAAAGAAAAATATCTTCTATAAAACTTGGATGCCGATCAATATTGGAAAAATTCGAAATAACGTTTACCCCAGTAAAATAGAGCATATATTGGAAAGTGGTACTTTTAAATAATGTGTATACTAGATAAATAGAAAAAGAAGTATATTTTTACTAATCCAGCTGCAGTCGTCTCCCAAAAAAACTTACTCGTGTACTCTGTAACGGACTTGTCATGTCAGAGAACGCCTCGAATGGCAATGGCGAACAAAAGATACTAATTTTCGGCAAGAATTTATGATTTTTACAAAAACTGTCACGTCATCTTTAGCGATTTATTCGTCAATAAATCGGTATCAAAAATTTGGCAGAAATCTTAACTTTTTAATCACAAAATCCCTGGTCAAATTTGATATATTTCAATCATGGCATTTTTGAATTAAATTATCTCCTTTACATATTTCAGAAAGTACGGATCAACAGACAGTCAACTCATAATTGAATTTGGATCACAAATTGACAGGCGTTTACGCTATAGATGTTAAATCTTTTCATTGAAGTTTATTTGTTTAGCTCTCTTCGTTTATTAGTTATTGAATTAACTTATATTCGAAAAGAAGGACCTCAGAATGGATTTTGCTCAAAATTTGATAGAAATTAGAAAATTTGGTGTAACCTTAAACTAAATTTCAATGATCTATTTCAAAGTTTTTTTTAATCTCTAACCTAAAATTATTTAACTTTCTCTTTTAAGTTTGAGAGGGGCTTATTCGATGTACATGGAACGTATAAGACGATTAAGAAGTCAGTTTTCTCACAAATATCTTGGATAATTGGTGTCTGGTTCTCTGGTTCTGAGAGCAAGGTCATAGTTTATCTATCTTAATCTAAAGCCCGATTTCAATTTGGACATGCATCTCCGTTTTAGTTTCTCTAAATACTTTTTCCTGCTGTCAATCCCTGCTTACTTTTTCCTGTTCAAAATGTACGGTTCGTTTTGTTTATAAAGTCATCAAAGCAGTAAAATTGCAACGACTCTCCTGGACTTGTGAAGAAATCCTGTTTGTCACAGGACATCTCCATTTCCCGACTTTTCTTCACCGTTTCCATCTATAAGAAAATGACTACTGCTCTTGTAGAGAAATCGGCGATCCCATTCATTTTGCAAAATCTTGTTCTTTTATTCTCTCACGGCACCTCAGAAAACCCTCATCATCGTTAGAAAGTCTGTGGTACAAAAGAGTCCTTAATAATCTTTTTTCCAAAAGTAGAATCATAAACATGATTAGATTCCTAATTGCTCAGGGAGAGCTGCTTCAATTAGAGTGACTCTATTATTTTCTTAGGACACCATTTAATACAACTCGTACTTTATCTATAACTTGTTTTTCATCCCCCCCTCTCAAGTAACTAATATTTTTAACTCTTTTTTGCATTCATACTGTATATTACTATGCTCATTCATCCAGTTTCTTGTACTCAAGATGTTTTTCTAGCATTTATCATTTCTTTTTATGTTGTATTCTCATGTATTTTGTCATGTGTCTGTATCTTTCAAATTCATTGTTGTGCACTTTTTTTTTGTTAATAAAGTCCACCTACATCTATACCAAACCGGAAAGGGGTCACATGAGCTCTAGAAACGGAGGTGTGGTGTGGTGTTAAATGTAAAATGTACCGTTAAAGTTATGATCATTTTCCAATACAATAAAAGCTCTTTATTCGCAGGGTATATGTTCCATAAATATGCCGCGAATGCAGAAACCGTGAATACGGAATGGTCATTTAAGTGGGATTTTAGGAGATACGTTCCTAAGTGACAAAATTATATATATATATATATATATATATATATATATATATATATATATATAATCGAAATTTTTGAACATTTTGATTAATTATCTTAAGGCTTAGGCAATGGTTTGAAGAATTTTGTCATTTTCTCTTGCTTGGTAGTTTTTAAAAGCTCCTTCCATTCAGACGCAGCAGTCGCAATAGCAATTTGTCTCTTAAAAGTAAGACTTCGTTCCATAGACGGATCAAAGTTCATAAAGAAATCTCAAAGCTTATTTGCCATTATTAAACCTTCACAAAGATTTTTCAAATTGAATGTCACGTTTCCAGTGCTTGTGGAAGCCTGTTCTTCAATCTTCTGTGAATTTAACATTTCCTCGATGTCGGTTTCAGTCAGATCTTCATCTTGCGATTCAAGCAATTCCTGAATGTCACTTGATTCTATCCATCTATTCGAACTCATCTCGTCCTATTCCATTCGCGATTTCGGCTATGTTTGCATTTAACAACGTATTTAGACAATGTAATAAGATCTATTTTACTTTTTTTATTAGTAAATTTGACGGCATTTACAAAGGGTATTGGGTTAGATATCTATTGGAATCGTTTTATTATTATGTATGTACTAATTAGATCCACGAATAAAGAAATTTTTAGCTGCGAATATAGGAATTGGGTCGCATTTTTTATAATCCGCGAGTAGTGAAAGTGCGAATATGGAGCTTTTTCTGTATTTCCCTAACATTCAAAACCGGTAGCCAACCACCGTTTTTACACAGCAATAAAGGAAGATTCGCCGACTACTAATTGACCGTCACCTCCCAGTGCAGTCCACTACTTCCTGTTCCGGGCACTCCCCTGCTAGATTAGAATCTGTGCTCGCGTTCGATCACCTCTGTCCCACACAATGCTGGGACGGGACAAAACAAATCGGATTTGTCGCGCACCCTAATTGAAAGAGATTTCGCTGTCGTGGCAAGGAATAAAAGACCACGAGCAGAGCAAAAAAGTACCCAGTGCGTCTTGGGAAATTGGTCTCCGTGCGTGATTGGTTCACGTCAGAGGCCATTGTTACGAAGAGCATTATAGATATTAAATTTGCTGCAGTGTTCGTTACTAGAGATAATCATTGTTATTCTGTGATGCGATTGGTAATAATCCTGTAATGTGTATTAAAGAGTACTTTATTATTTTTATGATAATTCAGTAATGAATAGAAAAGTGTATATTGTTAAACTTTTTAATGCTAAATGAAAACTATATGTCGACTTTAATGATGAAGCATTAGTGCTTCATCAATTAAAATATGAGTAGATGATTTTTTGTATGAATAGAAGTTCGTAATTTCTGATGGCGAAGTTGAGGCTTTAACCTCTTTATGTTTAAATTCTAGTGATATTGAAAGTCTATGTAATGATTTTAAATTATATACTCAATGAGAAATCCAATTTCAGACTCATTCATTTTTTTTCAAAACAAATATTTCAAAAAAGCGTTTAATATTTTTGAATAGTATTAAAATATTAAATCTTTAAACTAAATAAATTTTTTTTTTTGCTCTGTGTCTATCTCAATGACTAAAATAATGATGGTTAACTATAAATGAATTCAAACTTTTATTTTCACGATATCACATTGCGCATGTCTGAGATTATGAATTATTTATGCATTTTTAAATACTGATAAGTAAAACGCTGCATAAAGAAGTAAGATTTAATATAATTCTTTTAAATAAAATATTCAATAAAAAATACAATTTCAGATTCATTCCTTTTTTTTTTCAAAACAAATATGTAAAAAAAAAAAAAAAGATTTAAGTTTTTTTAAAAAAAATTTTCTTATTGATAGTACTAAAATACTAAATTTTAAAACAAAACAAAGTGTGTGTGCCTTATTAATTTATGCTTTTATTTCAATGATGATCACATAAATGAATGGATAAAAAATAATGATGATGTTTAAACATCAGTGAATACAAAATTTTATATTAATAGTATCACACTGACACAACATATCGCACGTGTCACATATTATGAATTATTTACGTATTTTTAATAGCAGACAGATAAGTAAAACACTATACGAAGAAGATAGGAATTGTTATATAATAGTTTTAAATTGCATTCTCAACGAAAAATCTAATTTCAGATTCATTTGTTTCAAAACGAATATTAAAAAAAGGACTTAGAAATTTTTTCCCCTTTTTTTATTAATAGTATTAAAATATTAAATTTTAAAGCAAAACAAAGTTTTTTCCCTGTTTCTATCTCAATTAATGATGGCATAAAAATGAATTAAATAATAGTGATGGTTAAATATATATGAATTCAAAATTTTATTACTGGATATCATATAGGCACATCACATTGCGCTTGAATGAGATTATGAATTATTTACTCATTTTTAAATGCTCATATGTGAAACATTAATTAAAGAAACTTAGAAATGTTATAATATAATGGTTTTAAATTATATGCTCAATGAGAAATTCTATTACAGATTCATTCCTTTTTTTCAAAAATATTTAACAAAGTTTTTATTTTTTATTTTCTATGTATTATTAAAATACTAAATTTTAAAACAAAGATTTTTCGGTTTCTATTTTTATGATGATCAAACAAAGTACAATACGAATGAATAAAATAATGATGATGTATAAATATAAGCGAATTCAAAATATTATTAAACGATACCACATTGTGCATGTCTCAAATTATGATTTGTTTACACATTTTTAAATGCTAATAACTAAAACGCTAGATGATGTTATGAATTGTTTTCCTGGAAATATTGTTTTTACCGAATTTCGCACAGAACTAATGACCTTGATTTATTAATAGCAGGATTATTTATTTTAATGATCGTGCCCGAAAGCTTCCTGTTGATCCAAAACTATTTCTCATAAAGTCACGAGGATGAGGAAAAGTAAATCATTTAAACGTCATTGTTTTCTGCTTTTTTTTGTAAAAAAGAGGATTTCGTAGCTTCTTAAGAATGCTAATTTGAGATGTAGACTCATGGAATGTTATTCTTGAGGAAAAATTTCACGAGTTTTTATTTCAATATTAACAGTACTCTTGGAAAATGAAAAATCTGAAGGAATTCAGTTAAATATTTACGTTTGAAATCATTCGATAAATGATTTGAATAATAATTTTTTTTAAATTATACATTACTCATGTTTACGAAATGTGCACTCATGTTAACGAAACGAACTGCATGATCTCGATATACTTTACTTTATAGAACAGTAAATAAATGCAGATTTGAGATTTTTTTGAAATACAATTTTTGCAGCATTTACTTTATTAAGTAATTCACCAGACAGAAAGGCATTTTATTCTTAGTAATTATTTCTTATTTTTATTTCAAATAATTTTTTAAGTAATACTGAGGAATGAAGAAAGTTTACTTTGGATAATTATCTCTTATATTTATATTAAATTATTATTTTCAAGTAATTCGTAAGAGTAAAAAAGATTATTCTTAATAATTATTTCTTATATTTATATTAAGGAATTATTTTTAAGCAATTCATCAGCTAGAAGTTTATCCTAATAATTATTCCATATATTTATGTTTAATAATTTTTTTTAAACAATTCGTCAGCTTGAAGTTTATTCTTAGTAATTATTCC